>CM022767.1:12536864-12759364 GCA_012411365.1 Ameiurus melas
AATTAAAAATGATCTTTATATTCCAGTTTACATGATTTATAGGTATAACAACTCTGATCACTTTGAATGAGTGCTTCTAGAAATAGGGTTGTATGTTTATTTGTTTTTGATGCTCAACCGACCATTATCAAAGTTTTTAGATTTAATATCAACGTGAACTGCTTACTTGAATTGAATGAGTTAACTCAAACAGTTTGGCATATACACTAGGACCGAATGTGTTCCGTTGATGGAAATGATTTCATAGAGCCGAATTGAAAAGCTCTATGGCTCCAATAAATAATGAACACATTATTGCGCACATAAATATAATGAGACTAATATTTGAATACTTGGATTTTGTATGTTTTAAAAAAAATGTACTAAGGGAATTCATTAAATATAGTTTACAGTTAAAGGGGTCCCTGACTGCAAATTTTTTTAGAAACCTTCTCTAGACTATAGTGCCACAACCACACCCAGGCATTTATTTTTGGTTTTATTTGTTTATAAGGAAAGAAATCCTATATTATGGTCACTTAAATTAATGTTAAAACTGATTGACAACATTTAGCGTGTTAAAAAATATATCAGTCGAATTTGATACAAAGCAATGAACGTTGATTGTTGAGAAGCCACACTTTCCTAAGAGTCTTTCTTCTGAACACAGGATGTGTGTGGAAGTCGAGAGCCTCAGGGGAGAATATGACAGGTAGGACATGAGAACATTGTTGGCCCAACATGTTCCTGCACTTAGCTGTGTTCCTGTCCAACAGAAACCTTCCCAGATCCTGTTCCGCTTGTTCTCATTTCTGCTGATTCTGTATGTGGCCTCTTTGTGTGTGTGTGTGTGAGAAAGAGAGAGAGAGATACAAACAGACAGAGAGAGAGAGAGAGAGAGAGAGAGAGAGAGAGAGAGAATCCTTCCTCTCGACATTCACCCTGCCTCGGGGTTTTACATCACTGCTGCCTCAGAACAGGCTGGGCAAGGAAATAACTGAAAATGTGAAAAAAGTGCACACACCCATTGCTTGAATGCATATCCACCCATTATTATACATCCCATGCCATGCCCTTCTCTTTAAAAACAAATCATTTAAAAGTGTGTAAAAAGTACATTATATATAGAATTCCACCATTTACAAAGAAAAGAGTATTGTGAAAATGCTAGGATAAATAGTTTGCTGGTGACTAATTATTTCAAGGCAGTTTGCAGGCAAAGATTAGGTTTAGCTAGGACTAACCTTGGTGATTGCTAAAAATGTTTTAAAAACCTTAGTCAAGACCCAATACAATGTGCCTATCATGATGTTCTTCACAAACACATAATCAACAACCCCACATGCGAACATGACTTTCAGCTTTACTCACGCTCATCTGTTACACCCTTACATTCATACTTGTATCAAGTGGCTTCGTTATCAGTGTGGCTGACTTTTGAGCATGTCCGCAGGAAGGGAGGGAGGAACATCTCTAAGGCTTTCAGTTATCCCAGTGCATGCAGAAGGGGCCCCTGTGCAATCGTTTTAGGCAACCTTCCCTCCCCCTCTTATTTAAGCCAAGGCCGAGCAGTTGTTCCCAATGGAATGTCCCATGATAATGCATCTATTGCCATGACTATAAAGCAGAAGCCACTGGACAGCCCCCAAGCAGCGAGCTTCAAAGCACAGGGCAGAGATCCTAACAAAGAAAGTAACCTCTAGCTTTTCCTCCCACATTCCATCTTGCCAGGATAAAGACCGCAAACACCATGTCTTTCACCAAGGCTTATGTTATGTAAATGACTTCCATTGCCATTACCTCAAACAATGAACCACATTTAAAATCCCAAATGTACATCATGCACATGATTACTATGTTTCATTAAATTGAAACGTAACACTATATTACATATTACAAAATTATGACCACCACTGTATTATAAATGCTGACGTAAACTGACATCCGTGAAGCAGTGCTTGAGAGCATTTCTGAAAATAATACATTAGTAATCTATTTTATGACACACACACACACACACACACAGTACATTTGCACAATTGAGATCAGTTCATTTTTTATTAAAGTGTCTTAACTTTCAGAAATTACTGTACATCAAATAATTATCACTGAAGGTTTGGGCTTAAATACAATGAACGGAAGCAGACAGAAATCAGAACATTTATATACACAACACAACAACAACAACAACAACAAAAAAAAAGACGTGCCATGCTCAGTCAGCAAAAATATAAACCCTGAAACCCCTTCATTTCAGTATTCTGCATTCACTCCTTCATTTACAGGAATAGATTTACTGACTAGCAGTACACAAAGGAAACAAACAGTCCTCCAATTCAGCCTGCTGTTCAAATTTTACATCGGGAGGTTTCCTCTGTAGACAGAAAAGCTGCTGCAAGTCCCTCCAGCCACATGAGGGCAGTCTCGCTCACACTCCAAGAGAAACATCTATGATGCTGAGAGCCACTAAAGCCCATCAGCAAAGATAGGATTGTAATAGAGAGGTTTGATTGGTGAAACATTTCCAAGTCACACGTCTGTGTTTTTATATTTCACAAATAATGACAGGGAAGTCGACATGGATTCGTGGATGATCTAGTTTCACAATCCCCTGGAAATGAGAAATGCAAGAGAGGTTGTTTTTTTTCCCCATGAGAGATGCAGACATAGCAGATGTAAGGAGGATAACACCAGAACACTGACAAACCTCAATTCGATTCATGAAAAGATACCAATTCAATTTCTAGAAAACAACCAATGATCATCGATTTCAACACTACTCATACCTGAGGTACGAGGTTCTTGTGGATCCTCTTCAACTTAGCTTTCTTTCGCCCATTTTTAGTCACCACTGTCTCTTCGTAGAACTCGTGAGCCAGATCTCCATCTTCATCGTAATACAGAGAGCTGCAAGCACACAGCAGAAACTAGTGAAGCCACATGTTTCTGAGTAAAACATGACCTCATATTCCTGAAATGAGTCACCTACAGCTTGATGTTTGAGAGCTACAGGGTGTCCCAAAAGTCCCCATACATACAGGGAATTAATGCTTTTTAGCAAAATGTCTTCCAAAATGTTGAGATTATATATATTCCAGCAAACTGCTTAACATGTGTAAATATTTGCATTAACATAAAACATTTAACGACTGAAACATAAACTGAACAAATGTCACAGACACTTGACGAACAGAAATGGAATAATGAGTCACTGAACAAGGGGGGGTGAAGGGTCAATATCAAAAGTAACAGTATGTGGTGGCCTCCAGCTGCTTTAAGTGCTACAGTGCATCTCGTCCTCATGGACTGAAGCAGATTTGTCAGTTCTTGCTGTGCACTGTCTTAAGCATCTTACATTAGAGACATTGCAGTTTATTTCTCTGGACACATCTGCAGTCCTCATGCCTCCCTGCAGCAGGTCTATGACATGTTCACGCAGGTGAGCAGGAACCTTAGACTTCTTTCTTCTGGTGTTTTTCAGAGTCAGTAGAAATGTCTCAGTTATTGTAACTGTGACATTAATTGCCTACCGAATGTAAACTGTTTGTGTCTTAAGGACTGTTCCACAGGTGCATGTGCAATAATTGTTTACGGTTCATTGAACAAGCACGAAAAACTTTGTTTAAACCCTTTCCAATAAAGATCTGTAAAGCTTATTTGGAGTTTACAAAATTAACATTCAAATACAGTCTCCTAAAAAAGGGACGTTTCTTTTTTGCTGAGTATGTGTGTGTGTGGGTATGTATATATATATATATATATCTATCTCAATTCTGGAAAAGCGTTATTGTTATTTATAAAAGAATCAACACAAAGAGCAAAGAAAGTACCTCAAAGTCTTTAAATCAATCCTAGTTGTAATTCATGGAGAATTCATGAATATTTACCTCCTCCTTGTGAAGATAAACGGGGTTGCATTTTTGTAGCTACACATCCGGGATAAAGACTGATCATTGACCTCAGGAGAATCTCCATTGGCCCCTGAGCCAGTGAAAGGCCAGACTCCTTTAGCTTTGGATCCACTGCCTCCCATTTTTAATGAAAGGGCATTATTAAATGGGACGGACAGGTACAGTTCTCTGCAGCTCAAGCCTGGAGAAGTAGAAAAAAAGAAAAGAAATAAAGAAAAAGCACATGTGGTTTAACTACAAAGAAAAATCAGATTACCCTTCTGCATGAGGTTTGTGCTTGTGGTATGGCTTCAAAGCACCACAGTGGTTCCTCTAGTTCTCTTTAATTAGCACTAGAAACCACAACAGCAGGTTCTTATTATAATCTCAAACAGCATGGTCCCAGGCAGTGACATAATCGAACAGTGCAGGCTGCAGTATGCTAGAATGATTGGCAATATTTAATAGAGTATATTCAGTACTACAGCCTACAATACCTTAACCTGTACAATAACATGGTCTTACTGTTCGAACACACCTCAGGTACTGTCAACATAAGGTAACTATTAAGTAACTAATGATGTGCTTCCACACCAGCAGTGCATTCCACAAACCAGGGTTTGCAAGTTAGCCAGATAACATAACTTCACAAAAGTTCCAGATACAACGATTAGATGAAATCTTGTCCAGTTGCCATGACAAATTACTTTCGGAAACTACTCTGGAAAATAACAAGCTACATCTAAATCTGAGTACACCGAGGAAACTTCTTGTGCTTTTTTGCACTTGGCAAACAAAAGATTCAGATTTGAGTTGTCTTACTGGTAATACCTCGCTTCGGTTGTCTTACTGAGAATCCCTTTTATCTGTTGCACTTCACATGTCCGATCAAGCCCTTCTAAAACCTCACATCTTCAACGTGACACACTCGCTGCATCTCAGTTCACCTACTGTCAGTCCTAAACAGTATCTGAGATCAGAATTAGGGTGTCCCCGTTCGTAGTATGTTGAAATGAGTATCCCAAAGGTATCCAGAGGGTCTACTATTTCTGGTAGATTTTCAGTAGAACAAACACCACTGTGAAAGACCACACAGAACAATTTCTTGCAATTACAATTTTCTCAAGGAAAACACTGTTTCTCTAGGAAATCAGTAAATCTCTAAAAAAAAAAAAATAATAATAATAAAAAAAAGTAATACATTTAACACACCTTCACTGCTTTTTAAATATGCCACGAGATGAAATTGTGAAATTAATGCATAATGAGTATTAATACAGACAAAATGCTGAATTTAGAATCATTCAATCCAGCCTATCTATCAGGTCACCTCCCGCACTTGTTGCTTTGGCTACGTACATATTTATCACATTACATATAATATTCAACTATGTATTCTTAATATGTTCATGAAATAATTCGTTATGTTATCGTTTCCAAAATAAAATTTAAAAAAAAACTCCACGTTGTCTGTCCTTGCTGCAGATGCTCAGTGTTCAGACTGGTCAGGCTTTTAAATTTCATCGTGTACACTTCTTACGCAGCCTAGCCTGGATTGGTTTAGATAATTGTACCCTTTTTTTTTCCCTCTTTTCTGGAAATGGCAAATCCACAGACATGGAATTAGGATAATTCAACTCTACATGTGGGTTTTGGGTTTTTCAGCCTCTTATTCTTATCCCAGTTCCTTATTGTTTTAATCCAACGAGAAAACATAGCTGAATCAATAAGTGAAGACTTCAAAACTCGTGAAAAGAGCGGGGAGGGAGGGGCAACAATAACTTGCATAACTACTACTACATTCATAACGCGGTTTAGTAAATGAGAGGAAACCATGTGAAGTAGCTTTTGCGGTGTGTTGAATGTGAGCAGAGGACACGAGCAAGGCAAACTACACCCCTGCACGCCTCAGATCAACAGCAGCCTACTACAATTAACCCTGACATCTGTTAAGCTTTTTTATGTATTTATTTATGGACTTATTTACTTCACTCCGTGCCTAATTACACATATAAACGATAAAATGCTCCCACACACCATCTCTATATCCTTCTGATTTTCTACCGGAACAGCAGGGTTTGTTGTTCACACCTGATAGTGAGGACATACAAATATTTTAGTTAGATTTCTTCCTTTTTTTATTCCCAAAATCACACACACACACACTCTCTCTCTCTCTCTCTCATATATATATATATACACACACACACACATTTGAGAGCCTTAATTCAGAGCATTCATCCCATATTAAGATGACCTATTTTCTGGAGGACATTGTTTACTTTTGCCTCACCAAAGTCCTCAGAAGTAGAATACCTACTACATTTCCTGGTGGAGAATAACTGGAGAACTGTGAGGTAGCTCTGGGTAACCTTAGCTACCTGCAGCTATTTCAACAGTATCTCGTTAATATAAATAAATAAAACTTCAATAGTTCACTAACTAGCTACAAGACAACACACGACACTTTGTTGTTTTATGCAAGGTCGTCCTTGGCAACAGAACTCGTTTGTCGGTGTCATACGTACTGTCGTCATGTCATCGTTCGTTTTCTCGCCACGCTCATGTTTACACTAAGAACATCGTCTTGTGTCCGTCTTCCTTCCCTTCCTTTTCCTTTTTAACAGCGGTTGGAAAACGATATACGTACATTACCGCCACCCACTGCTGTGGAGTGGGGACCGGCTCGTCTTCTTCCTTCTCTTTTTGGTGGATCGTGGCGGCTGGTACATCAGCAGTAAAACACCACCACCTATCGGACTGGTTGGGAAGAGCAAGGACCGAACAGACTACATCAGGGGTTCTCAAATCAGTCTCAGACACCAGCTTAGAACAACTTTATTAACATCCTCCAACTATACAAATATAATCGAACGATAAAATGTGCACAAAAATCATTTGAAGCCATAGAACTTTTTTTTTTGAGAGTCAGTGCTGACCCCCAGAAACCATTAAAGAAATTCCAACGGTTTCCACGACAAATACCATTCCAAACCATCAGCTACACATTAAAACCATTACCATTACTGGTCATGAATTGTATCCACTAGACATGTCATGCCACTAACAGAATGCAACAAATTACCAGTAAGACCCACAGGGACGATTAGAGTTTACATTAAAACCGATACAATTCCCATTATAACCTTTAAAACAATTACAAATTCTATGAGAGTTTCTATAGTTGTTTTTTTTTTGTTTTGTTTTGTTTTGTTTTTTACAGGGATGGTGGGTTGTGATTTCTACCACTGTAACAAAATACTTGATTAAATAAATAAATAAATAAATAAATAAAAGCACTGGCTCCCTGATTACGCTTTATTGACCCCTGGAGGTCCCCGGATCCCACTTTGGGAATCAGTGGACTAGTTTGCAGTGTTATCTGCTTAGTGACTGATTCTGTCAGACAAATCCGAGCACCCTGTACTAAACTAACAGAAAGATATGAAATGTACCTCAGACTGAGCACCGAGGCTCAGCAGATCCAAAGATGAGTTAACATTTAATATAACTTGTGTTTTATGGGTTTTGTTTTTGAATCCTTTTGTGCTTCTTGCCTAATTATAGTTTATTATTATTATTATTAATATTATTTTATTATATATATATATATATATATATATATATATATATATATATATATATATATATTTTAGCTAGCTGAAAATCTTAGTAATCATGGAGCGCTCTCTCTCTCTCTCTCTCTCTCTCTCTCTCTGTGTGTGTGTGTGTGTGTGTGTGTGTGCATGTTTGTGTGTGCCACACTAAAGCACATGTTGATTCACGACAGGGATTTGATCAGTGCGAGGTGAGATGAGATTTGAAACATCTGCTATTTTTATTGGTTTAGCACATTAGTCATGTTTTATTTTCATATATCATTGTCGCAGCCCTAACAAAACCATCATGTGGAAGAACTGTTTTTTAATACTTTTAGGCTCCTTTGTTGGTCAGCAGTGTAGAAGTTGAGTAAAGGTAACCTGAGTCTTTTTTTTTTTTTACCAATAATACAGCACCACATGCCATCTCTTCATGGCTGAATAGGAAACTGTACAAGGCCTTAATTATTACATATTTTTGTAACTAAATAACTTACTACATGCGTCATAGGACATGGTTCTGAAGACATTAAAAAGATGTGTAGAGAACAATTCATGTCACAAAATAAACTGGAATCATAAAGGACTGGATTCAGAAATTTTCATTGAACACTAAATTGATTTACCCTTAAAAAGGGTTTAAAAATAAAAGCATTTTCTGCAACATGAAGTTTATGTAGTTTCAGAAAATTAAAAAAAAATCCCTAATGGACACAGGAATTTGGCAAATATAAAACACCATAACAGCAAACATATGACTGAGTGCTTTGCATAGAATAATACACAAAATATGACGATATGCTAAACTATAGTATAGATTTCTACTTTACATTTTGTTACAATTATGATGTATCATTATTTAGATATTCCTATAAATTTAAATACTTACTTTTTTTTTTTTTTTAAAGTATGAGAGGAAGTTTTATTACCATATATCATTGTTTCATTTCAAGCTTCCATCTGTATAACAAATAACCATATCCATTACCAAGTACAGCAGTGCTTGAAAGTTTGTGTACCCTTTAGAATTGTCTATATTTCTGCATAAATATGTATTAAAAGATCATCAGATTTTTACACATATCCTACAAGTATACAAAGATACCCCAATTAAACAAACGAGACAAAACTATTATACTTGGTCATTTATTTATTGTGGAAAATGATCCAAAATTACATATCTGTGAATGGCAAAAGTTTGTGAACCTCTAGGATTAGCAGTAAATTTGAAGGTGAAATTAAAGTCAGGTGTTTTCATTCAGAGGGATGACAATCAGGTGTGAGTGAGCACCCTGTTTTATTTAAAGAACAGGACATGTATCATGGCACGGACAAAGGAGATTTCTGAGGAGCTCAGAAAGAGTTGTTGATGCTCAGAAAAAGATGCATTATTGTCTGCAAAGTCACAAAGGAACCCAGGGTAATTTTTAGTTGCTTAGAAGACCTCTCTCACACTGGCTAATGATAATGTTTGTGAGTCCACCATCAGGAGAACACTGAACAACAGTAGTGTGCATGGCAGGGTTGCAAGGAGAAAGCCACTGCTCTCCAAAAAAAAACCACTGATGCCCATCTGCAGTTGAGACCAAAATAGAACTTTCTGGTTTAAATGAGTGGTAAGTGTTATGTTTGGAGAAAGGAAAACGCCACATTCCAGCATAAGAACCATGTCACATCTGTGAAACATGATGGTTTCGGCCTTTTTTGCTGCATCTGGGCCAGGATGACTTGCCATCATTGATGGAACAATGAATTCTGAATTATACCAGCGAATTCTACAGGAAAATGTGAACTGAATCTCAAGAGAAAGAATGCAGCAAGTCAACGACCCTAAGCACACAAAACATTCTAACAAAGAATGGTTAAAGAAGAATAGCATGAATGTTTTGGAATGGACAAGTCAAGGGCATGACCTTAATTCAGTAGAAATGATGTGGAAGTACCTGAAGCAATCAGTTCATGTGAGAAAACGCACCAACATCCCAGAGAGGAAGCTGTTCCGTACTGAGGAACAGGCGTGGACTGGCCATTGGGAAGTTCGGGAATTTTCCTGGTGGGTCGGTCTTGTGAGGGCTGGTCTTTTTAATAACTCTGATAATAAAAGCAGGCTATTAAGTCAAATTAGGTGTCAGGTGATCATTACATTAACTCAACTTTGAATTGTTGATTTCTTTACACACAAACATGGGGAGGAAAACCTTTAGAATAAAAATTGTTTAATCATTTTACATATTAGCGTAACACAAACAATACAAATGAACAGATTGTGTTTTTTTTTCTTTTTATTAATGATTCATTGATCGAGAAACATGTTGTGTCAGTTTGAATTTGGTGTATTAAATTGAGGTTGCTTGACAGCAAATTCCCTGGTTGCTTTTTGTTGCCAGTCCGCCCTTGCTGAGGAATGGGATAAAATTCCTCTGACCCGATGTGCAGGAAGGATCGACATTTACTGGAAACGTTTAGTTGCAGTTATTGCTGCACAAGGGGGTCACACCAGACACTGAAAGCATAGGTTCGCCTACTTTTGCCATTCACATATGCAATATTGGATTATTTTCCTCAATAAATAAATGACCGAGTATAATATTTTTGTTTCATTTGTGTAACTGGGTTCTCTTTATCTACTTTGAGGACTTGTGTGAAAATTGTCTTGTGTGATGTTTGAGGGTTTATTTATGCAGAAATATAGAAAATTCTACACACAAACTTTCACACTTTCACACAGATTACAATTCACAAACTTTCAAGCACTACTGTATAGAGTGCAGTATGGGTGGAGAGACCGAGACAACAGATGGGAATAAGAAATGACTAAGGAGATAATTGGGCCAATGTAAAAAAAATAATAATAATTAAAAAAATCTCATAACCAAAGAAACGGCATGTGGTATTTAATAATCTCAGTTTATGGATGGAGGCAAACTGTTATTAGCAAAAAATAAATAAATAGCAGCAGGTGACATGGTGGTGTAACAGGTAGCGTTGTTGCCTCAGCTCCAGGATCCCCAATCCTGAGCTCAGGTTACTGTCTGTGTAGTGTTTCCTCTCACCTGCCAAAAACATGCCAGTAGGTGGACTGGCTACACTAAATTTCCCCTACGTGTAAATAATTGTGTGGAAAAAAGTGTGTGATCACAATTCACACTTAAACATCTCTGACATGCCAGTTTTGTTAGTATTAATGTATATTTATTCATTTCTTACATTGCAACACACATAGCGCGCATAACAGCAACTCAAAGATCAATATAAATTGATTACAAACATATAAACAAATGTACAAATAACTAGTTACATAAGTACAGTACAATTTCAATCAAATTAAAACTACACAGAATTTATTGAGAAAATTCGGTTTCTCATTTTATAGTATTGTACAATTCTTTGGTTATCTTTCGTCCAAGCTTGGGCACCTTTTACCATCAAGACAGATCGAGGATAAGGAAGAGAATGATGCAGTGACAATACAAAAAATGATAAGACTACTGGGGAAAAAAAAAACTTCATGGAAATATGTATATACGCACACTGTTAAAGTATCCGTAATGTACTTTGTAGATAATTCACAGTTATTCACTGAGCAATCCTTCTACCCCTCCATCAACAGAAAGAGGCTGCCATAGGACCACTTCTGGGTGGTGGACCATAAGCACTTACTTATGAAATTAATTGAGGCATTCATAAGAGCTTATAAATTCATGATGTTATACAATTTCATAACAACAATATCTCTGGCCTTGTACAAAATTATTTTGAGGCTTGCCCTTGTCCTTTAAGCAAAACTGTTTCTACTCAGAAACTCAGCGGACCTGGACTTTGGGTTTGACTATATTGATAAATGATAACACCACGGAAATCTTATTTTATCCACAGCAATTTAATAGGCAGCTCAAATAGATTATACTGAGAATAAACAAAGCAGGCTTAAACGCAATGGTTGTTTTCTGAAACATTTCTGTCAGATTTACCAAATACATAACTAAAGACCCAGACTTCATGTTTGGGCCTTCAAGTGTAGTGTTTAGGAGATGCTCATTATCTTTGCGAGTGGGGTGGGGTGCACAGCTTACAGTGTCACATGTTTCTGGCCTTTTTTTCTTGAAATACAATTTTTTGGTCATTGTCAAAGCTTAACTTATAGACAACTTTCTCCAGATTTGTCTGGGAGTTGTTTTTTTGTTGTTGTTGTTTGTGATCATTATCTCTGGTGTTCTTAGAATTATCTTTAAAAAAAACAAAACAAAAAAAACTCTGGTGTTCCCACTGAAGCTAAGCAGGGTTGAGCCAGGCCAGTACCTGGATGGGCAATCTCCTAGGGAAAACTAAGGTTGCTGCTGGAAGTGGTATTAGTGAGGTCAGGAGGTGCTCATCTTGTGGTGTGGGTCCTAATGCCCCAGATTAGCACCAACTTTCATATGAGACGTTAAACCAAGGTTTTAACTCTCTGTGGTCATGAAAAATCTCAGGACACTTCTCATAAAGATTAGGGGTATAACCCTGTTGCCCTGGCAAAATTCCCCCATTGGCCCGTATCTATCATGGCCCCTAAATAATCTCATTAATCAATATTAATTAATTCAGATGATTGAGTGTGTATACTTTATTCTCCAGCAGCTTTAACATGGATATTTGAGTGAGCAGTCTCTCGCTGTTCTTAAATTTTGTTTCGTCTCCCGTCCTGACAATGGCTGCATCCCAAACCATATTCCAGAGCACAAATAGTATGTCAAAATGAATTACCTGGTACATGTTGTTTACTGACCGTGTGAAGACCAAAACCGTGTCTAAACCAGACACTAAAATGGCTAACACCATTTTAACACCATAGTAAAACCATGGTAAAACACTATGAATTCTAGAAAACACAACAAATGAAGAAATGGGTTTTGACAAAAGTTGTGTTTTTTTGCAAGTAATACAGTATCATTTGAAATATCTACTTTAAGAAAACAAAAATATATTTTACCACAAAGCTTTCTAGCACTGTCTTGACTTGCTGTCTGTAAAGATCATGTCGATAAGGAGCCAGTTCAACAAGCACAACAATAAATGCAGTCAGTTTGCCTAAAGTTGTCTAAACTCTTACTAGCCACGCATGCCTTTCTCATGATTTTATCAAGTATTTGGATAGCTATAGTAAAACAAACATAAGCCTAATCCGTTCAGTTCATAATCAGATACCAGTTGTCAAAATGCCAGCAACTCACTCATCATTAAAACAAAGAGCACTTTCACACTCTGTACAGACATGCTTTAAAAAAATTTCCGATATTTTTTACGTGATTTGGCCATCTGCCAATTCCCACCCAGCAGTAACGCTCCCCTAACACACGACAAAAATGTGTTGCCTTCAAGACACATGAAGCCGGCCACCAGATCTTTTCAAACACACACAGTGCCACACACTCGAAGCACTAACTGGCCTTTTCCACATAACAGAGCTCACAGATGTCCATGATTGGCTAGGGTCTAACTGTGCCCCCTGGGAATAACATTTTCTGACATGCCAATCAGAAATTCATTTTTTGACATGCCACTCAGGAGCCTAAAATGTTTAAATGACAATTAAAATGTCTTTAGTTGTAGATTTGTGAAATTAAATGTTAAAAATGTTTTACATAATAAACATACAAGGCATTTAGTCAACAGAACAGGACTGACTGAATTAGCAGTAGTTATTTCCCAATCCATGTTAACATGAACCGTGATCAGTCAAGTGAAGAGCAGACAATGAGGCTCTTGTTTAAATACCATGAATCGTGGCACGTAAGTCAGCTACACTAATTTGGCCGTACGTGTTCATGAGTGTGTGAATGTGTGTGTGCATGGTGACCTGCAATGGAGTAGCATCCCATCTGTGGTGAATTCTCCCGTCTTGAGCTCAGCATTACCAGCATAGGCCCCGGATCTGCTGCAACACTGACTGGGAATGACAAATAGTATGATTTATAACTTATTTTTTGGAGTAACCAGATATTAAAATGTTGTAGCTTGTGACTGAGATACAGAAACATAATTCAGTTCAGGAAAGCATGTACAGTTCCCTCTGGAACTACTGGAACGACAAGGCCAATTCATTTGTTTGTGCTATACACCAAAGACATTTGGGTTTGAGATCAAAATATGGATATGAGACCAATGTTTAGGATTTCAGCTTTTATTTCCTGGTGTATATACATCTAGATGTGTTAAACAACATAAAACATTAAACCTTTTGTATCAGACCACCCAATTTTTAGGTGAGCAAAAGTATCAGAATAGATCATTCTTGAAGTAAATAACATTTACTATTTGGTTGCATATCCCTTCCTTGCAATAACTGGATCAAGCCTGTGACTTCTTTACATCAGCAAATTGTTGGTTTCTTCTTTTGTGATCCTTTTCCAGACTTTTAATGCAGCCTAATTTCATTTGTTGCTTGTTTCGGTGTGTGTTGGGTCAGACAAAAAATGTTCCTGTAAACATCTGAATTCATTCTACTGCTACCATCATGAGTTATATCATTAATAAAGATCAATGAGCCTGTTCCAGAAGAAGACATGCAAGCCCAACCCATGACACTACCTCCACCTCTCCCTCTCAGAGACAAGTTTGTATGTTTTGGATCATGAGCAGGTCCTTTCTTTCTCCACACTTTGGCCTCTCCGTCATTTTGGTAGAGGTTCATCTTGGTTCCAGAACTTTTGTGGCTCATGTCTGTATTTCTTTGTGAATTCCAATCTGGCTTTCTGATGGTAACTGCTCATAAGTGGTTTGTATCTTGTGATATGTTCTCTATATTTCTGCTCTCAATGTCTTCTTGGAACAGTAGATTGTGACACCTTCACCCCTGCCCTGTGGAGGTTGTTGGCGATGTCACTGACTGTTGTTTTTGGCTTGTTGTTTTTTTTCACAGCACTCACAATGTTTCTGTCATCAGATGTTGTTTTTTTTTCCTTGGCTGAGCCATTCAGTGTCTGTTGCTCAGTACACCAGTGGTTTCTTTCTTTTTCAGGACATTCAAAATTTTTGTATTGGTTATGCTCCACTGGTTATTTTCCCACGTTTCTCAACCTCAAAATGGCTTGCTTTTCTCTCATAGACAGCTCTCTGATCTTCATGTTGGCTTATCCTTTTTTAAACAACAAATGCAGTCTTCAGCTGTGAAACTGAAGGCTAAAACAAAGAGGAAATGTTCAGAGCTATTGTTTAAACAATTAGTCTAACAGGACACATCTGGGTAACAAGAAACACCTGTCAGTCATATGTTCCAGTATTTTTGCTTGACTACAAATTGGGTGACCTATTACAAAATGTGCTATGTTGTTGAACATATCTACATATAAATACCAGAAAATAAAAGCTGAAATTCTAACAGGGACTGTAAATAGTAGAAATGTCAAAGTTTGACTATGTGAAGGCTGGATCAAAAAAGATTAGAACAACAACAAGCACAAAAAAGGCTTGATATATTTCACTTTGTGTGTAATGAATCTAGAATATATAAAAGTTCTACTTTTTGAATTCAATTACGGAACTAATGAACTTTTATAAGTTCCCTTTATAGTTACTCAGCCTGAGACTCCTGCTGGCGGAGCGCGCGCGCTGCAAGCCCCGCCCCCTTTATATTCTCTCGGCCTGAGACTCCTGCTTGCGCGCGCGCGCTGCAAGCCCCGCCCCCTTTATATTCCCTCAGCCTGAGACTCCTGCTGGCGCGCGATTGGTTTATTATTGTAATAGCAGCTTATTCGCCGTGCGCACGCGCTCCTAAAATCGCTCCAGGCAGCAAATACACCGCGGATTTCCTTCATTTACGCATGCGGTAAGTTATTGCACGGGTTCAGGCAAGTTTTCGCGGTAGCTCCACCGAATGGCCATTGTCCTTTAATTCAATCAGGAGACATTGTGCGCTGGAGGAGGGGCTACCTACCCCGAGATACAATACACACCGCTCATATTCGTATTTGGTTCGCCTAGAAACCCGAAAGGTGTGTGTGTGTGTGTGTGTAAGTGTACGCTTCGTGTTGTACTCGTTGTTTTGACGCGATGGCGCGCTGTTCACTAAAGACGCTTCTGATGCACGTTTTGCATGCTCTGTGTCCGGGATTCGCGACGTTCGCCGAGCACACAGCCGCGTCTGCGCTCAAACATAAACACCTCGTAGTATGCCTCTGCACTTCGTTCACGCCATTTTAAAAGTAACGTGGACGCACACACAAGTAAATAAATAAATGGAGCATAATAACAAACGATGAATTTCCCTCGCTCCCCCGCACACACACACACAGACGGATTAGTATCGCATCGATGTGCAGTGTGATTATTCACTATACTTGGTAGACGCCGTTTGGAGATAAAGGAAGAAGGTAAAGCGCTCTCTCTCTGTGTGTGTGTGTGTTGCCTGTTTTGTTTTTTTCCCCCGAAAAGGTGACGCTGGAAAATGAGCGATTCCGAGAAGCAGACTCTTTCTGTGAAGGAAAAGGACGGAGTGGAGAAGAGGGGACGAGGAAGACCGAGAAAACATCCGAAGGTAACCGCTAGGTTATTAGCTGCTCGGCTATGCTAGGCTAACTCCGCTGCTACACCTCCGTTATTAAGTTTCCTCCTCGACTTGTAGTTGGGATCAGTCCTGCGCGAGCTAACAGGTCCGTGAACTTGCCATGGGGAAGGAAACAGGCCTGTGTGTACACTGCTCGGTCCTGTACATAGCTAGATGAACGAAATGACGAATTGAACTATAACACAGCTCTTCATTTCACCTTTATTTTGGTTATTTTTTTTATAAAGTAAATATTTTGTTTTGCCGTTGTAGGAGTCCAGTGGATCTCCGGTTCCGAAAAGGCCGAGAGGGCGGCCAAAGGGCAGCAAAAATAAAGGACCTTCCAAGAAAGTGAGCGCGCAGTTTATTCATTTCGGTGCTTAATGTTTATTTAAAACACACAGACGCGCGCGCACTTTTCCATGTGTTTAGTGTTGAAGGCAGATTTTCAGGCCTGTTGTAGAGGGCTCAGCGCTAACTCTGAGCTATAATCGCTGTCAGTCTATGGTCCATACGTCACCGCTCTGGATGAACTCGCTGCCCTCTCCACCTGTTTTGCAGCTTGGCGATGGCGCCCCCTGCTGCTCCCTGCTGATTAACACACACGAACAGGATTTGTAACAAACACGGATAAAAGCGCACCTACTATGGTTTTGAAACGTGCCTCATTTTGTTTAAGGTCTCATACAATAGATTTACATGCATCCAAGGTTTATAAAAAAAAAAAACACTTTAATGTGCTCATAATTTAAACTGCAGCATTACCTTTGTTTTCCCCCAGTGTCAAAAACGACTCGTTCAATGATCCGTTCCTACGGATTCATTCGAAACTCCTCCTTTCAGAGAGCATACTCTGCTCTTATTGGTCAGATGTCCCAGTGTTGTGATTGGTCTACCGCTGTCAGCGTGTGTCGAAAAGGAAACGCCCACTACCATAACAACTTTCAGCTCAGCCCATGAAGACCAGAGGCGGGGCTTTTTGTTACAAACCTAAGTAGGTTAGTACAGGAAGTAAGTCTGGAATTACTAACGATTCGTTTCAGCTGTTCAGACTCGGTTCCTTCTTTTGGGGGTCAATAACTCCGTTTGTCGTGCGCTTTGACTTTTGACACTTTGCAGACGTTCTTACATAAACAAACAGCTCTATAACACGCCATGAAAGGTAATATTTGAGAAACCATAATAGGTGCACTTTAAAGTACAATATATGCTCCGCGGTTTGTTTTTTGTGCTTGTGAAGAAGCAAGGAAGCACCTTCAGTTGTTTTGAATAAAGGCATCTACCAGATAAGTAAATGCAACATAATGCTATACGTGTGTATATTTTTTTCATACATTTTTCTTTAGCATTTTCAGCATATACTGGGCCATAAAGATTCATGGCCATCTGTTCTCACTAGACAAAACCCCCTGCTATTTAGAACTAAAGATATTTCTCCATAGAAAGCCGGCTCATCTTCAGAAAAGAAGATAAAGGGGAAGCCCAAGAAGGAGGTAACGGAGCTAAAATGCCAACTGTGTTCAAAACAGAATCTAATCTTTGTAACACTTGCTGTCAAAAAGTTGTCCAAATGAGCTGAATATGTAAGCTGACCTGTTTTGTGTGCTATATGCAAAGGAAAAGGAGGCATCTCAGGAGTCCTCTGAGGAGGAAGAGGAGGAGGAAGATGAGGAACAGTAACTACCTCGTCCTCGGCACTACCTCATAATGACACAGCCTGGCACCACTAATCTACAGCCTCTAACAACAGGATGTCGTCCGCTCAGCCACCTCTGTGGGACTGACATAATTACCATGTCTATAACAATCAGTTACATGTTAAAAAGAAAAAGTGGAATAATTTTAGAATCTGTGAATTAGGCTGCATATAAGTGTTTAGTCCATTAATGGTGCTTACTTGGTGCTTTTCTATTTTTTATTTTTATTTTGTTTCGGTTTGCTTTTTATGTACTTTGTGACGTGGAAGGTCAGGGGGGGATATAGAATTAGAAGAAGATGAAATCTGTTCTGACTGTGTTGTGTAGTGGTCCTATAGTTTTAGTGTAGGGCTTTCTGCTTAACTGCAGCTGATTGATTTTTATTTTATTTTTTAAACACCCCCTGCACTGACTAGATTTTATCTTATTAGATTGCCTTTATTATACATGTTGATGTGTGAAGGCTAGGTGAGTGTATTTTGCAAGATAAACAGATAAACATTTAGATGAATTTGAATACACAATTTTCAGTCTTTCTCACTCTGGTGTAGTAGTTGAGTAGCTGATATAGATGTGTCTGATTCTCATTGCAAGTACATTCCAGTAGCAATTTTAACACAGTCGTGACTAATTTATTGTGGACTGTTCCTCATACATCTTTTCTTTTCTTTGTATCGACAGTTTTGCCTCTCGTATGTAACTTTTACCACCAGGTCACTTTTCTCGGTCGAAGAAAAGTACACACAGGCAGACGAGTCTTTATCTCTGGTCAGCATTAAACAAAAGAAGCTACTTTACGGTTGTACATTTAAGGATCCACCTAAATACTTCTGGGAGTTTACAGAGAACACCTGTGAAATAACGCACACTTGAGCAGCTATACCTCAGTACCGTGGCTCGTAACAGGTTTGCATATATTGTCGGATCAGATGACATGAGACGGTGTCATTTGGATTGCTTTAGAAGAGTCAGAATAACTTTTTACTCTGCATCACACATCCCATCTGTCCACATTCTCTGAACCATAGCACCCGTTATGCATCAGCCACCTCAGGAATTACAGTACAGGCGACCGACCAAGTAGTGTTCAGATATCACTGATAACTTCTGTATAGACGGTGTTCATCATTTCTGTGGAAAACAACCTTTGCTCTGTACCTATTTTTAACGCAGCTGAGGAATTGTCTACAAGCTCTTTTAGGCTTATACCACGTTTGTTGATGCCGCAAATACCTATTTATTTCACGTTTAATTGAGAATTCAGTTGTATCTGTGTAGCATGTTGTGTTGTTAATAAAGTATACTTTCTCATTTTGGGGTCTTGTTGTTTTCTTTGGAAGGGAGAGGTTTGAGACGCCTGTGGGATTGGGATTCCAGTGTGGTGAGTTTCTCGTGTACACAGATACGGATCCTCGCTGTTACGGGCTGCGATTCCGCAACAGCGCCTACGCAACTGAACTAGCGCAGAGCCGCTGCCAGCCAATCAGCTTGCGCGCGCGGCGTAGCGGTTTCAGTAATGGCGTCTGTGGCTGAGATGCGCTTGGCTTTAGAAAAATGAAGCGTAGAAGAACTTACTTCTTATACTGAAAACGCGGGGGTTCCTTTCGTGCACTTTTTGCGTGCGAAGCCGTGTCATCTCGCGGAGGTTTGCGCTCTGATATTCGCCAGTTCCCGACGCGCCGAGATGATGAAGCTGAAGTCTAACCAAACTCGCACCTATGATGGAGATGGGTACAAGAAGCGGGCCGCCTGCCTGTGCTTCAGGAGCGAGACCGAGGAGGAGGTGAGGCCGCGGATCTGCGTGCACGCAGCGGGCCACGATAATGCCTTCTGGTCACATTTCAATCACTGAATGTTTACGATATTCCCGAGCGCTCTCGGGGTACAAACGGCGCATTTTCGCTAGAAAGAGGAAGCGGCAGTTGCCGAGGTCTTTATTAAGAAACGTAGTGTCTGTTGTAGCGGGCTAACGGTTAGCTATAGCGGAGTTAGACGGTGCGATTTGTCAATGGAAATGCTAACGTAGCTAGCTAGCTAGTCGGTCGTGGGGCTGTCAGTTAGCGAGGCGGCTGGAACTGTCTCACTTTAAAAAAAAAGAAAAAAAGAATACTAATTCCGTGCTGGACGGGACGCCGTGTCTCTCCGCGTGTCTCCTGGACCAGGACCAGAGCGGGATGTGATCACACTGTGCAGTGGCGATGCAGGAACACACTGCTAGCTCGCTAACTAGCCTGCTCATTACTCAGGCTCTGTGTGAGCACCTAGCTCTGACTGTCTTTAAATTCAATCATATGATCGGGATAGTCTTAGAGTTATGGGGTTCACTAGGTAGCTTGATAACTGAATACAGTGCGTTGCATAAGTATTCACCCCCCCCCCCCAGAACTTTTCCACCTTTTCCAGTTACTGAAATAGATATGCTATGTTACCATCTAGCCCATTACATTGAAGTGGGGTTTCATAAATGGAAAAAAAACCCGTCATTTTCGTTCTTGTATAAATATTCAACCAGTTACTGTGAAACTAGTTCTAACACCAGGTTGTAACACTACCAAATGTGTAAAGGTTTAAGGGGGGTACTTATGCAAGCCACTGTAGAGTCCATGAACTAACAGACTCTGATCGCTAAGGTTATGTATTTGAACTTCCTAATGGGCTGTGCCGCTTGTTTATACTCTTGGTAAGTTCTACTCACTGGGTTAATTTTCCATGGAAATGTTTTTCCACAGCTTATGTAAAAACAAGAAAAGCCGCCTGTTTGGCATGACCAGACCACTCTGTTCAGTCTTCAGCAGGGACGCCCTGATCCGACGATGCAGACATCCTCACAGAAACCGAACTGACTCTTGCGTTATAAGAAAAATCGGTGAAGTGACGGTGGATGTCGTTAAGTCGCGTTTTGTCCCATGTGCAATGAGTCGATTTGTGTCATTTGTAGCAGGAAATTTGGCAGTTCATAGAGTTGAAAAATGTAGATCGCTATCTGATTCATAATACAGCTATCAACCATCTACCTTCAGGGGGAAAGTAGCTAATGTATGCTTAAAAAGCTGGTAGAAATCGCTTGATGATATTCTGTATTAATTTACATATATGTTGAATCGTCGTAGTTATTTTCACATCAAAATGTGTTACCTGAAGAAGGAAGAGTTTCCGAAAAGACACAGAGTAGAGTAGAATTTGATCAGAATAGAAAGTAACATATACATTTGTTTATTATAGAAAGAAGTCTTTGGTCATGGCACCAAAAATGAGCTGTTTACAAAGTCCTGTAATTTCTATCAAGAACGCAGACAAAAAGAAGGCATGGTAGTAAGGAAAATATTGTTTTTTAAATGGAAACCAAGGAAAATGTTACCGTTCGAAAAGTTTTATTACTTATATAGTCAAGAAGAGAGTATAACAAGAAGAACAAAGAAGTGTGGGGTTGGGACAAACAGTGTGATCAGTGATTGGATGTTGGGGGGAAAAAAAGCTGATCAATAATTGGTTGTTGGGAACATGGGCAGACATGGGTGCAACTCGGTCAGGCTTTACATGCTGATGTTGAGTCGACTGAACCTGCTCTCATAACTCGTACAACCAGCAGCTGTGATATGAGGTGGAGAGCTGTATCGAGTCCAGGACGGACGTAGATCTGTGGGTTTAAAAAAAAAAAAAAGCGCCACTGTAAAGGAGCCTTAAAAGATGCCAGATCTAACGATGGAGTCATTAAGCTGGCCACACTGAATAGTGTTAGACCAAATAATGATGCTCTGTATTGGATCAGATAGGATCCTGAATCTTGAAGAATGTACTGAATATTGCGTGCTGGCTCAGATGCGTTCCGTCTGTTTATTCAGGTGTTGTTGGTGAGCAGCAGCCGACATCCTGATAAGTGGATTGTGCCTGGAGGAGGAATGGAACCGGACGAAGAGCCCAACGTTGCTGCTGTTCGAGAAGTGTGTGAAGAGGTCAGAGCATTTTTTTTTGGTTTAGTGCACTTGGATCGCTGAGTTTTACAGTTTCGCAAAGCACAAAAAAATGAGGATTAAAAAGAATAGTAGTAGATGTAGCACATTTCCTCTTAACAGATTTCAAACAAAAGGCTACTCATTTGTTGAAAACTGTGCTCACTATCAAGTGAGACCTTGTGTTTTCCAACCCATGGTGCTATTATATACTTATACAACTGTTCTAAGCTGACCCTAATGTCCTGATCATAGCTTCTTGTGATAGACAGCGATACTCTCTCATCACCCATGTGTAGGGGGGGGGTGATCATTTTACAGACAAGTGCTAAAGGGCGTTCCACTCAGATTAACTACTGCTCTTTATTCTACACCTTGGCTGAATTCCAGTTCGGCTGAACTCCAGCAACAGCAGAGGCCTTTTTGGGCACCGTCGGACTGCAGACTATATTTCACAGATATTTTACCTCAATGGGCTGGAATAATAGATTGTAGAGTTGGTCAGAAGCTCTCATAATGATAAGTGACCGTGGTGCTGTTAAAAGAACAGTGAGCTCCTTACTTTTAATTATAGGCCTCTCAGGATAATTCCGTTATCGACTTCTCGTACGATATACGGACGTGACCTTGATCATTTTTGCTGACGTCGATATGGCTCGTTGCGATTCCATGCGAGTTTGTTTACATAAGCATGAACGTCACCACCATGTTAGCCATTCGCACTGCTACTGTCCTCTTGTCTGCTCAAGAACATTCTAATATTTGTCGAATTTAAGATAAAAATGCAAAAAAAAACAACAAAAAAAACACCCTGCATGCATTCGAATTTAAGATGTGTAGCAAGCATTAGCACTGATTAGAATTAAAACATACTGTTGAAAAAAAAAAAGACACAAGATATTAACAATGTTTTCTGTAGAAGAAAAATCTAGAAAGAACAGTTCTAGTGTTTCAAAGTAATCCACGAGATTAATTTGAATCTTCCACGAGATTACATAGTCAGTAATGTCAGGGATTGCACCGCTCAAACTGCATGAGCTGAAGCTGAACAGTGAACGAATAACGGTCAACGGAAGCTAGCGGGTTAATTAACTCCCCAAAACGCATCCTGTACACATGAGATTAATCACATTTACACAACATAAACCTAATATTACAACCTCCTTCTGCACAAAATGACACGAATGCACAAGTGTTGAAGTTGAACGTAAGTAAGGCGCTTTGTGAATACGCGCTTTCCGTAACAACGCACTAAAACACGGACAAAGAACAACTGAAACATAAAGAATTCACAATATTGTTTTACAGTAGTGTACTCCATGTAAAATTATTTCAGAAGAGCAGGTTTTCACAACAAGGGCAGTTTTCACGTTTGTGCCGATACACGTTTAAGTGAATATACCAAAGGTGTGAATATTTGTTCATTTTTGCATTTTCTCATCAACTAAAATGTTGACTAATATTCAAAGCCATTCTAGTCAGAGTAGAAGTGACTAAAATGAACAAATATTACGTGACAAAATACATTTAAAATATATTTTTGTCAGAAGACAAAAACTATTTGGCCTTCCAATTCCAGTGTCTGAATATTCTTAAGAATGAAAAGTTCATCGTGCTTTAAACGGGTGTAACTTGCGTTATTATGCTGTTATTATCATTATATCAGTGGCATAAAATGGTCTTAAAATTATAATGATATCGTTTGCCGCAATTATTTCTGGGACAGTATATCGTCCAACAAATGTAGTTATCATGACAGGCCTATGTATACAAATATATACAAACCTTATGCAAGGTCAGGGAAAACGATCAGTTCAGCAGACATAATTACAGCTTTTTTTTTTAACTGATGCAAAAATACAAGAGCCACTTTCAAACTGGCTTTCTGGTAGACAGTACCTGTTTTGGGAACGCAGAAAGCGTTGAATATTTCCGCCTTTTTATACGAGGTTGAAAGCCTTTTAATATGTATTCACCCTTAACGTTAAGGGTTAAGGGCTGAATATTGAAAATTTGGCTTTCCACGAGCCCGTTGGCTGAATACTGAAACATGGAAAAAAGAAATCACAAACATGTTTATAGTACTTGCTCCACCCAATCTTTGTCATAGTATTATAACTAATAATATTTGGTATCTTGCTCCAACGAATCTTTGGTTAAAATATGTTTTTATTTACTCAGGTTGCACTGTGCTATCTATCTAGACGTCTAGACATCCGATTGGGTCCTTAGTACACCACAAGAGCAACCGCAGAGAATCACACACATATATATCACATCTTGAGATGTTGACATTTATACTGTTCAGCTTCATTCATCAGAAAAGCCTGGTCACATAGTGTGAATGTAGCTGGACAGTCCGGAAGGTGAACTAGCCTGGCCTACCTTGTGCCTTTCTTATAGCTTCACTGCTTTTATTTATTCATCATAATGAATAATCCATGAAATACTTTCAGGACTCACCGAATTAATACACAAATTGTTACATAATGCCAAGTGTTTCATACATTTGGAAATAATAATGCGCATAATTTGTTCTTTACAGAAGACCACGTATTTATTTTTATTTATTTATTAATTTATTTATTTCTGGGGCAGTGGAGGGTGGGGTGTACTTTCGGGATAGGTGGGTAGGCATTATCAGAGAGTTTTATAGAGCAACTACCAGTCCATACAGGATGTCACTGCAGTTTTTGTGTGATCATTGCAGTGAAAATGCTTGATTTTGTTGCAGCTTTAAAAAAATTTTTTTTTTTACGATGCAACATTTTTGTGCTTTTTTTTGGTGGAAACCGCCTTGAATTGGCAAATTGTTTTGCAGTTGTTAGCTCTCAAGTGTTCAGGTAGAGAAGTGAAGAGTTCTGTTTATACTAACTAAAGCGTTCTCCGACTTTCCTAAGAGAACTCCTCTGTAACTTTATTTGATTAGGAGATGTTTAAACACTAAGACAGAATCTCAGACTTTATCCTCAAAGATCCAGGTAGCGTATCTTGTAGATCCCGGTGTTTGGATCTGGATTTGTTCCGAGTGTCTCTTACTTCACGGTTATTTACTCATAGGGCCAATTTTCCAAGCACTGATTAAACCTAGCTTAAGTGCATTTCCTCCATTTTCATTAAGGATTATATGAGGGTAATATTAGAACTTAGGGTAATATTGCGAACGGAGGGACTTCATGACCGCAAGGTTGCTGCTTCTAAAATTTGCTTTATGTTAAATGAGGAATAGCAAGGCTATGACGAGCACTTCACATGATCAAGGATTAAACAGGTGGTGGTGTCGGATCAGCAGGTTATCATTAAATGTCAAATGACGCGTCTTGTCATCACCCCCATTTATCAGATCAGGGTTTTCTGTTCCGCTCCGTTTATTCTGTTGGGTTTGTGTAATCGCGATTTGTTTTCCTGACTGTTCTTTTTCTCCCCTTTTCCAACAGGCTGGTGTCAAGGGCACTTTAGGAAGACTAGTAGGAATATTTGAGGTAAGTATCACCCAGTAAACTGATGATGCTTTGTTCCTGCAGTAGTGATTGTGATTCTAGTCAGGAAGCAATGCACTCACTGTGCAGTGCAGAGGGTCCCAAGGGAACATACCGTTTAGCATTTTAATAAGAAACGATAAGGCGATTGGGGCCTAAAATTATCGATCATTTGGAAACTTGTATGGAAAGTGTTAGATCTGTAATGAAAATAATATCATTCACAGATTCAAGAGTTGGAGGATTATTTTTGGACCGCTGAATGTAAAAAAATAATAATAATAATAATAATTTGTGATTCAGCGATGAAGATGCATTACAAACAATGTATAATTTGAATGCATTTATCCAAATTCTATTCCTGATAGAGCTATTGAAACAAGTCTTTCATTAGTGATTATATTCCAGTTGTTGGATGGTTTCCTACTTTAACATGACAATATTGATGAAAAAAACTCGATAATGCAAATTTTCGAGGACATTAAACGTCATCACACCGAGCAAGCAAACTCCTCTACTACAGCCTCGTTATGTTTATACTCGGGGGTTTTTTCTTTTCTTTTCCAATTGTAGTGATAGAAAGCTCAGCGGTGGTGCCTGTGGTTTCGTTCGTTTATAGCCTAATTTTAGCTTTGGCGATTGTGTTTAGGCTTCAAAATTCATAACAGTTGTTCATTTGTGAAGGTTATTTTGATTTAAGAAAAAGTGTAAGAATCATATACTGTTGTTGATCGCAGAATTTATTTCCTGCGATCAAGCCACAAAAGCCAATCTAAGAATCCAGTTGGATTTTTGTCGATTGAACCAGGGTGATGTTCACTTCCGAGTTGGCCTACAGAAACACGTCACTACAGAAACACTACAGCACTTTATATCGTTGGACGCTGTGTTCCAGAACTCAACAAGCATAAGCTCAGTGATGGCGGTATAAGAATGTATGTTAATGTAGTGGGAGACAGTTAGAAAGCTTGACCAAGAGTTGAAGCACCAACTAAACCCCACTGACACTGCTATCAACAGGTAGTGGAATGGCATAATGGATCATTTTGGTTAACGGTTTCTTAAAATGATCCGGGAGAGAATTTAAAATCAAAAACTCTACTCGGTATGTATTACAAAATGAGTCTTGGCAGCCCCTGAAGATCACGTGTAAATTATAACCCTACGTTCACACTAGCACATGACACATGACCCTTTCATACGTTCATGTGACCCATTCATATGTGTGACACCACATTTAAATTGAGATTGTCTCACTTCCATGCAAATTAGGTATGATGGTAAATCTGCAAATCCGAACAACTGGTTCAAATGATTCTTTCAGACCCACTTTAGTCTCTCCATGCAATTAGTTCCTATTTAATCTGTCACTACACACCCACAAAAGACAAACTACTTTTAACCACTGCTACCTTTTTTTTGTCCCCCTACACACACTCAGAACCAGGATAGGAAACACAGGACGTACGTGTATGTTCTCATTGTAAAAGAAGTATTGGAAGACTGGGAAGACTCTCTAAACATTGGTAAGTGTAGAATTGTTTTGTACTTACAAATGTTCATGCAAATATCAAACCTCATCGGACCATTTTACTTGGGGGGGTCCTTTCTGATCCGAGTGTGCAGCAGGAATGTAACCATAATCGCCTCTCTGTTTGGACACGCTTTTGTTCTTGTACTTTTTTCCGGCAAATCCTGCACTTTAACTCTGACACAGTGTGATGCCGGCATTTTAGTCTCGGTCATTATTTTAAAACTACACTCACTGTTCGATTTAACTGCACATTCATGCAGTTATCTCATCAGCCAATCATAAGGCAGCAGCACAATACAAAAGAAAGCTCAAGAGAGTCAGTTAATGTTCACATCCAACATGAGAAGGAAGATAAAGTGTGATCTCTGTGACGTTAACCGTGGCATGGATATTGGTGACAAATGGGATGGTTTGAGTATTTTAGAATGTCCTGGGATTCTCACACACACAACAGTCTCTAGTGCTTACAAAGAATGGTGCGAAAAACCAGAAACACTGAGTGAGTAACAGTTCTGTGGGTGGAAACACACTGTTGATAAGAGAAGTCCGATTAAAATGGACAGATTGGTTCGAGCTGCCAGGAAGGATCTAGTAACTCGATCATGCTTGAACTGTGGTGAGCAGAAAAGCATCTCGGAACACGCATCAGACTTTGAGGTGGATGGGTTACAACAGCAGAAGACCACGCCGAGTTCCACTCCTGTCAACCAAGAACAAGAATCTGAGGCTATCATGGGCATAGACTCCACCAAACTGGACAGCTGAAGACTGGAATAAGACCAGGTCTTTTTTTTTTTTTTTTTCTTCCAAGCTTTCAGCTGTAAAGTGGACGGTGGTTACTATATCCTTCCTGGCAGCTCAAACCAATCTGCCCATTTTCCTCAGTCCTCTCTTATCAACACGGCGTTTCCACACACAGGACTGTCACTCACTGTGTTTTTTTATTTTTTTTATTTTGCACCATTCTGTGTAAACTCTAGAGACTGCTGTGTGTGAAAATCTCAGCAGCTTCTGAAATACTTAAACCGGCCCATCTGGTACTAACAACCATGCCACGTTAAAGTCACAGAGATCACACTTTTTCTTCATTCTGGTTTTTTTCTTTTCTTTTTTTTCTATTTGTATCATGCTGCTTCCACATGATTAGCTGACTAGAAAACTGCATGACTGTACAGGTGTTCCTGATTAAACTGCATGGTGAGTGTATATCCTGGTAATAAAAAAAAAGGGGTGAGCAATTAAAATGGAGTACTTTTTGTTTTGGCATTAAGCTGCCTCACTCCGAGCACATGTGCACCCTCTTCTGTTGACAGGGAGAAAAAGGGAATGGTTTAAAATAGACGATGCCATACAAGTGTTGCAGTGTCACAAGCCAGTGCAGGCCACCTACTTCGAGGCTCTACAGGAGAGCTGCCTGACGAGCAACGGCACTCCTCTAGTGGCCACGATAGCTGAAGACCTCTCGCCCAGCTACAACATCAATCAGAGCTCTGTTTCTGATATCAGATAACTAACACACAACACTGACACTCCGGATGCTTCCGCCACCACTCTCGCTCTTATTCTTTCAGTATTCTTCTCTCTCTCTCTCTCTCTCTCTCTCTCTCTCTCTCTCTTCTTTTCCTTTTCTCTTAAAATAAAGTTTGCCTTGCCAACCCTTTTTTTGTGCCAGAGAGGTGGCACAAACTTGACAAAGTGTTGGGTAAATATTCAAAAAGATGTTTTGTAAATGTAAATTTAATGTTTGTCGCTCTCTACTCTGATCTACCCCCCTTCCCCCCCCCCCCCCACCTCTCCTTAAGAATGGACAGTTGCATGAACCCCCCCACCCTTTACTCTTTTTCCCTTTAGTGTCCTCTGTGACCCAAGTGTGAGGTTAAATGAATGCAAGAACTACTTTTTACTGTTGTGATGTAAATACACGTAGCCTAGTGCTTTTGCTTGAGGCTTTCAAATATTTTTTACGCATCCATTTTTCTTGTATGTGAGAGCGAGTGAGCATGTATTTGTGTGAGTAGTGCGAGTATGTGTTTGTTCTCGGAATCCACCCCCAACAACGAGAAGGAAATGCTTAGTTGCCTGAACGGACGGAGTTGGCGAGAGGTCAGTTGGTTTGCATGAGCACTGATATTTATTTGTCTTACAAGTTTGGGAACTGATGAATGTTCAACCTGTATTTGGTGTCAGTAGGTCTTTTGAATGATCTCTTCCTCCTCTTTTTTTAATTAAATTTTTTTTTTTTTGCCCCTCTTGCCATTTTGTAAATATCTTATGGGTTGACGAAATACACGCCCGGGTTTAATTATGCGTGTTTCCTTACTAGAGCGGTGCCTAAATGTGTCAGAACACCGACTTTAAAGTGATCGTGAACCCCAAAAAATGCTTACAAGGCCAGCAAACAGAGTAAGCCAGCAGGACATGATGGTACCTGATGAGTTGCTCTCCTTACATCCATTCATGCTGTAACATGTATGGCTGACAGTGAGTCCTACAGGTCCAGTAATTTCAATGTCGTTGGTGATGATGGTTATGGGGGAAGAATGATTTTATCTACATTTTAACCAGACCAATCACCACTCAGAACCACTTAATTTAGAAGGCGTGACAGGGTTGTAGAGTTTACGAGGTGACATTTGTGAATGTCGGAGGATATAACAGGACAGCTTCTTGGAAAATACCCTTTTAGGCACATGTCAATTGGATCCTGGTTTCCTCCACCTTTCTAATTTATTAGTGTCTCCTGTTACGGAGCTGTTTATTTGACCTGGTAGGTCAGGCCAGGCTAACAGTCAAAACTAAATACGGGCCCATTATTGAGGTGCAACCCTCCCCCCTCCAGTCCCAAATTATTTTGCATATATGTGTGGTGGCCTGGGAAAACCCTTCACGTTGTTAGATTTTGACATACAGGCTTTCCTGAACTGAAATACGTCTCTTCTGCATGTATTCCAATTAAAGCCTGTTCACACCCCAAAAATGAAAATAAAGAAAATCACATTCAAAGATTCCTTTAAAAGATGCCCCACTTACCTCTACATTTATAAACTAATCTACATTTGGAAAAAAACATTACAGGCAAAATTTGAGGAATTACAAGTTTATAATGTGAAATGAGTTATCACTGATTATCGGCGTCATCCACATCCACCTGAGCTAGAAGTCACTCGCAGCATTTAACCACGAGCCTCATCGACGTCTCTTCTGACTGATCACGGTTTATGTTAACACTGGTGGGGAACTAATTGCTGATTAATCGATTTCTGTTGGCTAGATTCGACACTTATGTTCATTTCAGCATGTCGGGTAGCTTTCGAACAGAGCGTGACATTTACTGCTTGAGGAAGTCACACTTGGCTAGAGGTTTTCAGACGTATTTCGGCATTTCCTGCTGCATTTGTTAAACCGGCTTTTTAACCAACGTGATCTTTGCAGGCAACCAGGGCACGGTAACCTAAATAGAGCCATTTCGGTGTCGTTTATGTAGAATGTATTTCTTTAGAGATGTCAGTGTATTATCCAGTCCCTATAGGATTTCGCAGTTGCAGAAACGAACAGCAAAATCAAGGAAACTACGCAATGTTTTTTTCAGATTTGGGCCAACACGAGTTGTGTGACGGCATCAAAACGTGCATTCATGCAAAGCCCTATTCGATTCACGTGCATCGAACATGAATACAGCTAAAAGGTCTCATTTACTAGCGAACACCACTGTGAAAGGCCGTGCAAAACTATTTAATGAAAAGGAGTTTTCCGCAAAGAAGCACAAAAACTCTGCACAACTTTGGAAAAAAGCTGCAGCAAAAGCAAACATTTTTAGCCGCAACAGCGGAATTCTGTACTGACTGATAATTGTTAGAAAAAAAAACCCTATTTTGGCTTTTCTGGCCTTGTTTTTTTTTTTTTCCCCCTTTTCTTTCTGTTTTCCAGAATTTAGTCTCGGCAATATCCAACGGGTTACCCCAGACCGCCTGACATGTATCCCAGAAATTACCACAGGATTAAAAAAAAAAAAAAAAAAAAGTAATCTCTCATCTTATTTTATGTTTAGATCATTTGAAGGCACTTTTCAGTTTGGCCAAAAGCAGTCCCTTTGAATGTTCCAACAAAAAAACCCACATGCCTTAGTCATCCCACAATTTTATTTTAAGCTTGTAAAAAGGCTCATGCTAAATGCATGAAGGCCTCTTATTACCTTGTACCATCTTGATTTGGATGAGATGGTATTATTTATGTACGTTGATTTCTGCAGTGATATTTTTTCCTTCATCTCTTAAAAGAAATTGTTGATGCCTCAATCGAGCATCACTCGATACCTGCTCGACAGGAACTATATATAAACATGCAGGGCTAAACAAGGCTTGTATAACTGAGACCTTGTTTCAGAATGTACGAAATGTGGACCGTCACCCTCCCCTCCTTTATTCTTCTTTGTCTAGCAAGTTGTGTTAGCCAGGTTGCTAACTGCCCTTCTGATGGCACAATACTGTGAATCTGGAGCCACTGTAGTTAGCCAGACTTTTTCTTTCTGTATAAACTAAATTCAAAAAGACAAAGTACAGTATGTGTGGTTTTTCATGTTGGGTCTGATGGTACACATTGTAAGTTTCTGGTGAATGGCGATGGAACTGTTAAAATCCCCAAACAGGGACATTTTGGAATTTATTCTTTTTGGGCTGTTTAAGTTGCTGTTGGTGCAGGTTTACAATGTTTCTTGTAGCCAATCACATTATTTCCCTTTGTTTAGTACAAATTCCAGCATGAGCATTAATCCGAGTTCATTGATGTCAATTTATAGATGTGCAGATTACAGAGGTGGTGATTTTGCTGCTATTAGAATTTTTTCTGGTTAATTCTGAGCAAGCAAAAAAAAAAAAAGCCAATCTTGATGTAGGCCAACTGAGCCAATCCATAAAGATTTTGCTAGATGACTTTGTATTTTATTCCTTTAACACTAAAATCACTGCTTTAGATTATTACTTAGTAATATAGTTGGGTTTACAATTATATGATCATGTATATACAACATATGATCCTTTCACCATGTAGATGGTGTCTTTTTTTGCGGGGCGGGAAGGGGGGGATGTCCCTAAGCCCCATCACTTGCATACACAAATGTTTGTATGATCTTTTTTTAAACTAGATCTCCTGTGCAGCAAAAAGGCTTTGTAATCATTTTTAACTTGCCCAGAGCTAACTTTGTCCAAGTCTTGTTGAAAAGATTTCCAAAATACCAAACAAATTAAGTAACCACTGCATTTTCTGTCCAGACCAAATTTGACCTACAGGCATCATTCACAATATTGCATCTTACTATCAACAGAGCCAGTGTAATGCATCAGACCCTGAATGTAAACTTGTAGATTATATCAAAACACCAGCTGGATTTAGTCAAATGTTCTAAACAAATCAATACATCTCACATTTTCTTCAGGCTCCAAAAAGGGCTGCTGCCTATAAAAACCTACATCACTTATACAGCCCATAAAGCTGTGACCCTTCAGCACACCTGGAACGTTTGCTTTGTGATTTTTGGGATTGTGGAATATACCAGTATGAGAATGTAATATAAATGTGCCAACAAATAAACATCAGTATTTCACATTACCATTTCACTGTGTTCATTTTGTATATAAAATGTAGTAAGTGCCAAATGGAATAGATATGTTGCGGACATTTCTGGGAAAACTAGCAGATTACTGGCTGGACATTTTGTGATATGCGCCTCTATACACCAGGAAACTAAATATGAAAAACTATAGTTTTAAGATAACCAATTCCACTTTTCCTTTTAGATGGGGTGCTAACATCTGAGATGCACAGGAGAATACGACTAAGTGACTATATTTACATGCACATCAATATTCTGAGATTAGCAATACTCTAACATTAAGCCGTGTAAGCACAATCCAATTGTTTGATTCAGATTAAGACAATATTGATTCTCGCTCCTGGAAGATGGTTGTTTTAATTGGGAATTAATTGCATTTAAAACACCTTATTCTGAAAATCCACTGAAAGGAGATGTGCATGTTTAGTCCACTGACTCCATTTACACACATTAAACTCCATGTAAGGTCAATAATCGGGTTGCAGCCATATTTCTGTATACATGGTTGCTGTTAGTATGCCTGAGTTGACATTCCTAAATACCTAGCCTACAGGTAAGCACCTGTTAGCACCTACACTTCCTTACATGGCTCAATACTAAATCATTAGACTAAACCATGAGTTAATATCAATATTGTGCATGTAAACGTAGTCACTATCAGTTACACATCACAATTCAGGCTGCACAAGTTACTGTTACTTTAAATGGTCAGAGTGATGGACTCAAATCAATTTCCCTCCAATGCCATGTGTCCCCTCCTGTATACACAAAACTGAGCTCACACCTTGTGGTCTAATTCCAGCAGATTCAAACATTAAAAAGGCCCTCTTCCAAGTTTTGGAAGAACATAAAAAAATAAAACAAAAAAATTTAGGCCCACAGGCTGATCATAACCTGTGGATAAATGTAATAATCAACGAAATGCATTTGCTGCAGAACATGCCATTGATAAAAAAAATAATTAAAAAAAAAGGTTATTTTTGTGGATGCGCATGTGTACACAGCTGAAGAGATTGCATGCTAATGCCAGATGTAAAAGGTGACAAAACAGTCAAAGGCATAAATGTTTTCCAAGCTTTATTATACAGAGAATGTGGAAAATTACTGTGGCTGCTGTCCTCTGCCACGCCCGAAGCCACCTCTCTGTGGGGGGGAAATGGTGGGGGAGAACCAGTCAGCATTGTCAGCATTATCCTTTCCCCATAACGAACAGTTACATTACAAGACACTTGCACAGATCCAAGCAGTAGTACTTACAAACTGGAATTCTGTAGCAGCTCCTGCACCTGCTTCAGCCTTCTTGTCTGCTCCAGCTACAGAAACACAATGAATCAGACCGCCTTCAAACAACTCGCATCAAAAGCAGTGCCGTGTAGCTACATGCTGGTTTTGGCTTTATACATTACCGGCTTGGAAACAGTCCAGATATAATAGGGCACATCCAGCAACACCAGTATGGTGTGTTCTTGCCCATGTTGTCAGTTAGAATTTTTCCTGAATAAAGGGTGTGTGTGCTGACCCGTTATAATGTGACAGCATGTGCTGTGTACTTACGTGGAGCTGCAGATCGTCTGTAGGCATCTCTGTCTCCCTCTCCACGTGCCAGACGTGCTGGTCTCTCTCCCTCCAGACCTGAAAGGTGAAAAAGAATTGGGCTCTATTTTCTTGGCATTTAATCAGTCATGATCTTGAAGTATTCATAATCCTGAGCCAACTGTTTACACAAAATGATTACATGATACACTTTTCTGAAATATCATTGGTACGATAAAGTATTTATGTTTTTAACAATCACAAATTAAATGGTACTGAACAGTTTCCATTGATTAGATTTGTGTTTTGTTTATTTTACTACTGTTTTGCGGACAGTTTGTTTTAAAATTATATATCGTGTTACGCATAGTGGTATCATCGAAATGTCCTCAAGTATTGTGATATGATATTTTTGTCATATCGCCCAGGCCTACATCATAGCAATGGTTATAAGCCCCTAATTAATAGAGCAAGAAGTCTTTACCCTTGGGGCGGGGCCTGGCAGTTTCGGGGCGGGTCTGGCGGCGTAGAGTGGCGGGTACAATCTCAGGGGGCAGGTGCAGGAAATCCCTCAGGTACTGGATGCCCTCGTTGGTCAAGTACCAGTAGAAGTGGCGCCATGCAAACTGCTCTTTGACATACCCGCAGGACTTCAGAGACTGTCAGGACAAAAGAAGACATTTTATTCAATGTCTTTTTGGAGTCGACATAAACACACACCCACCATATGTAACATTGGAACCACTTGCACATAACCTAAAGAAAAAACTTAGTATGTATTTAAAAGTTTACACTCAGTCTGAGACACATTCTCTCTAAAACAAAAACATTTCCTGCCATTTTCCGAGACCGTGGCGAGGTTCACCCTCAGAATTACTGGGTCAAGAAACCAGTCAAATACAACCTGGAGTGGGTTACAAAATGTGCTAACTTTGGTGATGAAGACCTACCACGACTTGCGTGTTTGGTACTAACTAGCAGTAGAAAACAGCCAAAATTGTGGAGCTGGTCTAAAATGTCTCACAGAATGAATACAAAGTCATAGAAGAAAGCCAACAAGAATTTCTGCAATCAGCATTCTTTTTTTAATCAATCAATACTGTAATGTTTAATACTTCTCATGTCTTTAGATACTAATATAACATAGGGCTGGGCGATAAATCGATATTCTGATAAATGACCACGCGATACACTTTACTGATATATCGCTGGTATGGTGATGCATGTATTTAACACTTAATTACATATTACTGAATAAATGCTGTTGATTTAATGTAATTTTTTTTAAACTTAATCTTCTTTGTAGCATTAAAGAAAAGCAGTCAAACTCAGTTTAACGTTTGTTTATTTACCTGCTGTCTTGCAAGATCTTTGTACACAGTGTTCCTTTTGTATTTGCACATCTATAATGTCTGTGCAATTATCCCAATATTTCTGAGAAGCCTTTAAGTCAGCACATAGGTATTAAATGTCTGAACACCACCTCATGTATATCTTTTACCTGCCTACAGGGAGCCTCCAGCAAAGTGTTTGACGGTCAGTACAAAGACCAAACAAGCATGCAAGGGCCGTGTGCAACAAGATGAGAAGCACTCCAGGATGTTCATAACCTTAGAAGTGCGTCTGCTTATTTTCAAGCAAACGGAGAAACTACAGACGCGCACGGCGACAAGGTTCCGGAGTAACTCCTCACCTGCATGGCCTTCATCACGTGAAGGTTGGGCACGTTTTTGTCAGCGAGCTCCGGATGCTTGGCCAGATGCACGTCCTTCTTTGCCACCATCACGCCCTCTTTGAAGAGGAGCTCATAGATGGCAATGCGATTCTTCTTGGGCATCAACATCTACACAAACAGAAGGTACAGGGACGGTTAGACTTGAGGTTTGAGAAATTCAGATCCAGCACAAAAGAAATAAAACTACTTCATAAGCAGACCAACTTAACATTGATGTCCGGTGCAATAGCTCTGTACATCCCTTTCATTTCAGGTCTCAGTGCAGAATGTAAAACTGATTAAAATTGAGTTGTTTGACAGTAACGCTTCTGTATCTAAATTGGGCAAATTAAACTAGAAATCTTCATACTGGTTTTCATCTCTGTAGTTTCCTCAATCAACACCACATTACTGAGGCTATCATGCTAAACACTAGCCCTCGGACTACTACAACAAACTTTCCCAACTACATTTGTACACTGATATATTTCGGTGTTTATATCAGTAATATAGATAAATATCAGTAAATTTGCACACTGTTCAGAGACTTATTCAGTTGCTGTTTCTCAACATATGATTTCTAGCTTCCATCTTGGCATACTCTGACCGTTACACATCCACCATCAAAAATAAAGTTAAACAAAGTTCAATTGACGAAAGTCTGTTAAGAACATGCACACAAGATATACTTTTTACAGATTACATCTAAAAACACGCGATAAATTAAAAGATTGCGTTGATTTTTAACGGATTTTCTGGCTTTAGACTTGGCCTACCTTTGCGCTTGTTGAGAAACCGGAGGCGGAAAGGACCGCGTTACAGCACTTCCGGGGGTTCTTTCATCAGCGCAGTGCGGCGGTCTGTTCGAAAATTAACACCGCCATCTAGCGACCTGGAGGTTCGTATTAACGCAACGACTGACTGATGTCACGTTTGTTCAAACGTTACGGATGTAAGATGTTCCTTCACTGAACATTTTGTTTTCAATCCACGGCGGTTCTCTGCTTTTGTTATTAAGGAAACATGCTTTAAAAAAAATGCTGTGTATTGAATTCGAGTCCAGTCAACATTTAATAAGATCACTGTAAGCAAAAACAAAACAAAACAAAAAATACAGAATTGAATTGATAATACACATCACTTAATCTCATTTATCTCTGGGTAACAAGTGCGAAATTAATCGACAATATGTCTGCGAATTTAAATGTTTATTGCTTCTGAAGAAAGTTAATTACAGTAACAGAAGCTCTGACACCAGTACCACACAGTTTTATATTAATGCGCATGTTCTAATATGTAAGTATTTCTATAGTATCAGTATCAGTATCAGATAAATGTTATCTTAGTGATTTTGATTATTGTTAGTGCCAGACAGGCTGGTTTGAGTATTCTGCTGATCTCTTGGGATTTTCACAGACAACCTTTCTAGAGTTTACTGAGAATGGTGCAATGAAGAAAACACATCCAGTGAGCTACAGTTCTGTGGATGGAAAAGGTTTGTTGATGAGAGAGGTCAATGGAGAATGGCAAGACTGGTTCAAGCTGGCAGAAAGGTTACAGTAACTCAGATAACCACTCTGTACAATAGTGGTGAGCAGAGAAGCATCTGAGAATGCACAACACATGGAACCTTGAGGTGTATGGGCTACAACAGCAGAAGACCAGAAGATACAAAGGGCCCCGGAAGCACTGCACTGTTTACAGCAGAGGAAGAAGGACGCTGTACACAAACTGAGTCTCACAAAACAATCTTTTTAAACAATGATGTCTGGAGAGTTCAACATAGAGGAGGACTTGCATGTTTTGTCCGCTCTCAAGGACATTTTTTGTCCGCTCTCATGTCAGAACAACACGCATGCGTCATGGTTGTCTTGCAAGTCTGAGATCTGTATGGAAGTGAAGATATTTTGTGAATACAGACTTGTTTCATAAAATTGCATTAAACCACTGTAGTTACATGGATTATTTTTTATTTTTGGAGCTTGAACTTTTTGGTTACTTCGACTGTAAATGGAGGGACATAAATCTCTCAGGTTTCATTAAAATGTCTTCATTTGTGTTCCGAAGTTGAACACAAGTCTTATGGGTTTGGAAGGAGATGAGGGTGATGATGACATATATCATATATATACATATAGTTACATTGATGACAGAATTTTCATTTTTGGGTGAAATATCCCTTTAAGTGTAACTATGTTACTGTAAAACGTTAAAAAGTGAAATGATGTTCATTAGTAAATAAAAATTGTACTTGTTGGCAAGTCCAAAGACATGCGTTGTAGGTTGATTTGCATCTCTAAATTGTCAATAGTGTGTGAATTGGTGTGTAGGTGTGTGTGCAACGGTGCTCTGCGATGGGTTTGCACCCGGTCCAGAGTGTCCCCTGCTTGTCCCCTGGGACAGGTTCCAGGTTCAATACAGAAAAGGGATGGATGGATGGATGGCAAATCGTTGCACAATAACACACTTTGTGAGGTGCGTATTATAGGAAAATAATCCACTTTTGGGTGATAACGATCCTCTACTTTGTGTTTATTCCTTACTTATCCTCTGAGTACTCTTGAAAGTATACTGTTTAGTTTATGACGAATAGAAAACGAGATAAGTGTGATACAAATGGTGAAAGTAATCTGTAAAATTCATTCATGCACAACACGGTAGACTATAGAATTTTAATAGATTCAATCGTGCATGCTAATGAGGTTCATGAATATGCAACAGCTGCAGGGTTGTGATTGGCTGTCTCCCATAAGCGTCTGCGCTTCCAGCAATAGTGCACTGCATCCCCACTAGTCCTCCTCAGCTGATCTGTCTATCAAAGGCGAGAAAAAGAGAAATGTTTTAATTAGTCGGAATATTTGGAGTCTCGCAAATCTGTCTCTGGTAGGTTGTAACGCAGTTTTATTTTGTTGTTCATGATGAGGCAGTGCATGGTATGGCAAAGCACGAGCTTTACCATCAGTGTAAATGTGTTTGGCTTATTATCATATTTCCACGAGTTGGAGATAAAAAGCTTCCTGTACAGGGGCATGCACAAATAAGATTGTTTGTTTTCGCATTTTTTTTAAATAAATGTGCCTGGAGTTGCAGAGCGCGTGCTGCTGTAAGAGGATATCGCTTGTAAATGATTAATGGGCTTTAAACAAAACGCCTCCGAGTTCAGGCACTGAGTCCATTCATGAAATGCGGTTTAATTGATTGGAAATTCCAGATATAATTCCACTGATTTGACATGCAAACATAACTGTTTCGAAATATATTACGAACATATGGGCACAACGCGAGGAGACTAGTATAAGTGAGTAGAAAGGCATACCAACAGCGTGCACGTGTGTGCGCGCGCGCGCCCGCGCATTATTATTATTTAATTTTTTTTAACATACTGGTGGGGACCAAATGTTCCCAGAAGGATAGTAATATCTGACACTTTTTTTTTTTACCAGCCAAATGTCTGTTTGTGAAATAAAAATGTGTAAGAAAAACTGTTCAAATTTTGTCACAATAAAGTACAAAAACAGATAAATTTAGCAAGGAAAAAAAAAGAGGCACAAGATTTCCTTTTGGTTACTGATGTTAGGGTTAGATTTATCTGTAGGCATTGCAGTAATTAGTTGCATTAATAACCATCAGTGCAAGGTCCTCACAAGGTGTGTGTGTGTGTGTGTGTGTGCAAGTTTGCATGCAATGGGAGTACATGTGTGTGGGCCCCAGAGGAGGCTCACAAAAAGCTCATTTAGTTAAAAGCAACCTCAACTGCCCTTCAGAGACCTTTTCCTCTTCAGAATGTCCTTTTCCCCTTCAGAATGTCCTTTTCCTCTTCAGAATGTCCTTGCGTGCTGAACTTTAAGTTGCAATCATATTAATGTGCTGGTCATCGTGAACAAAAAGCCATTGTTAAAGTTATGGCTGAAATTAAATGAAAAATGAGGTGACCGCAGCAGCTGTACACACTTTTGTGTATCAGTTTAATGATCTAATGAAGCGCTACAGTTGTCTAATGTGAACCATAGAAGGGATTCATTTCTGCATTGTTATTATTAGGATTGCAGACTCGCATCACATCAATGCTGCGATCTATGAGCTGTAAAACTTCTCATTTGCTCTAATTTACATTTAAAGCCTTGTCTAATATTAATAATGCAAATCTCAGTATTAGGGCTACACAGTGCTACAGCAGGTAGCATTGCTGCTTCACAGCTCCAGGGTTCCTATCCTGAGCTTGAGTAACTGTTTGTGTTAAGATTTGCCTGTTTTTTTGTCTTTCGATTGTTTGCTTGGGTTTCCTCCAGGTTCTACCGTTTCCTCCCACTGCCCAAAACCAGGCCAGGAGGTGGATTGTGTATGATAAATTGCCCCTAGTGTGTGTGTGTGTGTGTGTGTGTGTGTGTGTGTGCATGGTGCCTTGTGATGGACTGGCATCCCATCCAGGGTGTATCCTGACCATGACAAAGCAGTTACTGAAGATGAATAAACAAATTTCAGGATTATTGTAACAAATAACAAATCATAACAATGGCAGTTCTACAAACAAATGAACCACACAAGTGTTCATGGTGTTGAACAAAAATTGTTGGCCTGGCCTGATGTATTGCCATTGTATGCTTCAATCAAATACATACCAATTAAAGGAGAACATTTAACCCCTCTGACATCTTTAATTGTATTATATTGAGACTCATGATACTGTTCATGTGTAGCACTTGGATAAAAATGTCGTGATTTGTATGTCACCAGGAGCAAATGAATGGGAATTAAGACAATTGCTCAGTCTTTAGACATCTGTGCCTTAATTAATTCAATTGCACAAAGCCATCTGCTGTTCCAGAGTGTCTCATGTCCTTTAATAAGTTAAATGTTTGTGTGGTCCCAGCATAGCACAGTATATAGCATCTACAAATGACATGTATGCTTTATTAAATAAATGAATTACATACATTGATCATGTACAAGTTAACATATTGGTTTTCTGATAAATCAGTCGGTTCAGTTGAGTAGTGGTCTGTTTCCTTTTTTTCCTTTATGATCTCTCATATCCAAATCTTTTCTTTTTTTTCATAAGCAAACAGCTCCAGGGAGTTAATGCCTTTTAAAGGCCATCAATCCACAGTCATCTAACCATGTCAGCAATTGAATGTGGTAATCGAAGAACACTGCATCCCATTCATACTTGTCTGTTAAGAATATCTGAATGTTGCTTTAAATAATTGTTGATGTACATTATAACAACAAGCATATTTTCGAGGTGGTGTTTTTTAAAATTTTTATTTATTTATTTAAACTCAATAGGAGATTGGTAGAGGTTCTCTGAAATGTAACTTGCCTTGGCATCGACCTTTTAACTCAGAATCAGTGTTTTCCATTCATGCTTATTGCAAACCGTTATAAGAATCATTTATTAGCAAGCTTGCTTACCAACGAGATTTAGACTCCCATTGTTATTCACTCCATTCTGAATGACACTCTTGGGACTCGATCAATCTGTCCACCCTAGGCTCCTTTTTATGGGTCTACATACCTTTTTGAAACAAACTGACAATGAAACCTAGATGATATATTTGCGTGTTCTTAGATTAAGACAAAGCTAGAGCTAGGACCTAGAGCAGCTAAAAGCTGGTCATGATCATGATCACCCTGAAGTTTAATTTCTGCACTTTACAAATCCTTTAAAGAATTAACATCACTCATTTCGAATGAGGATAAAAATTATGCTTTAAAAAAACAAAAAAACAAACAAACAGAAGCACCTTTAAACTCTCATCTTATAATAATACATGAGTGCATATTATTGATTAACTACTGCAGATTATTCTGTAATTACAGTTATATTAAGAAGAAAGATATGCAGTTTTTCCTTTTTGGTGTAAAAGGAAATACACATAATCTAAGAAATAGAAAATTGTTACTATTAACCATGAGTAGTTTGATGTTTTCATAAGCAGTAGTCATATAGTAGAAGTAGCAGATTGTCCTGAGGTTCAAAAAGTATGTATATATATATATATATATATATATATATATATATATATATATATATATATATATATATATATATATATATATATATAATATATAATAAATATATTATATAATAGTATTTATGCATTACTTTTTATGGATGACCAAAAAATGCAGTGAATTAAACTAGAGTCCTAAATTAATAATAAAAACTCACTTTCACTGCACCTTATGGTTTGCGTTACTCAGTCCCTTTAGGAATATTATTTTACTTGTGTTTACTTTTGATCATAATGTTTTAATTAGAACTTCCTCGCGCTCCCAATCTGTATCACCGCCTCTACACTGCGCGTGATCAGCAACGCGACTTCGTTACTAATAGATCAGTTCCGTTATAATAAAGAACTTAAGTTACATTGATACAGCATATAACGTCAATAAACTTAAATTAAACTAAACATTTTAAGCAACTCGTGACCACATCACTGTTGTGCTGGTGCTACAGAAACTCCACTTTATAAAGTTTAGAAATCTTCGCGGTGTTTAATATAAAATGTTCCACTGCTTTAGAGGACTTGGAGGTCGCACATTATCTTCCTCAGTCACTTGACGATTTCGCCTCCGTCTGATGGTCACTGAGAGAAAAGAAAGTCATGTATGGTGATTCTGCGTTTTAGGCTAAAGCTAGCGCCTTCGCATTACGTGCGTATGGCATCATGTAGGAAGCGGCTTATACTTACGGTTGGTAAAAAAACCACTAGGTTACTTCTCTTCCAAAAACACGCTTCGGAGAGTAAATACTAAAGTTGTGTCCCAAATGAAGTACTGTACACTTACACTATGCACTCTGCACTACCGTCTAGTGTGTGGATTTTAGAAAGGTAATATCATCTCAAATGGAACACTAATGAGTAAATCTCCCCCGTGCTGCGCGCAGACCAACTAATCGATAATGAGATTCGTTGATTTTCATATTCGATTTTATCGATCAGTTGTTGTAGCTCTAGTATAAAACAGAAAGCATATCAATGTATGACAGGAACAACTCCATATATGGTTTTCAGGAAGTCATAAGAATATGAGCAAATGTCATTCAGGAAGGTATGTAAATGCGCACAAATGGTATTAAAGGAGACAAAGGAATGGACAAATGATGAGAGGCTTTATCTGTCTGTACCTGGTTGGGAAGAATTAAGGGTGTTAACACAGGAAAAAGAAAGTGTTAACAAGGCAACAGAAAGGTGGGAGTGTTCACAGTAAATGCATGGTGCAACACAAAAAAGAACAATAGTACAGTACCCAAGACTACATAAATTGCAAATACACAGGTGTGAGATGAGTTGGAGATAATAGGTACACAGAACAATAAAATACACAGAACAGTGAATACACAGGACAATAGATACACACTGCAGTGCACATTGACTATATAGGACAACAGAACAGTGTTGTATGAGTAAGCTATTGCAACAATGGGCTGTAAACTCCTGAGTAGTGTAACAGCGATAAATGTACCAGCAATTTAGCAGCAAAAATAAGAGTATTCTAAATAGAAAGTGGCTGATGCGGCATTGAAAAGTGCAAGTATTCCGTACTATTGAGTCATACTGGGTTAGGGTTTTGACTAGCCCAGGTGAGCGTTGGGAGGCAGCAGGGTGTTGAGTGATCTGACTGCCTCAGGGAAGAAACTGTTATGGAGTCTGCTGGTGGTGGAATGGATGCTCCTGTGCCTTTTGCCAGATGGCAGGAGCAGGAAGAGTCTATGAGGGGGGGAGGGGTCATCTACAAATGCTTCCCTGACCAAACACAGAGACAGCTAGTCAGGATGCTGGAAAGTGGTGAGGGGTACTTTGGCTCTCTTCAGTCTCCACAGAAGGTGGAGGCGTTGCTGGGCCTTATTGGCTAGGCAGTTATTTGGTTGTGTTAAGGTGGAGGAGCACAAGGTCTCTAACATCCACCAGCTCCGTGATGTTGTCATGGAGGAGTGGAACAGGAATCCAGTGGCAACCTGTGAAGCTCTGGTGAACTCCATGCCCAAGAGGGTTAAGGCAGCGCTGGAAAATAATGGTGGCCACACAAAATATTGACACTTTGGGCCCAATTTGGACATTTTCACTTAGGGGTGTACTCACTTTTGTTGCCAGTGGTTTAGACACTAAAGATGGAGAGGAGATACTTCAAGGATGTAGTTTAATGTTTATATTGTTTATGTTTATATTACATGGCAAAACTGCTGCGATAAAAGCACAGGTAGAGTTGCTTTCAAAATGGTTACGTCTACACTTTGTGGATATTCCTCAGAGAAGGAGTATACAGACTATATTACCTGCATATGAATTTGTGAATATTGTTCTGTTGGGTGTTGTGAGTGTGAGATCAGCACTGCTAGCAGTGTTACATAACAGACTACTACCACAGGGGAGAAGAGCTCTCACTTAGACTTGTATCTGTTAAAAAAAAGAGCCAAATCATTCATTTTATTTATGAGTAACCATCATGGTTCTTAAAATGCAGTATCTATATCTGGGACTAGCATCTTTGATTGTTGATAATATTTATTGAAATAAGTGTGTCACGTATCCGGAAACTCTGGACTCCATTTCCCATCAGCCACTGCACTACACCACATGACCTCATGCACCTGATTCACGTTTCTGTTAATGAGCACCGATGTGTGTGTATATATAGTCTTTGTCTGCACTCTCTCTTGGTCTTTCATTGTCTTAGACCCACGTTGTTTATGTCAGTGTCTTTGTCTCATGCCACGGAGTTTTTGCCAAGTGTCTTGTTTTGTAGTCTGTTTGTTCGTTATTGAATGTTTAAATCTGCGATTGCTTCTGCCTCATTCTCCAAACGTTACAAAGTGGAAACGAATGATACACTTGAACTATATGAAACTTACAAAGATTTGAGGATTAAGTTATTGTCATTTATATTGTCCTTTCTTCTTGATGATAACAGGTTTATGTAATCAACCAGGAACATTATTTGAAAAGGCTTATATGTAACAATTATTAGACATTTCTAAACATGGTACTAATCCTGGCTGTAAAAACATCACTTTCTGGGTCAGTGCATTACAAATTCATAACTGGCCAGAGAGACATAGTCGAGGTGCAGGCAGATAAATCCAGTCAACCAAATACAGTCCAACCAGGCAAACAAGACAATAGATAATCAAAAAAATTGTAAATCCTATGAAACAGTCAATGGTCATAACACAAAGCAAATAAAAGAAGGCAATGGAAAGCCACTCAGTACGGCAGGGTAAACAATAATTTGCCCTGATGTAATGGAAGTGGCATGTTAAATATGGTGGCAAACAGGAACTGAGTAGAGAAGCACATATCCATGAACAGAATTCGGGTGAGGGCTCCCTCTGCTGAGTGGATGAATGAGGGGCAGCCTCATTCATTACAGAACCCCAAAAGCCTCCCAATACCACCCCACAAAAAAAAAAACGCCCCCCTGACGTTCTACGGCCTGGATGCCCCCTCGGTCATGGTGCTGGGCGTTCAGGGTGCATTCGGTGGTACTCTTGGGACGGGTCCTTGAACTCTACCCACAATCTTTCCTCTGGTCTGTAGCCTTCCCACTCCACCAAGTATGGAAAGAAGGAGAGATGCGGTAGTTAGCAGAAAGCTCTAATCTGTATTTTACTGGGTTTATTTGTCTGATCATTTTGAATGGACCCATATAACTTGGGCTGATCTTCCTGCAGGGTAGCCGTAGATTGAGCTCCCTTGTGGTCACCCAGACCTAATGTCCAGGCTGATAGTTGGGGTGCGGACACTCTGCCAGTCAGCCTGGTTGCGTTGGGCTCAATCTGCTCGCTGCAACTGGATATGTGCACTATTCCACACCCTCTCACTCCTTCTGATCCAACCATCCACCATTAGAATCGTAGCTGGTTCTCTTGACCAAGGGAATATCGGGGGTTGGTAGCCCAGCATGCATTGGAAGGGGGTAAGTCCTGTAGAGGAATTAATGAGGGAGTTCTGTGCATGCTCTTCTCATGGCAGGAAATCATTCCATTTATCCTGCTCACAACCTCAGTAGGTTTGAAGGTATCTGTCTGTTGGCTTGAGGATGATAGGCTGGGGTGACTGGTGCATTGCTCGGTAGGGCTGCACAATTAATCGAATATCGATCGCGATTACGATTTTGACTGCCCACGATTACTTGAACATGGTCGACTGCAACATTGAAGGCATTTAAAGTTCGCCATCCGCTCACAGAAAACTCTGCTGCAGATCAAATCAAGCGCTTCCTACTCTTACAGCCAGTCACCATAGAGCGGCGCAGGGATGACGTGATCTTGTAGTGCCAAAAAAATAAAAGCGCTATATAAGTGCACATTGCGTCGGGTGGAGTAAATTAATAATAAGGTAGGTAGTGCACATTTACCATTTACCAAATAATTCCTCACCAATCATAATCAAGAATAGCAACTGTTCAGTCTGTAAGCATACAGTACACTGTCGTTCTCCTTCACTAACTCAAATAGCGCATTCACTTTATTTAAACTCATGGTTGCCAGATATCACCAGAAACGTCCACTCCAGTTTCCATGTTCTGATTTAATTCCCCCAAAAAACACAATACCATCAGCAGACATGGCAACACTGTACTGGGGAAACGATCTAAAAGGAATAACTGATAAACAAACAAACAAAAACTAATAAAATGTAAAGACAAAATAATATAATAAAATAATGTTTAAAGTGAGAAATGAGAAATTAAATAATGTTTAATTACTATGAGTTGCAGTTAATATAAATTTGACATTAATCATAGTAAGGTATTTCCTTAGAAGGCTATTAGCCTTTTTGCTAATATGGATCATTTTGTGTTGGTTTACTTTTAATTAGGACTCTTTATTGTTTAAGATATTTAAAAATAAATATGTTATGCTTGTTTATTTATCAATTAACCAACAGTATTCCTTATTGCTATTATTTTAACTCAATTAACAGTGACCATGAGCAGAGAGCTTACATTTAACTGCTTATGATAGACTTCCTGATTAAAGCTTAAACAAAAACAAAAAAAAGATTGGTATCTGGATCGGTATCTGTCCTAAAAATCCTGATTGGAGCATCCCTAATGAACACCATTAAAATAAAGTGCTTTGCATCTGATGGGTAAATGAACTCACCCAATCATATCCTATATGAGATTATTCAGATATATACACAATATACACAGAGCGGTTCGAGAACTGACTCCAACCCAGCACCATGACAGTGGAAAATGTCTAATAGTGTAGCTTTAAATATATTTAAGAGGAGCAGACTTCAAAGACTGAACACTGAGTTTTATTTTATTTGTTTACAAGGTAGAACAGGTTAATATTTGTTGTTTTTTGCAACAACAGTTTGTAAAATAAACTGAAAATATTACATTTAGTTTAGCAGAAGGTAAATTCATTTGTCATGGCTCACACTATGTTCCTAAATTCTGTCATAATTGACAAGCTCAAGTTTTCAAATGTTTTAAATCAAGTTTGGAAAAGTTGTTTGAAGTTCTGTGATGGTGACGTTGAAGTCGAGCATCCGTGATTTAGTTTGTTTATAGCATACGGTCAGCTGTTTATTTCTGGCGATTGTATTTAGGCTTCAAACTTCATAAAAGTTGTGTTAATTTGTGAAAATGATTTGATGCACAAAACTTGTTAGTATTGTAAACTTTTGTTGATCACAGAGCTTATTTTTTCATTATCCAAAAGCCTATGGGAATATCCTACTGGGTTTTTGTCGAGGGAACCAGTGTGATATTAACTTCCGGGTTCCGCTACAAAATTACATGCACCGCTCTATTGGGTGATTTGGCTGTGTGCGTCTCTCCTCCTGTAAACACTGTTATTGCCTTTGTTGTATACGCCTGAATTGTTGCATATTGTTATATTTGACTGCATATTCTCATTTGGTTGATGGCATTTTTTATTTTTACTTATCCTATATTTTGGGTACAATTTTATTTAGATTTTGCTTCTACGAGAGGATGCACTTTAAGGACCAGTCTAATTTGATGCAAAGATTTGTACATTAGCAGGAATGTAGCACAACATGGAGGTGAAAGCAGCAGTCTGTTTATTCAAATGTGAAAGCGCAATAAAGAATGTGATATAAAATCAATGAATAATCGTGATAAATAATTGTGATCTCAATATTGATCAAAATAGTTGGGATTATCATTTTGGCCCGTAATGCTGGGGCGTTAGCTAGACCATACAGCATCACCGGATATTTATAATGCCCCATAGTGGTGATAAATGCAATCTTCCACTCATCCCCTTCTCTTTTCCTGACAAGATTATATGCACTTCTTAGGTCAAGCTTAGTATAGTTTTGTGCCTCACAGAGGTGTTCTTGGGCTGAATGGATGAGTGGCAGTGGATAGTGATATTTAACTGTGACTTTGTTCAAACCTTTGGCAGTCAATGCATGGGTGCAGTCCTCCATAATTTTTTTCCACAAAAAAAAGCCAGCTGCTGAAGGTGGATGGAGGAACTAAACCGGAGGCAAGAGCTTCTTCAGTGCAAATTTCCGTGGCTAGAGTTTCAGGTCGGGACAATGGGTAGGCTTTACTTTTCGGTGGGGCCGTGTTGGGTAACAGTTCAATGGCACAGTCCCAAAGGCAATGAGGGGGAAGTTGGGTGGCTTTGGCCTTACTAAACACTTCAGCAAACTCCGCATAATCAACAGGGATCTTGGTTTCAGCTTGGAAATTGGGGGTATTCGGGGCATGCTTGGGCTTGTATGGAGACTGTAGACTGTGGGACAGGGAGAGCTCTGGATCGTGGAACCTTATGAAGCAGATTATCCATCTTGATTGCCATAGTAATGAAGAGTGGATTGCTGACCCTTGTATGAAAGTTTGAGTTTGTGGTTCAGCCCCTCATGGAAAACTCATGGTCTTTAGAGCCACATTGTTCCACTCGCTTTGAGACGCTGACGTCCTGAACTGTATTGCATAATTTGCTGTTAAGTAATGGCCCTGGTGTACGTGAAGCAGCTGGATTTACATATCTTGACCACCCACTGGATATTCAAATACTTCACAGATCTGTTGAGTGAAGTAATTGAACAAGGCTTGGATGTTAGGATCTTTATCCCAGACAGCAGAGGTCCAGTCAAGCACTTTTCTTGTAAGTATTGACACCATGAAAGCATATTTTTTGTCATCTTGACTAAACGATTCAGGTTGATTGGAGAAATAAATTGTACACTGGTGTAGAAACCCCCTGCATTTTTCAGCAGAACTATCAAACTTATCAGGAGGTCAAAGCTTAGTATGCAGTGAGCGAATGTAGTGGGTTAAATGTTTGTTACTGGTTTGTAGTTCACATAACTGGTCTTGATAACCCTTCAACACCTTGTATTGATGTGCGAATGCAGCCTGGAGTTGGGAAACCTTCGCTGGATCCATGGTAGGCAAAGTATTCTATGATGAACTGGCCATGGAGATGTTGTTAGGATCCATGTGCTAGAATTGTATTGAAATGCACACGCAAACAACTCAAATCGGCAGGCAGAAAGATGTAGTCGAGGTGCAGGCAGATAAATCCAGTGAACATATCCATTATCAGTATTCGGGTGAGGGCTCCCTCTGGTGGGTGGAGGAATGAGGGGCAGCCTCATTCATTACAATGTTGCATTACATTAGGTAACCTTCCATTATTGCCTTTGTTTATTTATTCATTTACATATGATGCATTTTCATGTGATTCATATTCATGCATGTGATTCATTTATATGTAATTCATTTTCATGTGATTCGTATTCATGTGATTCGTATTCATGTGATTCATTTTCATGTGATTAATTTACCTTTTCTCCCCTCTCTTCCCTTTCACAAATATTTCATTGAGAAGAAGAAGAAAAAAACAACAACATTTAAAATCCCCCCGCCCACCCCGGCTCAACATGGCTACTCAATAGCTATATTGGTTATATAAAAATTATATGATATTATATAATTGGAGCCGAAGAGGGACACACACCCAAAGTCTCCATAAAACAAGGAGCAGTGTTTCACACCTAGGGTTGTCCACAAAGTGGACCTAGAGTAAGCTAAACAAAATTACCTAAACAAAAATAAATCCCAGTAAGAGAAAAGTCCCCTACTGAAATCTAATAAATAGTCTGCGCACTTTAACAAATATAATGTCCTTACCTTTTAAAGACTTATAACTAATAATATTACACAGTGTAGCACATAAAAAAATAATAATACTAATAATAATAAAAAAGAAAATAACTAATAAAATAAAATAAACTCTAACCCAGTCAGAACCAGAGCGAGAAAACAGAGAAGCACATTAATACAGAAGTAGATTTAAAACGAGTGAGTCCACAAATTCTAGATGAAGTAATGCACCGACAATATCTTCAATAAGAATTCGAATTCTGTAGAGCTGGAAGGCAGAGTGGAAAAAAAAAAAAAAAAGAATAAAATAAAAAATAAAATAAATAAATAAATAAAGAACACTACACTACGTAGTGATGCAGGTATTAAGAGTTTAACGTAGTCCCCTGCTTCCTCCGCTGAAATAAAGTCCTTCTGGACACGTACCTTATGTGTAATATGAAGCCGAGCTGGATGAAGTATTCCATAGCGAGCACCTTCAATACCACGAAGTTGACGCCGAACCTCGTTAAACGCGGCCCGGGCCCGGGCTATCTTGACTGTGTAGTCAGGAAACACGGAGATGGTCAGATCCCTCACTTTAATCCACTGGCGCTCTCTCGCACGGCGTAAAATGTCAACACAGTCACTGTAATAATGGAATCTGCACACAATAGCTCGTGATCGTTCACCAGGCTTCGGCTTCAGCTGAAGGGTCCGGTGGGACCGGTCCAGAACCGGCTCCTTCTCCAGACCAAACACCTCTTTTAACAAGGCCGCTACAGCAGCGGTTGTACAGGTGTTAGGGCCCTCTGGAACTCCAACCATCCTCACGTTATTACGCCGTGACCTCGACTCCAAATCTTATTCTCGAGTGAGAGACTCGATAGTAGTCTTCATGTGAACTATATCATCGGTGCAGCCGGAGAGAGTGTGCCCCATTTCCCCAACAGTACCTTTCAGTGTGGATATGGTGGCATCGGTTGCGACTTTATCATTAACCTGCTGTGTTTTCATGACCTGCAGGTCAAGCTAAATAGTAGACAGCGCATCCCTGAGAGTCTTCTGAAGATTTTCCTGGTGCTTCTGGAACTCCTGGAACTCCTTTTTAAAAATATCGGCGATGTCCTTCCTCAGTAAAGCCAGCAGCTCAAGTCTGAGTGCGGCGAAGTCAGGGTCACCGCTCGGGGATGCGGATGCGACTGTGGGTTCACTGGGAGAAGGAGACGCGCTCGCTGCGTGCTCTCTAGGCCTCAGTTTTGTCTGAATGCTACCGGTTTTCATGTTCTTCCCAGACATTTTAACGAACCACCGAGTTAAAAATACAAATAAGGAAACGAAGTAGAATAAGTCAAATATATTATATGACCAAAAAAAAGTGCTAATTAATTACCATTTTAATCGAAATCAGCAGGAGACTCAAACTTCACGTCTTACTCTATCGAACGCCGAATTCGAACCACCGGCAACCTTCCATTATATAGAAAGCCTTCATAGAAAGCAGTAAACAGAATATTATATTGTAGGCTGATAGAGAGGTTGATCACTAACATGAAGACAAAATAAGACGCTCATAAATGCACACAGGTAAACACAATAGCAAGACTTCGCAAGGTGAGTGTGTATGAGTGGCAGTATACTGTATATAAGGAATCTAATTCACTTGATGAGAACCAGCTGATCAAGCGCAGTTACTGGGAGTGAGCTAATGCCCAGACTAGAGTGGGATGGAACCAGCTGGAACCAATGAAACTGGATGGGCCACATAGTTGTACTGGAAATGTTGTCTATTTTTAAATGCAAAACTGCTAAAAAGGATTGTTGGGCATTTTAATTCTTTTCTATTTACCCCAATTTGTACTCTGATTATATTCAGACCCTCATTAGGTCTTCCATATTACAATGGCAGCTAGATAGTCAGCATGAGGTGCTACCTCTGAGACACATGAAGCCAGCCTTTGTATCATTTCAAACTGTTTCCCATACAGCACCATAGAACATTTTTGTGCTACTGGTCCTCTTTCATATATATGATGTCACAGACATCCATGATTGGCTCTGATTGACAGGGAACCCAAAGAGCAGGGCCAGTTCTACTGTCTTGAATTCATTGTCAGGATTTGAACTTGCTATCTCCCACCAATATAGTAAAAACTCCTATATAACATTCAAACATAGTATTTTTAGTATAGTAAAAACCACCCCAGATAAACCCATTTCTGTATCAGAAGGGGCTGCTCGGTATTAAATGACATCTATGTATACATGATGAAATTGAAATTCATTGAATACATTGAAATTCTTGCGGCTACAGGCATTTTTGAAGATCCTGGATTTTATGAAACCACATTGTAGGTTGTGGATGTTTTCCATGATTTCAAGTGACATTTAATGCGTTGCATGTAGTTTTCCATCTGTTGACCTGCTGAGGACTGCAAGAGCTTTTGTGTTGTGTGCACTGCAAGATGGGATTCCCCTGTCGAATAAAACAAGAGGGTAAATGATACTAAAGAGTAATATAGAGCAGTCAATACTAAATAGTATTGTTAAGAAAATATTGCACTTCAAAAGATGAATCAGATGTTATGAACATGAATTAGTCTGTTATCCACATCATGCTTTCTAAAATCAAAGGGGAATATACCATCAAAGATGTCTCATATTAAGGGACACCACATTTGATTGATCTAAAATAAGTAGCTTTAGGAGAACATTGAAACAACTGGTATGGCTTAGCTATGATTACAGATTTGAAAAGGAAAATATATACAGGATGCAAGAGAACACATGAAGGTAATATACATTATCATAGCTACTGTCTGCAATGTCTCAGGATGTATGACCCATGACAGTAGGTAGTCAAAACAGCTGAGAACATCATGTGGATCTCTCTCCCCTCCATTGAGGACACGTATCAGTGCTGCATTCACAAAACCACCATCATTGTAAATAATCTCTCTTGCTCCTCTCATGGGTATGAAAGCTTCTTCCCCGAGGCACTAAACATTCCATTTTAGACATTTACATGCAGCTATTTATAACTACTTATACACAGTTAGAGATAACAGTGGTAATGAAAACACTCCCTGAAAGGACACGAGGAAGGGAAACCATCCAATTCTTTTGGTCAATTGTGTTCTCCTTTCTCTTTTTTGAGTATTAAAGGAAAAACAAATACTGTGTCTTGTAACACTATGATCAAACCTTATGAATTATTATGATCATGAACATTAGTCGTGTGTCGATCAGATTTTTTTTTTGTTTCAACGTTCATGACTGTTCTCATTAACACCTTAAACTTTATTTTTTTTTAATATTGCGGTGTTTTACTACAGACTTCATAGGTACAGCCTGAATTTTGGACATTTTTAAGGTTGGGTCACATTCTCTGTCAAAATTCTACACAATGTACTAGACTTCCGAGATGGCGGGGACGTTCTTATTTTAGCAACACCATGATGCATACACAACTAAATTACAAAGATCTCTTTTACAGCATGGATAGTAAATAATTTTATTGCAATTTTATATGAACCAGTGATCCACAGTAGAGATATATAACAGGTTTTAAACGTAGAGGTGACACGTAATACAAGGAAGTGCTCCTTTTTCGGCCAGTCCCTTGTCATAAGTGGTCTGTTGATCTGCCAGTCAATAATTGTTGGACAGGCAGGTCCCTGAAAGGTTGTCAAAGTCCGATCAGAGAGTGTGTGTGTGTGTGTGTGTGTGTGTGTGTGTGTGTGTGTGGCGCTGACAGCAAGGTGTGGCATTATACTGTGTTACAGACTCTCGTGTATCACAGGTGTACCAAAACTTGGGCACCATACGGAGTATCACTTGCAAGCCTGTTGCGCTGTTAAGTCTGCGATCCTCAGGTGAGGTTTCATTTCTCCATAATTATATTTAAACCTGATATGACCAGACATTTTACTTATTTCATTCAAGTATAAGCAAATTGTGATGTACTAGTGCTGATACACAGAAGCTTTGTTTATGAGAAACTCATAAACAAATAGTGTTATTTACTACATCATAAGCCAGATCATAACAGCCTGCTGTATCATAAAAGCTTTCCATATTACGCAAAAAACCCCCAGAAGTTTGTGGAGAGTGTCGTTGATTTTGTGCAGCAGCTCCAGCAATTTATTTCTCTTGTTATCCTCCAGTGTAACCTTTACTCTGACTTGTAAGTCATTAAGTCCCAAGGGTGTGGTGAAGTTTCATCTCTTGTTCAGGAAATTGGTTCGCTGGTTATTACTACAGTGTCACTTATCAGGTTTGCTTTAATTAGTATCATATTGATTAAGTAGGCAGCTAAAGCAAAAGCTGTGCCTGGGATCATGCTGTGAATGTTTTTTTCTCTGGAATTGCTTAACACCCTTTAATAGGGATTTTCTCATGAAATAGTCTTGTTAAGCACACCTTAAGCCGAAGCTTTCATTAGTTTCGGCGAAATACCACTACTGTGGAAATTATGATGTTAATATGACGCTAACAAAATTATGCATCTGAGATACTCGTGCCAAATTAGGCAACAAAACAGCTGATGTGAATCTTTAAGGTGTTTGTGTAAGCGAAATATTCATATAATGCTCTAACGTAGAGGTTTGCTATTTCAATGTGAATATTATGATGGAGTTGGTAAAAATAAAGCTTCTTCCTTGTGCTTTAGTTTAGCATTGTTTATTCTAATAGCAGTAGGGCAAATGTAACATGTTAGTCAATTTTGACTACTTTTGTTTTTTTACTGTTTCAGCATATATAGGAGGATTATAATTAGTGCCTGATTAACCCCTTAAACTCTCACTACAGGTCCAGACTTACATTCCACGCGCTCATAACTTTCACTATAGTTAATAATGAATAATTCATAGTAGTTACTGAATAATGTGCTTTAAGGTGCAGCACATACCTGAATAATAAGCAGTATGTTTGAAGGCTGTTCAGTTAGATAAGAATATGACACAATCTAGAGTCATCAGTAAAGTCATCTGATCAATTCGGTCATAGCCTCGACACTGTAGCATCATTGTGTTTTTTTAAAGTTCAAATTAGTTAATTTAGGAATGCACCAACATTTTGGGCTTCGTTTTATTTTTCTTTGCTGTCCTACACCAGTCATATTTGTGCCTTATGATGTATTATGTAGCTGTTTTGCATGATAATAATAATGATACATGTTTTTTGTATTACAGTTTTTGTTTTCATCTTGAATTTGTGTTTCATTATTATTATTATTTTTAATCTCAGTGTATAACTACATTAAATAATGATCATTAAAAAGTCTTAAGTTTTCTATTTCTTATTGAGAATGCTTATTAGGCCCAAAATCAGAATGAAAAAAATGGAAAGCAAAGATGGCTTCCAAGGCTCGAATGAAAAGAACCGTGACCACTGGAAATGAACCCTTTGGAGTTGTTTGGTACACTTATCAGGTAACAGAAAGGAATGAATAATTTACCTGCAGATTTATATCTAGGAGAGTGGATACTGCATGGGCTGCAGTAATGAACCCCTTATAGAAAGTGTCGTTCTGTAGCATGGGCCAGGCTGTATGTTATGAATTCTGTTCAAATACATAATGAATTTGTTGATTTTTAATTTCCCCACCAGTCTACCTGTGAAAATAGAACAGGTTACAACTCTTATCTTGGCCTGGTGAGGTAATGTAGTAGCAAATGTGACACCCTTTTGACACTGAGATGAGGCTTTAGTTGGAACAGGTGCTGCTTGGAACACCATCGCAGCAGAATGGCTGACCTTGGATACATTGATCTGCAGCTCACATCACTGCTGCAGTGGAGATTGTGTTGTGTTGACTCAGCACTCTTGGCTTGACAGAGGTTTCCTTATGGATTCAGGCATACACTACATGTGCATCATCCATCCATTCATCCATCCATCATGTGACTAAAATTATGTGTATACATTGTAGGCCAAGAGTTAAAAAAATATTTTACTACTAAGACAATTTGCCTTCCAGACATTTTTTCCATTAATTAAATGAGCAAAGATTAATATATAAAAAGAATAAAACAAGCATTTAGTGATTATTTGAAGGTTGTGTAGTCATGCTGAAATAGGCATTTATGGCCTGGTGTAAACCTCCTTGCAGAGGCAACCAGGATTTGGCTGAAACGTTTTAGGAGCCTTGTATGCATCATCAAACATTCTGAGAATATGAATGGTCAAATTTGATTCTGGTCCCATCTGATCTTAATACATGACCCCACCTGTTGTGCCAGTGATGCCTGGTGAAGTTCAAGCACTGCACTGTTCAGTAGTTCAGTAACTCTCAGGAAGAGCTGGTATCTAACTCCAAGAATCAAATAAATAGTTTATATAAATATTTTAACTGATTATTTATTATTATTATATATATATATATATATATATATATATATATATATATATATATATATATATATATATATTTATTAATTATTAGATCTGTGCATATAAACAAGCATCTGTTTTTGTGTGAACCATCATATTTATTAATGGTAATTTGAAATGGTCATAGGCCAGTCCTGGTCTTCTTCCTTAAATACTAGTCTCATTGAATTCTACATCTAGCATGTTATCGAGCAGTGTACACATCATTGCCAGTAGTGAAATGATGTGGAAAGGAACATTTAATTGAGTAGTGGGTTTTTCTGCTCATGTGTTTCACCTGCTGTGGGTTCCTGGAGGAGTAAGTTCTCTTCGCAGATGTGCTTGAGCTTAACCTGCTGTGTAGTGGAATTTTACTGAAGCTGCCATGGATGCAATGCAGTGTGTATCTGTTCTTGCTCTACCACACCTGGAGGGTGATCAATCATCACATTCTCTGCTTCATTCACCTTTCCCTTTCCCCATCCATTCACTGTCCTTTGTGGCTCATCCTGCAACAGTCAATACAAATAAGTGGTGGATACTGTATAGGCCAGTTCACACTGCACAAACGGACGCCGACTAATGCCAACAGACACGATTGTCAGGTTTTCTCAGATCAGTGTTAACGCTGTCTGCATCTGCTGTTCGTCAGCGTTAATTTTCACCAAATGAACATGTTCAATCGGTGTCTCTCGGGTCGTTTAAAGTCTGAGCAGTGTGGTATGATTTTCCAGCAAACTCCAACGTAATCTGACCTGGGCACGAACCGTTGCCATGACGATGAAGCAAGCGTCCCTGCAATCTCCATCTAATCTCAATCTAAATGAACTGTTTCCATGCATTTTTTTTTCTGGCATGTGAGATCTAATTGCTTAAAAAGATGTGAAAATTGGATAAAAAAGTTGGATTTATCCTAAAACTTGCCTCGGGTGTTATCACTGTTTGTAGAACTACCAGACCGATAAAATATAAAACCTTTTGGCTATCTAACATGAAACTAGGCTATTTTGGTGTCGCTAGCCAAGTGGAGGTACAACTAAGTGATCATTGTATGTGTTTAGCTGCTACAATGCCATGCGGAGTAGGTTATCTGTCCTTATGCTCTGCTCATATCATGTTGATGTAACTTTTATGTTGTTTTCCTGCTATGAGAGGATGAGAGGATGTTAGTGTTTCAATCCTGTATATCCATTTTATCTCACAGTGACTGTGTGAGCTTGTGTTTGGCAGAACTGAGACCCGTCGGCCAATAAGACACAAGTATTTCCACGTTTTCCTGTAAACCCCATCCGATTGGTCTCGCCTCCGCTCACTGAAGATACAAAATTACAACACTGCCGTCTTCTTTTACTGACGTTCACTGTATAAATGTAAATAAGTGTTCTGTCTCTCACACTGCAACAACCAAGGCTTCACCCACAACCTCTTTCATTGTGGGTGAAGCCTTGGTTCTGGGTCTTTTCAGGTAAACACGTAAAGACACTAGTAATAGTAAACAATTTGAATGTGGTAAAAGGATCATCAATTTTTAAACCAGGTCTGCTATCTGTAAAAAAGTTTGTTGGTGTCTGTTGGGGCAGTGTGAACATGACAGTCGTGCTTCCCAACATTCTAAAACATTTTAAAAGTTGGTGATTGGTGCAGTGTGAACTGGGTTTAAGATATAATATGTAATTCAACGAACATGACATGATCATGGACAGTTGTTTATTGTGAACACGCCTTTAAAAAAAGAAAAAGAAAAGAAAAGCAACAACCCTAGTGCTGAATTAACACCTGTTTATTTCAGATAATTGAACATTGTAATCAGTCACACTCGGTATTACTTCAGCACATTTTTCTGTGTGTATTTGAGAAATACTTTTTAAAATCATTTTTATTTTATTTAATATTTATAATTTTGAGAAGTTCTTTTGTTTTGAAGTTTGCCTTCTGAAATTTTATTCTACTTTTTATATACTCTCTCAACTTTACCGACATCAGAGCTTTCTTCCAAGTTTATTCTTCGTGGTTAAATTTGAAATCAGCATTGCATGTCTCCTTTCTTAATGAATGTAATTCCATCGTTCTGTTTACTAGAAAGACATCCCAGCAGCTCTGTAAGGTCACATGATACAGGAATTTATGAACGAAAGGAAGAGTTTTCTTTATTATTACAGCTCATGTACAGGCAGGCATGTAATGATTACTGTGATGCTGAAACAGTTAGGCAATTATCTTGAAATTAAATTTTACATTGGCACATGTTTTATATAATTTATGATTGCTATCTTCTTTACATTCATAACTGGAATAATTTATAGAGTGCAGAGCAGATAGACATATTTTCCTTATATAACTGCTTGATAGAATTGATGACATAATGACATAACTGTGAATGTATCAAAGAAATGAGCTCATCGGAGCCCTTATCTAAAGGTTAACATGCAAGCACTAGATGATATTTGGCAAGCTCTAAACGTGTCTTGGGTAGTGTCTTGACTGCATACTTCATTAATCTGTCATAACTTTGTGGTTGTGGACTGTAGATAAAGCCCAGTGTGACTTAGTTTCAGACTTTGAACATCTCAACAGTCAGATAAGATATCTCAAATAAGTGGCGTACTGAGATCCCTTTAAATATAAATGAAATGTATAATAGACCTAGGCTGTTAGTGGACTGGTGCCCCTTATAAGTGTGTATTCCTGGCTTGTGCCCAGTGTCCCCAGGGTATAATCCAGAACCTCTAGGATCTCTAGTTTCCTCCCACCTCCCAGAACGTTCTGCTGTAAATCATCTCTAGATGTGAATGTGTGTGTTGTGACCTGTGATGGACCAGTGTATTCGCATTTTACAGTAATCCTGGGATCCACCACAAGCCTGACCAGAGAAAAGCTGTTACTCAAGATAAATGAGTGAACGAATATTTCTGAACAAACAAAAATTCCAAGTTTTCATTTCTAATGTCACCTTTGTTTTTTGGGTTTGTTTATTTTTCCCCATATATGTAATTGAGAAAATATGAATCAGACGTTGTGCTTAAAAACAATGCATTTAATTTGGGAGGAAAAGAGTATGTTTGGGTGTTCAACAGTGAAAAAGGGAACGAATTGCAAAAGACAAATCCAGAATTCAAATTCTCAAATTTGTCTATAAGCAGTAATCCATTCTGTCTGTTCCACTCTTTATCCCTCTCCACAGTGTCAGAAATGTTCAAGTAGAATGTGATTGGATCCCTGCCCTGCCATTCACATGCAAAGACACACACACACACACACACACACACACCTACCTCATGGCAACACCCACACAGCCAACACATTATACGATTTTATACCATATGGAGGGGATGTGGTCCGTGGAACTTGTTTGAGGTTGATAAACATATGAACAATAGTAGCACAAAAGAGTACTAATAATAAATGGTGCATTGTGAGAGAAGTCACATGTGTATGGAATCTAAAGGCAGTTTCTGTGTTTGTCTAATGAAAGAGAGCAGGTAAGCTGTTATTGTCACCATGGTGCTGATGTCTTGTTGCACTACAGTTTTGCTTTGTTTTTCTGTACGTTTGCTCTGGCATTGGCTTACAATTGGCTTTTGATACAGATGCTGGCAGAAGCACTTGTGTATTGGCTGTACGGGACCTACTGGATTATGTTTTGTTTTCTGTTCAGCTTTGTTTGACCGCATGCAGGGGCTGTCTTTGCATGTGTTTGAGGTTTATGGAAATGATGGTTTTATGCAGTTATGTAGGTGGCTTTGTCATGTATTTGTTTAGAAAGGGATGTGCTTGTCGTGAGATAAACACAACCCATGCAAAGGAATTCAAATACACATTTCCTATATCTTACTGTATGTCTGTATTTTGAAACGAAAAGTCCGATGAGAGGGAATTTTAGTAAAGTTGATATGCACAACATGGCATATTTTTTTGCTCCATGATCAAATGTATTGCTTTTAAGGTTGTTCAAGATTGAGAAATGTACAGTTACAATGAGTCAAGATAGTTAGATAGCTGAGATATTTTAGCCATGCCTACAGCTCTTTTGTCTGCTTTGGCAGTGAGCCTTGCACAGTTACCGAACAAAAGCCCCCTCGTTCCACTGGAGTGGATTAATCAGACATGGTGTCGAAAAATATACTACACTTCAACACATGTCATGGCTCTATATTGTTTTAGCTACTTAAGAAGAAGGTATCACAGTGTGAAATTCTGAAAAAAAAAATCCCTCTGTATTTTATTTTGTGGGTTGTTGTGGTTTTGAAAGTCTGCTACCATATTTAGTTGACATACTGGTCTCATCCCTCCCCCACTGGTCCCTTATTAAACATGAGTGCTGCACCCCCACATTAGGCAACAGAGTAGTGCCTCCTCTTTGCTCTTAAAACAACATCTATTATCCTGTCAATTTTACTTCATTCAATTACATTTTCATGTTGAAATGAGAATTTTCATTTTCTGAAACAGATGAGACCAGTTTTGTTACTAAGTCTTGAAGTTAATATACAGGCAATTCTCTCTGAACAACACATAAGGTGTTTTTTCTTTTTTAAATAACAGCTAGCATTTCATTTCAACAAACTTGTTAATGTCACACGATGACAGTATATATATATATATATATATATATATATATATATATATATATATATATATATATATATATATATATATATATATATATATATATATATATATATATATATATATATAGCATTGCCCCAGGGCTCATATGTACATGTCCCATCATCCATCATCTCATCCATGCCCACTCCATAGTGGATAAAAGAGCATTGTATGCTAAACCCAGTGCTTATAGGTGCATCGAAACACTTTTTTGTCTAAAGGGGTCTGGAACAGAAATTAATGAACTGTTATCACTTCTGGAGACTAAGCAGCAAAACTGGGGTGTTATTACACTTTCAGCAATTAGAGCACTTCAGATGATGGTCAGTGTATTACTTTTAGAAGAATTGTGCAATGTGAGACTATATATTAATAACTGGCTTTGCTAAAGTACACACATCTGATTATGTGGACAGATAAAGACTTAAAACTGAGACAGTAAGATGCTTGTAGAAAGGCTGTTTGTGATCACAAATATAATAAACTGAAATGACAGCATTTTTAACTGTATGAAATACAATGGTTGGTAATACTCTACATTATAAAGCAGTGTAATAAGGACAACTTCATAATAAAACAGTACAAGTGTTGTTGTTCTTTTTGTTTGGTTATGTAGAGTATTTAAGGATGACCATGCATTGTGATTACTATTAACAGTGTGCTTTGATCCTATCTTGCAGTGTATGGTGAAATCCACTCTGCTGCATTCATCTACAGCCGTGAGTTTGTTCTGCAAAATTTCACAGCATGTCGGTTACCTACGAAGAGGGTTTGGTGTCTGATGAGACCACAGACAGTTTCTGGGAGGTCAGTCCCTTTTTTTTTTTTTTGCAGTTTCAAACGTTTATTTCGACATACTGTTCCAGACAACTGACCCTAAATGGTTTCACAAAAATTTTTTAGCATGTGATTTTGTATCATGAGCTCACATAAAGAACCACTGTCATAGCGTCCATGTTTTATCACAGGTTGGGAATTATAAGCGTACAGTAAAGCGCATTGACGACGGCCACCGGCTCTGCAATGACTTGATGAGCTGCATTCAAGAACGCGCTAAAATAGAGAAGGCCTATTCACAGCAGCTAACAGACTGGGCTAAGAGATGGAGACAGCTAGTAGAAAGAGGTACTGAAAAGCATATAGTTCATACAGTTTGGCGATTTATTCTATTTACCATTGAATTTAATTCCTATCTAGACATTAGATTTACCACCACTTGTACTTTCTTTTTTTTCTCTTTGTCTGTATTTCAGGGCCACAGTATGGGTCAGTAGAGAGGGCCTGGATGGCAATGATGAATGAAACAGATAAGGTGAGCGAGCTTCACCAGGACATAAAGAACATGCTGCTAAATGTGGACCTGGAGAAAGTGAAAAACTGGCAGAAAGACTCCTACCACAAGCAGATTATGGGAAGCTTTAAGGAGACCAAAGAGGCAGAGGAAGGCTTCAGAAAGGCTCAGAAACCATGGGCCAAAAAGCTTAAAGAGGTGAGGGACATTAAGTTTCTGTGCCCTAGATTTGTCAAATCATTGTAAAAAATGAAAATTTCATATTATGGCATTTCCAATTTTTTTTCAAGGTATTGACAATATAGTAAATCGGATATAAATAATATCAAATCATTTGCAACAGATTTTAAGTTGTGCTCGATCAAAAGCATACACTCATGGAGCACTTTATTAGGAATACTATACGATTTTTCAGTTGCATTTTCATGTCGCAAATCTCCTGTTCTACCACATCCCAAAGGTTCTGTTAAATTCAGATCTAGTGACTGGCAAGGCCACTGAAGAACATTGCACTCATTGTCATGTTCATAAAACCATGAGAACAGTCTAGACTCTAGAGACTGTTGTGCATGAAAATCTGCGGACGTCAGTAGTTACACTGTAGAAATATTCAAACCAGCCTGTCTGGCACCAACAATCACGCCACAGTCAAAATCACTGAGACCACATTTTTCCCCATTTTGATAGTTGATGTGAAGTTTACCCGAAGCTTCTGTCCCATGTCTGCATGATTTTATGCATTGCACTGCTAGGACACAATTGGCTGATTAGATAATTGCATGAATGAGTACAGATGCACCAGTGTTCCTAATAAAGTGTTCAGCGATTGTAGTGCAATATGGCCAGAATTCATCGATTCTGTGCACATGCATGACCACTTAGCATTTTCTTGGCCTCAGGTAGCTAATTTCTCTTTTGTTTACATTACTAGTACTACTTTATTATTAGATGGATTGTCTTTTGGACTTTTGTGCCATTGTTAATTGTCATTGAGCTTAAATCTGGCCATCGTTGCATAATGTTAATAGTCATATCACCATCTGCTGACTTGGAATGAGTGGAGTTCAGTCATTTAGCACTGTATTGTTTAGTCACATTCAGGAAGGTAAATGTAAAAATTCACTATGAATCCCGTAGGTGGAGACAGCAAAGAAAGCATACCATTTGGCCTGCAAGGAGGAGAAGATTGCCTCCAACCGAGAAGCGAACAACAAGGGAGAAGCATCGTCTATCACTGCAGAGCAGCAGAAGAAGTTCCAGGAGAAGTTGGACAAATGCAGAAGCGAAGTTCAGAAGGTGAGCCTGGGAGAATTGTAAAAATTGCAACAGCTAGTTAAAAACATTTCCAGTTTTTTGTATAAACTCTTTTGAATATCATATAATTTATTCATTGTGAATGCGTGCTAGAATTGGTTGGTAGATGAAAACAGATTTAATTATTATAGTGGGTATGCATGTGGCGTCACGGTAGCTGTACCATGCCGCGGTCACATACACAGAGTGGGTCACAAAAAGACTGCATGGCAGCATTAGTATACAGCGTGAATTCTAAGCAAACATAGAAAAAATGCATCTGAAATGGGAAAAAGCTGTAGTGCGATCGACTGTGCTAACAGATTCAACAAGAATTCGAACCTATCTTTTTACGGATTGCCAAAAAACCATTCAGTCCTTTTTTTTACTAAGTAAGTTGTTTTGACATATGGTGTTCATGTTGTACAATGATGAATCATTTGCTACATTTTTTCTTTTTAAACGCTGCCTTATTTCCAATGTTGAATAATGGGGCGTCATTCATTCTCCGACTGTGTTTTACCTTCACAAATATATAACGTTAATAAGTGGAAGCAGTGTTGGCTACAAACAAACTAGCACTAGTTAGCTTACGGTTTACCAGATAAAATTATATAAGAAAATAATATTTGTACATACCTGTCCACATGCAACCAGAATGTTCATTGGTGTTCTTGTCACTTTTATTTCTTCAACAAATCCCACCTTGAAGTAGGAACAAGCGTCAAGGCTTTTGTATGCCTTCAGGCTTCAGGTACATATAAATGTCCGGAAAACCGATTTCTGGCCACATGCCAATGTCCATGGACCACAGGTGCTTGGGCAAGTTGTAAGGGTTACTGCCTTTAATTTAAGTTGATAATCTTTAGTTATACTAGCGTTGTCACAGCTTCCCTTATTAAAACCAGCCATTTTGCTGGATGTTTTGTCACTCAGTCCGGCTGAGGGCGGTGTTCCAGCGGGAAAGTGACGTCAATGCATACTCTCTATAGCAAAAGGCTGTGTAGCAGGTTAGACAAACAATTTGTGTAATTTGCAAGTTTATGCAGTTGTTTGATGTCAAAAGAAAAGTGCACAATTTGACAAATCGGGAATCGCTGGTTAGAACAGTATCTCTCATTTTTACAAAACAAAATGCACTTCCTTCCCTTAAAGTTACTGTTTGATTGAACCTGGTAGGCAGGAATATGACTGTCGCCTCACATACAAAGACAAACGCCGACGTGCTATCAGTGGCTGCATCTCATTCTCTGACATTGAGGCCAACTTCAGCAGAGTGTTGATAGCTGAATCATTGTAGCTGAGGTGCAATGGCTGACAGGAATTGTAGTCTCTAGTCCTTTTTGTGGTAGTTACATAACAGTAGCACACTAAAGGTCAAAGTGTAAAGCTGGAGCACAGCGCAACAGCGGCACTGAATGGTAAGTGGTGCAAAAGCTGTCTTGGAAAAATTGAAGTTTGATCGTAAATGCGGTACTAGCTAGACAAATGGCTAATCCATAATCCAAGTGGTACATCTGCCCATGTGAGTGGCTGTGTTATTCCATGTTTTGCTGATGCAACAGGGTGCAGTAAATCCTTGGGCTGGGTTAAAACTCGCATGTGGGGTCTTTAGAATTGGGTCAGTTACAAGAAAAGCCATTTGACATCTAAGCAGACTGTGCCATTCATTGCAAGCCTTTCTGACAGAAGACTTGATCATAAAGGCAGTCAGAAAATTACAAGTGGCCAAACACTGCCCATTTATAGAGTTTCTAAATCAGGCAATGATGTTAACGTCAGCAAAACCAGTGGTGAAAATGGGAATGCTGCACCTCAGAACATTTCACTGTTGTCTAAATGCTCAATAACCGTGACCCATATCACAAAAGCATGTGCTGGTATTGGTCAGTCCATACAAGATTTCGCTGAGGTTTTTTTTTGTGATTATTGCGGCCAAAAATTCTTGACTTTGCTGCATTTTTTTTTTCTCTCCAAAATTTGCGATGCAATTTTCGGAGATTTTTGTGCTTTTTAATTTTTTTTGCACAAAACTACTTAAATTGGCGTAATTGCAATTGCATGAAATTGTTTTGTACGGTCTTTCGCAATGATGTTTGTTGGTAAATGAGACCTTTTAGCTGTACTCGTGTTCGACACGAGAATCAGAGAGGGCTTTTGGCTGAATGTGCGTTGTGATGACATCACTCAACGCGTCTTGGCCCAAATCTGCTGTAATTTTTGAAAAATTGCAACCTCCTGTGATTTCTGCAATCACAAATTCTCTAAATCCTGGAGGGACTGATTGGGGACAAGATCATGTGTATGCTCCCTGAGTCATTGGTCCAGCATGCGTTTTCTCGTTTGTGGTATACCCTTAATTGTTTTTCCTGTCAAGTGGGAAATAGTAGCATCCCCTACCCTGGGGTTGGCAAATATACAAGAAGGTGGTTAGTTAAATGGGAACACCTACAGCTCAGACCAAGATAAAAAGAAGATGAATTTATATTAATGTAAATTAATGTACATCGATAAATATATATTAATAAATCATCTTGTGTCCAGTGATGGCTCTGTGGAAATGGCTGTCAGCTGGTAGGCGTCTTACCAGCTGTGTGTGTGTGTGTGTGTGTGTGCTTTGGGAAACACCATAAGAGGGCTTGGCTGTCTAAAGACAGATTAGATCATTGGGTAAAGGAAGTGATATACGGTATAAAATTTCGCTTATGTAAACGAAGGTGAAAATAAAGTAATTCCTAATAAATGTGTCTGTGACCATAATAAAATAATGTAGACTGTGCACAGAGTTGTAGGTGGTTGTTTTGTGGTTTATTGCAGAACAAAGAGAAGTACGTGAAGGCTCTGGATGAGCTGAGCAATTGCACGCCACAGTATGTGGAAAACATGGAGCTGGTGTTCGAACAGTGTCAGCAGTTTGAGGAGAAGAGACTGGCCTTCCTCAGGGAGGTGCTGCTGGATATCAAACGCCATCTTAACCTCACAGAGAACCAAAGGTCAGCCTAAAGATTAGCTCCACTTAACTGCTCTCTGCTAAAGCTGATAGTGTCTACTTTAATTAGTTTCTATTAAGGACATTTTTCAACCTCTATGTTCTCTACTCTGTTAATGAACTACATCAAATAGAAATATTAATGCTAATGTAAGTAAGGATAGATGAAAGTATTGTGTACTTTTCAGCATTTATTTATCAATGAATTGATTATTATTATTATTTTTTTTGTAGCTATGCCACAGTTTACAGGGAGCTTGAACGAACCATCGCCTCTGCCAGTCCTCAAGAAGACCTGAGGTGGTTCAGCAACAACCATGGCCCAGGCATGCACACGAATTGGCCACAGTTTGAGGTAAAGTATTACCGAAATTACAGATTCAGTTGATATGTAACACTTGATTGTGCAGGTCTTTTCATTCTTTAAAAAAATACTTCTTATATATGTCTTTTATGTAAGTCTTTTTAGACTAATTCATCATTTTGAAGAACAGTTTCTCCAGATTCTCAGGTTTCCAAAAATGTAGCCATAAGGGGATTTGTTAAGATAAATTGCGCATAGGTGTAAATGAGTGTGAGAATGTGTGTGTGCATGGTGCCCTGAGACAGACTGACGTGTTCCCAGGTTAGCCTCCGGATCAGTATAAATGATAAAGTGCTGTACACTATACTTTTTTAAGCATAAAGTGATTACCAAAGATGACTGAATCAATAGTGGAATAATAACACAACAAGGATGACACTAGTAAAGTTAAATGTTGTCATTTTTGCCACCACAATTTTTCATTTCCGGTTATGATCCTTAACTGTGGATTACTTGGTTCATTTCTCTAATTGAGGGTAAATCTGGCCAAAAATACTAACTGGAGTACAGTTAGGAGATTACTATTTGAGGAAGTGTGACTAATGAACAGCGAAAGCTGTACATTACGATGTTGTTGCATCTTGTATTTTCAATCTTACTCTGTGCACCTGTGTGAACACTGCTCCTCAGGACATTGTTATTATTAAGAAAATTCTGCTTCTCCCCTGTCATTTTGAATGGATTTGTTATGCCCTGAATTAATATCTTCCCCGGAATAACCCTTTCCGCCCAGGAATATAACCCAGAACTGAGCCATGCCATTAACAAGAAAGAAAAACTGAAAAAGAACCATGATGTCACACTCACCCATGTCATGACTGTTGGGGACCATCAGTCATCACCACAGGTTGACAGCCGTAGCAGGTACAGAACACTATTTTCTGTTGTTTCTTTAGACTAAAAGGATAGGGTAAACTGGGGGCTTGGGTGAAAGCAGTACATTCTTGTTTGATAAATTTATTTATTTATTTATTTATTTATTTCTACCAGTCCATGTTCCTTTCATTATGAATTACTCATGCTCAGAAACAAAATCTAATAATCATTTGTATTTGTAACACTCCCATTTTACCATTCTGATATTTCAGTGTGAGCAGTTATGAAAAGAACCAGGCATACTCTGCAGAATGGTCAGATGAAGAGCAGGCAGCTGCAGAGACCAACGGAGGCAGCAACCCATTTGAGGAGGAAAGGAGCCAAGGAGTGCGAGTCAGGGCACTATATGATTATGAAGGGCAAGAACAAGATGAGCTCAGCTTCAGAGTAGGTGAGAGGCCTAGCATCCCCTAGCTATCAGTTCGCTCGCTGTACGCGTTCTCTATTTGAGGATTTTGGAATTTTGCCCCCTCTGGTGGAGAAATACTACTGCGAGCTACTTGTGGGTTTCCTAAGCATTACAGGGTTTCCCAACCAGGGGTTTGTGGTGGCATTGCAGGGGGTTCTTGAGACAGTGATAACAATGTCAATAACACATTGAAGTAAATTTTTATAAAATCAAGTAAAAAAACTTAATTACTACAATTTCATACCGTATCATTTTACTATAACCCAGTAAGTCAAAAGTAGATTGAAGTTGATTGAATGAATCATTGGTCATATCCTGAGATACACCTTAGCACGTGTGAGAGTTAAATGTAAATGACAATGTTCATTAGCTAAATCATTTTTTGTGGCTGAAAGTGTCTTCAGGTTTAGAACTCCTCCTTAAAAATCACTGAAACAGGACAAACATTATCAGTAAAAGAAAATCACAAGAGGAAGAACATCCAAGCAAAAGCTCCAAAGCGGGAACATTTCTGTAAAGTACAGCAAGGAATAATTAAAACTTGCATGTTTGTGCATGGACAGTGAGAAGACAAAACCTTTAACTCTACTCTACTCTACTGCTTTCCCTGCAATTCCCGGATGTGCAACTTTGAATATCCAACAGAATTTGAACCACTTGAATTTGTGGAAGCGAATTTGTAAAGAGAAATCAAATGGACCGAAATGTTGCCGGTCGAAAATTATAGCTGGTATTTTTAAACAAACTGATTAGTTTGGAAATGAACTTTGGAAGGTGAATATTGATTGTTGAACTTTCATGAACGAAGCTGTGTGTGAAATGCTTACAAATGAAATATTCACAGCTTAAATTTACAACCCTGTTGAATTGCAGCCCCAAAAAATGCGAACCCTGAAAATACAATGCATTAAAATGCAAGCACTGTTAATGCAATGCATTGATTTTTCGATGAGCAATTCAGCATGCTTTTTTTGTTTGTTTGTTTGTTTGTTTGTTTAAGACATGTCATTGTTTTACTTCCATAATTTGAAACCAGAAATCCTATGCACTGTAGTGTTAAACAATGTGTGCTTGCTGATATTTCTGTAAAGACTGTAAAATCATTGTCAAAAAATAAAAATCATATCAATATCATAGCGATGGTCAGGCCATTTTCGCCTGGGAGTAACAAGGTGGAATAGAAGCATTAAAAATGACTGAACTTGGTAAGTATGGAACGCGAATTCCCTGTCACATTCCCTGTATGTCTGCACTCGTACACATCTGCCATCTGTTAAAGTGAAAGCTAAGATGCTCTGATTCTTCCCTAACAGGTGAGGAGCTAACTAAACTAGAAGATGAAGATGATCAAGGCTGGTGTAAAGGACGGCTGGACAACGGTCTGCTTGGACTGTACCCGGCCAATTATGTCGAGCCTATTTAGTTGCCTTGTGTATGGAAAATGGTCTTCATAACCAGAGACTCCAATCATTTTCCATGAAAATCCGAACTGTATACATTCACATCATATCCTAACAATTGAACCGAAGAAAAGGCTCAAATGTGCATAAAGTATCCTCTATCTGTTGTGTTCATCTACACAATAGATTTGGGTTATCAGAAACAAAGCATTTCCATATGTAATATAATTTCAGCAGACACAAAGAAAGTTTTCATATCCCTGTGTGTCTGTAGCCTGTTCTTCTATACGATATTTATATAACCCAGTCCATGAAGCCTAGCTTAGCAATACACAATGCAATATGTATATTTTATTAGTTTTAGGTGTTGTAATGCCAGTCGCACTATTGTCCCTAATTTTGGCTCTGTTTTATTACTTGTTTAGGTTATAATATGCATTTACATGTCATTTTATCTCTTATTTATTGATTCGCTTAGGTCCCTGTCATGGGTAAATATGATTGTGTGATGTTTTTTATCTCCGTGCTTGTCATATGAAGTCACATTTTTTGACGTGTTCGTGTTTTCACTTCACTCCTACCTGGAATGCAGCTTGCGCTGGTATTAGCGACCATATTGCAGCTGGATTGTGAAGTGCTGGCACTGGCATTTAGCAGTTTGGTTCAAGCGCATAAGTTTGTACTCCCTGAGTGCTGTCGTTGTGCCCTTTTGGACAAAGCAAAATCTCAAAATGCTGTTTTTGTAGCGATCACTTCTTCAATTTATAGTCTTACATGGTTTATGAGAAAAGTGTCCTGTTCACATACTCACTGACTGACAAAGTAATTATCTCTTTAATATATACCCATAATTTGCATTTTTCTAAATGCAACTTACATAACAGTCCTCATGGAAACCTGAACTACTTTTTGTCCGGTTTAACAAAACACCTGAGTTGAGTGCCTATTAACATTGCAAACCATTTTCTCTTAAAGTAATATTCTACAAAGTCCTCATGACTGCTATATTATGACCGTTGCGTTGATATGCATAAAGGACATATGCATATGCCGTAAGGTAATGTGTAATACTTTTAGGTAAAGGTTTACCTCAACAGTGAAAGTGCACCTTGCAATGAATAAAGCCTTGTTGGCAATTTAAATGATAAACGCCTCTAGGGTTTATTCAGTATTAGCAAAGTTAGCACTTCTGTGTAAATATTCCTTTCAACACTTCAGAAGCTTCACTTTTCAGCTTGGTCAATATTAAGGGCATGGAAATGAGAACACCAGCAAAATATGTGTGTATTTAAGCTCATGTTTAAGCTTCTAATGCTGGTGTAGTTACTGTTCAACTGTTCAGTTCAAAATAAAAGCCTAACCTGTCCTGAATTAGCATTGGAGTTACATCTAACTTTTCTGTAGCTGGCTGTGTGGATCACAGCAGAACAGCAAAACACTGTGTTTGAGATCACCACTAGAGAGAGCTGTTCCGAGAACTTTTTTTTTTTTGCTTGTGTTTACAAAATTATGAACCGTTCTTGTTCAACATTCATGATAATTAAATGTAATTATATTGTAATTATATGTAACACATTCTAGAAATACATCTCATTTGATTAGTATCTTATGTTGTCATAACTGCTATACCATAAAATTAAGACATAAGACAATACTAATTGCTGCATTATGTATAATTCCTTACTATATGAACATAACAGTTTTAATTTCTATTTACAATCTAATGCCATTAAAACCATATCACACATTAAATGACTTATTAACATTTTAAAATTTATGAAGTTACCAACAGCGTATTTGTCACAATGGGTTTTGTTATTATTCATCCACTGCGGCTTTTCAAAGTTTCCCACTAGGTAACTTGCTAAACTTACAAGTGAAAATACAAATCATCATCATAATGTTTTTGCTTATAGTAAATGTGGAAAGACTGAAATAAAAATACATGATGGAGACTTTCTGTAGCAGAAAGTTTTACTAAAGATGTATTAACACATCTTTATATTATTAACAATGGCAGACACTGCAAAAAAAAAAAAAAATACAATAAAAAATCCAGAGATAAAGTGACATTGAAAGTCACAGGAACAAAAGAAGAAAACAACAACAACCCACACACACGCTTACCTGTAAGGTTGGTAATTCATAGCAGTTTCTTAACACCTGACGGCTCTTAATGTGTAAAGAACATTTTAATGAGACCTTCTGTGAGATCATATTACTAATAACAATTGCAAGATTTTTTCCCCTGCTGATCAGAGAGAGAGAGAGAGAGAGAGAACAAGGTGAGCTTCTAATGGAGGACGACCATTTGTTCCCATAGTGAGTTGAAGACTTTCTTTACTGTTGATGCCTTTAGGGAGGGTTTATAAGTTTGCTGTGTGATTAGGCCTAGCAAAAAGAGCTGAGTTGGGTGGAGGCCAGGACCAAACCCAAACATGTGCCTGAGTTGGCTACTCATTCTCACAGGGAGTGGAGCTTTGCTCAAACAAAAACTGCAAGCGTTGACATAGCACTATGAAAGCTGTCAGAGAAGAACACGTGTTTGACGACTGTCAGTGTTCAAATTATAGAACAAATTTACAGAAATAAAAGCAAATTCCATGTCTCAAACCCGTTTCCTCATTTAGTAAGTGCCTAATACTTGTAGGAAGGCAAAAACTGATCCTAAAATATTCCATCGATTACTTTGACATTTAATAAGCTAACTGATAGACTGAGACAGGCAGACAATGCGAATAGCCGGGAATCTTGTGTGACCTATATAATCATAAAATGTCTGATATAATGTGTTTTATTGAGATCCTGAAAAAGTGTCTTCATGTAAAAGTGGCCACATTGATTGGCACTTGGAATAAAATGTAATTCAAACTGATTCATGGCATTAAATTAACACAGACCAAAACATCAACTAAACCCAGAAAAGTACTAGAGTGCATAGACTCTAGATCTCAGGCGGTTTGTCAGTGCATAGCAAACAATCTGTCATCTTGTCTCTGTTGGTCTGATTGTTGGGTTCATACTGGGTGGACAAACTGATACACCAGTCTCTGAGACACATCTGGCTTGCGGATAATTCCCTTCTTGTAGTACTGCCTGATGGAGCGGCTAAGCTTGTCGTAGTTCATCGCTGGCCGGTTCTTCCTCAGACCCCAGAGTCGTGCTACGTGAGCAGAATCTTCAATTTTGAAAATACCTTCAGACAAAAAAAAAAAAAAATGAACAAAAGCTTCAGCTCAGTACAGAAGTGGATTTGCCAGTGATACAAAAACAGGCATGTGAATGTTAAAACAATAAACAATGTCACACTATGCCGAAGTAATGTTAGCTTTAATTGACTGGCACTACTGGGTTGAATTCCCCCGATAACGTTTTATACCTTTCTCTTTATTGAGCCAGCGGATGCAGCGTCCATAGCTGTGTGGTTTAAGTAAGAGCTCTCTGAGGAACTGCCACAAATGGATGGGCTGACCGGAACAAGATGAATCTGCTTCCGACCACAACTCCTCTCTCTCTGTTGAACGACACCAGTTAATGTGACAGCATTTGACAACAACTAAGTCTATTTTCTTCCTTCTCTGTGACTAATGAGCCTAGATAAGGTGTTGAAATTTCTGAACACAGATATACTTACGTGTGATCCTGCTCTCTCCAACTGAACATCTCTCTTTCATCCAGGCAGCTGAGCATGAAAAGAAACTCGTGAGTGTGTTACTTGACTCTATGCATCTAAAATGGCTTATACCAAAATGTAAGGACTCGCCATGCCATGTATTATGCATGTTTAAGCATAGGTATGTACCTGATTTCCAGATATCTAGATGAGCGTGGAGTGTGTCACCACACTGTGGACAACGCTGTCGAAAGTCTTCCTCTGTCATGGCACACAAGTCTTTCCCATCTAGGTCCTGAAATGCTTTGCCCACCTGAGGGAGTCGATACAGGTGCTCTGTCCACAACAGCCACTTCTGAACATTTCCGCAACTCCACTCCACCGGATCTGAAAGGATCCGATATAAGCTTGACTCATGGCACATTATTCAGTATTCCATCTTAGAGGCTCTCAGTCATATAACAGTCGGATTACCAATGTTTGAAGAGAGCTTTGTGTATTTTGATGCATGATGTGATCGTCATTCAAGGAAAGCAAAAGGCAAAAGTGTGAACGGGGGTTATGAGTGTTTACCCAAGGAGGTGTAGCACAAGGAGTGAAATGTGCCGTGACAACTGTCAGTTAGAAGAAATGTCAGTACGTAAGTCCAGTAAGCACACACTAATAAAATCAAGAGCAAGTATCAGTGAGTTTTAGGTAGATTAGGAGATATTCAGCAGTGCAAACACAGGGAAGTCTTTCTCTTTTTATGCTCTTAAGCTTTAGAAAATGTCACTCTAGTCAGCAATGTTAAATGTTTTCGAGCACATCAATACAGTATGCAGGAGGTGGCTGTTGATGGTTACTCTTTTAGTCAGAGTTCCTCACCTGTGCAGGACAAGTGCATGGTTGGACAGTTACACACCTCCTGTTGGGTAAACACCCAAAGCCCTAAAGTAAAGCTACTCCAACAAAGTTCTCATGTCATTTGCAACAACTCCACATGCAAGAGTGGGGATTAAACAGATCCTGGTGTATAAAGCTGGGTTTTGACGTTAGATTTAATCTGCACAAACAGCTTTCACGTTTTCTATTTAAATAAAGAAAATGACGCGCTCAAATAACCTGATGGTTCCTTGAGCGTCATACAGTTTGTGTTGTTCCAATCGAATAGTACACATTAGTGGATTAGAAATGCCCATAATCACCTTACTAAGTTCTTGCTAAACCTACCCCATAAGAAAAACAACAACAAAAAAACCAAACACAACATTGTACAACATTCTAAAACAGTATGAGTGAAACAAATACAAAACATGATAATTACATCATTTTGAAACAGACACAATATCCATAATGTTGTAATCTAGCCTGACCTGGTGTGATGTTCAGCAGCTTGCAGGCTGTCTCAATGTCCTTTAGCACTTCTCCAACCACAAGGCTCTGCACTTGCTCCAGAGATCTCTCCTCCACCTGGTCTTCAAGGCCGGGGGACAGTGGCTCACTCCCTAGCCCAGGACTATCAATCACAGGGCACTGGTCTGGCTCTGGACATGGTCCTGGATTAGGTCCACTTGCAACTGTTGCAGAGGAGTCTGCTACCCTCACCAGCCAGGTGGCATCCTCAGTGAACAGCATGTCAAAACAGGACAGGTAGAGTCCCGGAAGGGCACGATCAGTGCTGTCCAGCCGTGGCTTATTGTCAACCAGCTCCAGAGTCTCCACTGTCCCATCTTCCGTTTTCAGAACAGCCAAAGAGTTCTCAGAGAAACTGGAGGCAGGGCGGGCTGGCTGGAGCAAGGCAGTGTCTGGGTGAACCCGCACTGGACTAGCCATGGCCCCCTGGAAATGAAGAAGAGAAGTGACTCCTGAGACTCAGGAAAATAAGCAAATCTCTCAAAATGAAAAATGATACCAGAATATCAGCAAGTTATTCAAAATTGGACCGGTATCCCACTGGCATCACTATATGTAAAGTAAAATGGATGAATCCTTCATTGATATTGAAAAAATCTAAATTGTCCACGTTTCAAAAGTAATAATATTGTGAAAATAGACTCAGTACTTAGGGATTGGTTTCTAGATGGTAGATCTTAATCAAACTCATGGTGTCCTGTTCCACAGTCAAAGCCAGAATCCAAAGACTTTCTTTTAAGAGATATACGTTTCTTAGTGAGGCAGCTTGTCTCTTTAAGTGTTGGGGAACACATGGGGCAGAGAAACCAAAGCAAGTCACGGTGTAGCACTGAGAGGCAAAGACCAAAACGGATTGGGCTGCAGAACTTACTCACGGGTCACTGGTAAAGAATTGCGCCAAATGTCTGAGTAAATACGATTGATTCCCACTTTCAAAGTGCCATTCCCGCAGTCCCCAGTCTCCACAGTCAGCATGAGCTTTTAATGAAACTTAATGAAATGGGACTTTCATTCCCAATGGGAAAGCAGAACACAACACAAGAGTAAAGAATGACAATGACGAAGAACCGATGACCGGAGTACAGCAGAAATCATGAGACGTTAAGATTGTAGGAGAGGATTAATTCAATATTAAAAAGGAAGGGATCGGTTTTGCCCCAAAATAATGACTGAGAAATGGTCAATAATATAATATGTGTTCTCAGCAAGTCAATTACAAGTGGTAGACATGTTCTCCCTAAAACAGAATGGTATGCCTTAAGGAAAGTTGATGTCAATTGGAACTATCTTGAATATAGCCAAATCAATTCATCATTATGAGATTATAATAAAACAAATAGAAGAATATTATTCTATTGGTAGATAGATTTCGAGGAGAAGTCAAATGCAAGATAATATGCCAATAGCTGAAGACAAATTCCAGCTTGAATTAAGGTAAAATGTCTGTAAATATGCGTAATAGTCATATATTTGTTTAACATGAGTTTATAAGATTATGATAAAACAGTACAACAGTTACAACTCTAGATTAGATTTAATGTTCATTTTCTGTGTGAAAAATACAGTCTATAAAGGTTATATTTTATTACATGCATTTTAGACATATCTATGTGCTTGAATAATGACTTTTTTTTCCCCTGATGAATTGAAGGAAGCACAGAGGGTCATTGTGGATTATTTGTAAATGTTCTTGTACGTTCGTAGAATAATTTCTCGCATGCCACATGCTCATTGATAGACCTTGCATTTGTTTGGACATAGTGACACTCAAATTCATAAAAAATAATGATAGCTCCACACCCTGTGATAGCAGAGGAAATTAGGCACTGTTAAACGAAAGACAAGCCGTCTGTCTATCAGTCTACAGACGGGATGGAAGAAGGGGTAAGAGTTCAGGTCATTTTTACACCACGTTTATAGATCTCTGTGTCTTTGAATGTCTTTGAAGGTGCACTCTGGTTAACTTTAAAGGAAATTAAGTTATCCACATTTAAACACCCCCCACCCCCACCTTCTCATCTTTTAACCCCGATCGGGCCTGCTCACCCTCCTGCCGCTCCTGCATTCCCCCCTTTCATTCTTCTAACCTCCGTGGAAAAATGGGGTGCATCTTTTCCTTCATCTATGGTCAGCTTAGATACACTCAGCAGCCAGGCATTCCCTCTGTGTAGCAACAGCTTGTGGTAAGTCCATTATCCTGGCACATTTGGTCATATTGACTCAGCACAGGAGAAACAGGGACGCAAACACACTCCGTAGGCAAGAGATTAGCGCCTGTGACTGATCCTTAAATGAGTTTGGTTAAAGACTTGAAAATTCATTTCAGTGGCATTAAGAGTTTTCTCCTTTCACTGGGTCAGTGGTGCACATTGTTGCGGAGATGAGAAACGTTTAGAGATTTGGCTAACAGTTTTGGTTAAGAGTTGACAGCTATCCTCTATGCCAGAACTGGTCTGATTGCTTAATCTATTAATCAGGGATGCTTTCCTAAAAATCTGACTAATAAAGGCGAATAACAACAGTGGTTATTTATTCACCCAGAGCCCTTAATTCTATGGCTTTAGGGGTTGTTCCAACTCTGATTGCTTTCAGAGACATTTTAGACTATTTTTTACATTACTATAAGTTATCACACTTACAAAAATGACATTTGCTCACTCTGTAAACTAATCTAAATAGTATACGTTTATGACTGATGAAGTAAGATTTTGTTCCCAGCTAGAAAATTAACAGATGGTAATCGAATTAGAAGGTACAGATAAAAATCAATGGCGTGTTTTCATACTGCTACCCACCCTACCTTATCCTCTCTTATAAAGAAAGACACTTCCTTGTTTGGTTTTAGACTTAGCAAATGTGGGAACTCATGCAAGACTGTTTGCCACCCATACACAGCATCATTATAAGGAGTTCAAAGTGCAATTTTCTGCTCGTTTTCCTTGTGGGAAACAATGACAAATAAGCAAAAATTTAGAACGTTGTTGCAAAATTGGTCTTGCATTTGCCAGGACAGAAGTGATTGCTGTAGTTCCATCTTGGGACGACAGCAGAGAAAGCAATGTGTTAAAAAAAAAAAAAAAAAGAAAGACAGGAAAAAGAGCTTGTTTAGGGTTTTTGTGTCACTGTCGAGTATTTTGCATTCTGCGTATTGTAAAATGTAGCGTGATTAGAGTCATAGGTAAAGATTAACCAGTCATACATCTCCGCTGCTGATAATAGATTATTAAATATCATTTCAAGTCAGGTTCTTGAGTTCTCTGGCTGGAAGACAGCTTGCACAAACCCAGTGTTTTTTTTCTTCTGACAGCTGTGCAGTATGAGCGCTGTTCACAACCTCAGGGTGTAAAACACTATAATAATTAGAGCTGACTGGAAGACCATAATTCATAATGGCTTATTCTGTGCAAACTTCAGGTGACATTTTCATTTGCAAATTAAAAACAACATATGTGGCCTTGTGTTGCATCAACAGACCATGTGTAATAAAAGAAAATGATGTAGACTGGCCAGAGGTGGTGTTCTTAAAAAGATCTTACAAACATCAGCCCTTTATTGAACATTCTCGAAATATGCTTTTAAATTTGTCTTAGATAGCTTTGAGTGGTTCTGAATTTAAACATTATACATATAGCAGGTTTTAGCAACAGACTTTATTTTAGTAAATCTCTTAATAAACAGTTTTTTCCGCCTTATTACATCTAAATACATTCCCATGGATTCAAACACGTTCAATTTGACACCTAGGTAAAATTCTAACAGTATGATATTCTGAATTGCTTTTATAATATATATATATATATATAAAAATCTGACCATTTATTGTTGTTTAAAAAGTCTTAAATAAAGCCTGCTTTATATAATTCACACACACACACCACACACACACACACACACACACACACACACACACACACACACACACTAAAGCTATATGTTAAAAATGGTTTAAACACTTCCACACCTTTATTTCAAACTTTTCGAATGATTTTACACAAGCATGGTGAGGCGCTTGCAAATATGTTTTGCATGTGGAGGAGATACATTTCTGGCTGGAACTAAGAATTTAGACAAACAATCCTAGGGCTATTCTTTTTTCAAGTCTATGTACAAACACCACAGATACTTGATAACTGTAGACGGATAAACAAGAGAAGCTGACACAAAGACAAACTCTTCTGTTAATAATTTTCATCCTATATAGTTTAACTGTCAAGTGAAACCTCTCTGTTCCATTAGCATACGCTACATATGAGATTCCAAATCTAGGCATATCTAAGGTAAAAGTGACTTTGTATGAGAAGAACAAATGTATGCAGTATAGCATCTCATATCTACACAAAGAAGGCATAACTGGTCTGCTTCACTTGAATTCACTCTGTTTGCTTTATTTCACCATTTGCTTCATGGTTTCTTAAGCCTCATTTTACAAAATTCAAATGCGCCTTTGGGAGTTTAGACGTTGAACCTGTAAGTCACTTGGCCTTTCCTCAAGTAAAAAATTGTTTTCCCTTTTGCTGGCAAGGTGGCATGCTGCCAACCTACCACATAAAAGAACAGTTAGGAACTTTTTATTTTTTATTTTTTTTATTTTAATGACTCACTGGGGTCCTAACGTATATGTCACTTTGAATGGGCTGAAATGTGGTAACTCCTACAAACAGGTGCACTCCCTAGGAATGCTTGATCTGAATACCATATCAGCTTTTTATTAATCATCAAAAGAACATACAAAAGGCTTGGTAAAGATAAAACACTGACTTAGTGCTCTTTTACCCACTCAGCTTTTCACATTGTGAATTTTCCTTGTTCTATATTTAAACCAATACACTTTAGTATAAATGCACAAGACACATTGCTTTTTGGTGCTTCCTCCTTCCATAATTTGAAAGATTTTACTGAAACATTCAAAAAATTGAAATGATTAAACAATACTATTTTTAGCCACTTGATTACGTAAGGATATTTCCAGACCACTGTGAAATCTTAAATAGTGTGTGTTCACTTGGCCTTACCTGTGCAGATACAATGACTGTCCCAGGAAGCACCAGAAGGGTTTTTCGTTTTTTGCCAAAGCCCACTGATGCAGTCAAGGAATAACAACTTCTTGTTTCCTCTGCTGTCTTGGACCTCCAGTAACTGGTATTCAGTTTGGCTGTCTTGTGTCTTCTGAGGTCTTTCTGAACATGTGAGGTGTTCTCAGGCTGCTTGAAGAATAAGATTTTGAAGAGTCAGCAGCACAACAGTCTCCAGGCACACACCGCCACATCACTACCTTCGGTGACTAACACTGATGGTGTCAATTGTTCCCTGGCATGTGTGTATACCTGAATGTGGGTGTGTAGCTCTCAAGTCCTGTGTGCAGGAATTCCTGCTCCATTGACTCCAGTGCTGGCATTTATAGGGAGGCCTTATTAACTTGAGTAAACACCGCTAACTGTGGACCACCTCTGCCTTTCACAAGAGAGGAGAAATTTATCAATTTAAAATTTGGATTGGAAATGTATATATTTCTGTAAATCTGCTTTGTGGCAATGTCAACTGTAAAATGTCCCATACAAATAAAACTGAATTGGACTGAAATGAAAAGGAAAGGAAAGGAAAAGGAAAGAGTTGGAGAAGAGTCCCGTAATGAGAATTCGAGTGCCATATTGTTCAAGTTGAAACATGTTAAATGAATATGATTTAACATTTAATGACTGATAAGTACCGGGTTCAGAATCAGAATTTATGAGACAAATTTGTCCTGTTGGCTATTTCTTAAATAGATATAATAACAATTTATGCATGGACTTGTGAAAAGCTATGTTGTGAAGAGATCATTTGGTATTTCTGTGTTTTGAATTTCTTTTCATTTAAAAAACAATGATTCATGATTTAATCAAGATCAAGACACATCATAAACCTTTTTTTTAATATATATATAGATGTCTCCATAAAATATTTAAAAAATAATTCATACATGCCAAGACCAATTCTCGTGACTGATACACAAATCGGTTCAACTCAAGCATTAAATTTGTTCAAAACAAAACAAACAAACAAACAAACCAAAAAAACACCGTTTAATGATTCAACTACAATAACTTACATCTGTAATAGATCATCAGTATTAGGAAAGTACCATCTTCAGAAGGCAGAAAAGTGTTCGCTATACCCTGAGGCATTTTTCAGAGCTGAGGATCATTATGTAAAAATGTTGTATTTAATTATACTACAGGGAAACTTTAGTGTGCACAATTAAAACTCTCACTCTTCACAGCACAGTGCTTCAAAGGGTTTACATTCGTAAAGAAGTTTGCAACTCTACTGTACATATTGAAGAATTCTGACTGAAGCTGTCTTTCAATGAAAACATTTCAATATTAGTATAAATATGAGTGTTTAGATGGGTAATATATTAAATCCATATTACGTTGTGGAGTTTTTACCTTATTAAAAAAATGAGTTTCTGCTTGCGTCAGTAATGTCGTGATGATTTTTTTTTCTTTGTTTGCATAGTTGCACAGACACACCAACACAAACCATGACTGTCTCAAACATATGCTGTGCCTCATTTATAAAAGCTGAGTGCGGGGTCAACAGTATCTTAGTATTGATATATAATAGTATCTTAAAATACAATAATATCCTAGTATTTAAGCATAATACATAATGTATTTCTGTAAAACACACAAATTGCAAAATATAATATAGTGAAGAGCAGTAAGATACACGACTAACCAGTTATGTCTTCGTATATATTTTTAAGAATTTTTTGCTTCAAAATAGATTAAAAAGAGATTTCTTTTAGGTCTCTTGTGACCGTTGTTTGTTCAGCATGTTTCTCAGAGGGTTCATTTGCATGGCAGTTGGAAAAACTGTGAGTGAGTGAGTCGAGATTCACCCTTTTTTACCTTCCAGTTCTAAAATAACATGCTCATAATACAGATAAGAATTTTTGGCCTGAAAAATGATTCCCCCACAATCTACTCAGAGACATTCAGTTTCACTGTGTTTAGTCATCAGTCAACACAAAAGAGTTCAATTCAAACGCCAAAACAAGACATGCTTTGCATAGAGGTTTGTCTCAAATTAAATCAACAATACTTCGGAATTCCCACTAGTTGATATTCAGTGTGCGGTGATGTTTTTTAAAATCCTAAAACAAGGTAAAATTCTGGAAGAATGTAGAATGCATTTGCATGTCTTTTGCTAAACTAGCTGCTTAAAACCCACTGGAATTCATTGGATGTATTGGTGGAAGTTAGTTAAGTTCAGTGTTGAGGTACAATCTAATTCTGAAAGCAAAACCAATTATTTCTAAACAAAATCTTCTTACTAATGTATTTTTATTGTTGTAAGACCCTGCTAAATCTGTATGATATATAAAAAATTACATCACATCTACTTGATGCCTCAGCGACCTCTCAGGAGCTTAATGACATGATGCAGTTTAACACCCAATCTATTAACTGAATTAACACATACAGTGTTCATACACAACATATTACTGTGTTGAAGTAACTCTATTAATAACAATATTAATTTGTATCCATATTAGCATTGGTTTTAATGTGCACATGCAAATCCATTATGTGGTTATTGTTGACTGTAATGTTAGCATTCTAGTCATTCCTATAATCCAATAATAACCGAGTCTTGAATGACATAGAACTCTGTTGCTGTAGATAAACAGTTTAAGTCATTAAGTAGTCACTACATAACTGTCACAGGTAATTCAAACTTAAGTTGAACTGATCGATAGTGGTTATTTTATTTTATTTGAGAAAATAATATTTTTCTACAGACATTTACTGTAACTAGGGTTACAGAGAGAGATAGACAGAGAGATAGAGAGAGAGAGAGAAGGAGAGAGAGAGAGAGGGAGGGAGGAATGTATATAAAAATGAATGAGACGTATGGGGGTAAGTTATTAACTGGCCCTGCAAGCTTCTCCTTCATTATTTATGGTTATTTTTGGCAGATGGCAGAACAATTTCTCTAAAATTCCAATGATTACAATTGCGGTTGGAAGTTTACATACACTCATCGTGTACACGAATGTCATGGCAATATTGGGCTTTCAATCATTTCTTTGAATTATTCTTTTTCATGGGCAAAATGTTTGTACAACATACATCTTTAATAAAAAACAAGAATTTGGTTCACAAGTTTTCATTTATTTGGGGATATCTGTAGTCAACACAAGGTCAAAATTATACATACAGTTTTACCTCGAGCAGATGCTTTTGGCAGCCGTCCACTGGCTTCTGGCGAATTCTGGTTGGGTTTGACCACTCTTCTTGGAAGAATTGGTAAAGTTCAATGATATTTGTTGATTTGTTGGCCCTGACTTGACTTGTAACCACAGTCCACAAATTTTCTAAAGGGTTGAGATCAGGACTTTGGGAAGGCTATTCCAAAAGCTTAATGCTAGCTTGATTTATCCATTCCATAACCCGCTTTGATGTGTGTTTGGGGTCACTGTCCTGTTGGAACACCCAACTGTGTCCAAGTTTCAACCATCTGGCTGGTGGTTTCAGATTATGCTGAATAATTCTAAGGTAGTCCTCATTCTTCATTATTCCATTCACTTTGTGCAATGCACTAGTTCCACTTGCAGCAAAACAGTCCAGAGCGTAATGCTACCCCCACCATGCTTAACAGTTGGTATAGTATTCTATACTCATCCAAACATACCTCTGATCATTATGGCCAAACAATTCAATCTTCATCTCATCTGACCATAAAACTTTCCTCCAGAATGCTTTTTCTTTGCTCATATGGTCAGCCACAAACTTTAGACAGGCTTGAAGGTGTTGGTTTTGGAGTAGGGGCTTCTGTCTTGGCTGTAAAACTCGCTTGATTGTAGACAGTGACAGTGATGTTCCAGCAACTTCCAGTTCATGGCAGGCCAGTGCCTTCGTGGTTCCTGGGATTATCCTGACCATCTGAACCAATTTCCTCTCAACTGCGGGTGACAGTTTGGGTCTTCTTCCAGACCTTGGCAAAGTCACTTCCCAGTAACTTGTACTTACGTAAAATTGTTTGAACTGATGATCTTGGAATCTGCAATTGTTTAGAAATGGCTCCAAGAGACATTCCTGACTTGTGTAAATCCACCATCCTCTCTTTCATCCTCTTTTTTGCCAGCTGTAGGCAATCATGATCACTAACAGGAAATTAAGATGCCTTCGTCTTGATCAATTTGGAACCTAGCACCACTGAATTAATAACTGAAGTGGTTGTATGCATATTTTTGACCCTCTATGTATAAGTTTGGTCCTGTGTTGATTACAGAAAACCCCAAATGAATTAAAATTTGTGAACCAAAGACTTTTTATTGTTATTATTAAAGATAGCAAAAGTATTTGAACCTCTAGGAATAGCAGTTAATTTGAAGGTGAAATTAGAGTAGATGTTTTCAGTCAATGGAATGACAATCAGGTGTGAGTGAGCACCCTGTTTTTTTTTTTTTTTAAAGAACAGGAATCTATCAAAGTCTGATCTTCACATCACATGTTTGTGGAATGGTATCATGGCAGGAACAAAGGAGATTTCTGAGGATCTCAGAAAAAGAGTTGTTGATGCTCATTAGACTGGAAAAGGTTACAAAACCATCAATAAAGAGTTTGGACTCCACCAATCCACAGTCAGACAAATTGTGTACAAATGGAGGAAACCATTATTACATTCCCCGGGAGTGGAGACCAACAAAGATCACTCCAAGAGCAAAATGTATAACAGTTCACTGGGTCACAAAATAACTGGCGGTAACATCTGAGCAATTAAAGGCCTCTCTCATATTAGTTAATGTTAATTTTCATGATTCCATCAGCAGGAGAACAACAATGGTGTGCATGGCAGGGTTGCAAGGAGAAAATCACTGCTCTGCCAAAAGAACATTGTTTCCCATCTGAAGTTTGCTAAAGATCACGTGGACAAGCCAGAGGACTATTGGAAAAATGTTTTGAGACCAAAATAGAATTTTGTGGTTTAAATGAGAAGTATTATGTTTAAAAGAAAACACTGCATTCCAGCATAAAAACCTTATCCTGGCTATGAAATATGATGCTAGTAGTATTATAGTTTGGGCCTGTTTTGCTGCATCTGGGCCAGGACTGTTGCCATCATTTAGGGGCGCAACTGAACATTTGCTAAGGGTTATGCAAGACCAGTGTTAGTGCCTCTAAAGATACATGGCCTTTGGAGTCATTCCAACTATATTTTAAAATAGTCATGTGATGGTGACAAAAATATTTGCACCTATAACGGAAGCATAAATATTTTTCTCGTCTGCATTAACAGAGGATGAAGTGAAAACCCCAATAACTAGGTTGTGTTTGGTGGGAAGGCTCAATTTTAACCACCTCCTCAGTTTCTCTCGAATGTAATTGACTGCCCATTCACAAACATACCATGACTTTTTTTATTTTTTGGGTGACAGAGATACTTTGGAAATGAACTGATATTAACGTTATCACTTTTCTCTCCCGGGCAACAAAGTTAAATGTTGATTAACTTCAGGACTTACGGTGATAAAAATGATAGGTCAAGCTTACCAATCTCTGTTTATCCACGTGGACATTAATGTCCTCATTTTAATACACTGTTTTTCATTTTCCCTTTTTCATTTTCTGATCTGGGCCCCAGAACGCTTCCCTCCTCGGACCATTCTGGTCACGTGACTGTGTCGGTGACAGACTTGGAGTGATGTCGGAGGGTTGATATTCAATCACTTGATATAATAAAATACATTTTTGAATTCATTTAAAATGATAAACGAATGTTAAACAAAAATGTTTCCTTTCATTATTTTTTTAACAAATAAGTTTTTGATTATTTATGTTTTATGAAAGAAGATTTTCAAAGAATGATTTTAGCACAATGACATCTATCACACTCCAAATAGAGCTGGGTGATAGCAGTGATATGAGAAGCCATGAAACTCATTCACCTTAATTGAATATAAATGTTGTAGAAGTACTTGAAGCAAGCAGTTCATGTGAGGAAACCCCGCTACATCCCAGTGATGAAGCTGTTCTGTACTGAGGAACGGGCTAAAATTCCTCTCAAGCCGATGTGCAGGACTGATCAACAGTTACCGGAAATGTTTAGTTGCAGTTATTGCTGCACAAGGGGGTCACACCAGATACTGAAAGCAAAGGTTCACATACTTTTGCCACTCACAGATATGTAATATTGGATCGTTTTCCTCAATAAATAAATGACCAAGTGTAATATTTTTGTCTTGCTTGTTTAATTGGGTTCTCTTTACTTTGAGGACTTGTGTGAAAATCTGATGATGTTTTAGGTCATATACATGCAGTGTAGAAAATTTTAAAGGGTTCAGAAACTTTCAAGCACCACTATATTTTCAGTTTGATATTCAATTTTCAGCAATAAACAAGGCCCAATAAAAAAGTCCCTCTTTTCTTAATAAAGGTTAACCGTCTTTTAACTATCTAATTTAAAAGCAAAAAATCAAGCAGGGAGTTGTCATAGGCCTCAAGGCATTTTTGCGAGCTGGAAAGTTTGCTTATCTCTTTTGCTGCATCCACTCTCTGTTGTTTGTCAAGTTTGGTCCAAGTCTGGTACTTTGAATGCAACAGCAGTGAACATTCAGATCTCTAAAAAACAAACAAACAAAAACAAGCTCATTAAAATATACAGAATCTCCAAAATTTATTACCCCAAGGTAATATTTCCCTTGTTTTTAAAACAAAAAAAGTGATTCTCTACAGAATATATATATAAAAGACCAGTTAAATGTGCTAAAAAAAACAACCTTGAAATAGCTTAAAGTGTTTCTAACAAGGTACACCTGTGTTCATTTCAAATCCACCCTGTGCAGTTGTAAGGTTGCACAATAAATATCACTGATGATGGGTAGGTCTGACCGTTAAAATAGCAGATCAGTTCCTGCTGTCATGTAGATCAAGGAACTGGCTGTGAAGCGCTGAGATGAAGTTGTTAGGCGGAAAAAAGCTGGAGAAGGCTATAGAAAGATCATCAAAGCGTTGAACCTTCCTAGGAGCACTGTGAAATAAATTACAACAAAGTGCGGAAAATATGGCACAACCTAACATAAAGCCATGCCTGGAGTTTGTGAGCAGGCACGTGACAACATCTGAGAGCTTTTGAAAAAAATATTTTGAGCCATTTGGTCTAAAACAAAACATTATATTTTGTCAAATACAGCCAAAACCCAGATACCACCATTCCTGTCATCAAGGATGGTTGCCATCATGGACAACATGGTTGGAGCCAAATAAAAGAAAATTGTTGAGGAGAACCTGTTCCAGTAAGCCTGAAATATGTGTCTAGGGTGAGCATTTTTGTTCGAACAAAAAAATAAGCCAAAGAACAGGACAAAAACCATAAAGGAATAGCTTGAAACAACAGATCATTTGTGTTTTAGACTGGCAAAGTGAAAGCCCAGACTTAAAGCCATTTTAAAATATCTTGGATGACCTGAAAATTGCTGTCCACCATCATTCTCAGACTTATTTAGGTGAAGTTTGGAAATTTGTGTTGAGGAATGGGAGAAAATTCCCAAATCAAAATGTGCAAAGCTCATAGAGACATATCTGAGACAACGTGAATCTATATTTGCTGCAAAAGGAAAAAGCAATTAGTGTTGACTTATTATTAAATAATCTAAATACTTTATTTCATTTTGTCAATTCAAAAAGGTTCATTTAAAAAAAATAATAAATCCAATCCTAATATACTGAAAATTGATGTAGCAACACAGCAAATTAAGAAACCATCACTGGGACAGATTCAATCACAGAATATTTTTCTGGCAGCATTACAAGCATTACATACATAAAAAATCTAATTATTGATTATTAATTCAGTGGCTTGGTGTTGCAGTGGGAAGCAGTGCTGACTCACAGCTCCAGAGTCCCTGCTTCGATCCTGAGCTGGGGTTACTCTCTGTGTGGAGTTTCTGTGCATGTTCTCTCTGTTACCTGCTTACTGTTGCTGAAAATATATGAAAAGTAAAAATGTTTTTGAGAAATAGTAAAAATAGTTTTTGAGAATAGTTGAGATGTACAGTATCTATAACTGTTAAGTGTCCTGATCTTTACCATTTATTTTAACCAACCAGTACTTTGGACCCAGTACTAAGATGTACTAAACACCTCGATTTTTTTTCTTCTTACATTGATCGACTAAAAGTGTTTCCATTGTTAACTTATCATTAATTAGACTGCATATTTTTAAACATTTAATAATGTGAATCAGGTAACACCTGTTCCATAAGGAAGGAATATGAGAATAAATCGAGCACTAATCAGTTGCAAAAGAACTTTTAGTGTTCACTAGTTACATGCACATGTAGTCATTCTAAATTCATTGGTAATACCGAATACTAGTCTCTAATATCCACTTCTTAACATATGTTACTTGACTACATTGTTACTTGTGATAATAAAAAAGCATCTATAAAACCAATGGTAAATTATTTTATCTCTCCACAGTTGACACAGTTATCAAATGAGTACACTGCACACTGCTGGTGGTGTGGTTTTGACAGTCTTATGGGATTGCCTGAAGCAGTTACACCTCAGTGTTTGTAAAGCCTCATTACTGAAGAGATGTTTGCTGTGTCCATAAACTAAGCAGTTTATTAAATGAACCTGGCAAGCTTTCCGACCCTGTTCAATCTTGTAGTGATAAAAAGTGAAAGAAATGTTATAAATTAACAAATAAGAGTTCTGTAGTGAGGCCTAATAGTAACACGAAGATCATGGTCATGATCTGAGAAAGTTACAAAACCACCTTGCATGAACGTGCCAATATTTTCCAAAGGAGCTTATGAACCATGGTTTGGTTATCAGTTCATCATCAAGGAAGTAGAAGTCAGTGTGTGCCAAGCAAAACATGCACTACAATTAAATTTACTGGATACAAGAAGTTTCACTGGTGGGTTAGGTGTGCCACAAAATGTACAGAGAAACATGGGCAAATATTTGCCAAGAGATCCACGCATGCTTTAGGGCAACATGCCTTCTTACTTTTCATAAAGACCGAATGTCTTAGTGCAGTGTCTTTAAGACACTCGTGCCTTTGAACCTTATTTTTGAATATGAATATTCCATAGCAAGCTTAATAACAGGATGTATTTCTGGACCAGGTTTGACCTGTTTTATAAAACACATTTAAGAACAAGCCCGTGAAGTATTAAAGATGTAAGATAATTTTTAAATACTTTCATTTCATTTTAACTGAAGGATCCATGATGACTAAAAGCTGATTGATACTAAGTAGGGAACTTCCACTTTAGAACATTCCTGTTTTTGGATATATTATTCTGCTAGTAGTGACTAACATAAAAAATAAAATAAAATAAAGTTCCCCATCATAATTTCACTTTGTAATGAAGTAAGACAATATTCACGCAGGGTTGTATATGTAGCATGACAACAATGGCATGTTTAATACGAAGTGAGTCAGGTTGCACCACTCATACGACCGTGTATAAGGTCTTGTCTGGACGATTCCCAAAGTAAAACAAACAATTTCCTCAGAAGCTCATCTAAATGTTTTGAATGAGCTCATATAACTGATTGAATATATTCTCTTCTCAACTAAATATTTCCACCCATAGATCTGGCACTCACTCAATGTTTTTTGTACCATTGTATTTAAACCCTACAGACTGTTGTGTATGAAATTCCCAGGACATCAGCAGTTTCTGAAATACGCAAACCAGCCCATCTGGTACCAATATTTATACCAAAGGTCATGACCTGTACCTGAATTTTTTTTCATTGCACTGCTGGCACATGATTGACTGATTAGATAACTGCATAAATATGAAGATGAACTGGTGTTCCTAATAAAGTGGCTGATGAGTGTATGTAGTGTAAATACACTAACATGCTTAATAAATCCCATAATTTATGTTTCATAACCCTGATGTGTAACCATTTATTTTTTTCTCATAAATGTTTATTTTATACTTACTTATCTATACTTCTAACTTACATTTTAAGCAAATGCTACCAGGCATATGTTTTGTTGGAGGGAGATATAAGATAGTTTAATCTACCTGGAAATGCAAAGATGACTCAAAGCAATGACTTGTAGACCCATGCAACATAACATCTAGATTCTTCTTCTGGATAGTGTGAAAGTATCAGATCTGTCTGACAGACTGGGTAAAAAGGCTAGTATGATTTTTAAGTAAATATTATGGAGTACCAGTAAATAAAAATTTCTTATAGTCACGTCCTTCCTGGTGAAACTGAAATTGAATTAGTGAAAGAAGTTAGTTAATGGTTTAAAAAAAATATAACTTCTTGGAAGTTGATTTAAAGAACAGATTCCCAATAAGAATCATAACAAAGGACAAGGACCGTAATTAAGTAGTTCTAGTGAAGTATCTAACTGTGGTTTTATGAACACTGGACAAACATCAGAAGCGGAGAGAAGGGATGACATTACTCTCTTCTCGGTCTGTTAAAGCAATAGCCAGCTGGGGGCATCTGCGAACTCACGTATGCAGAGGATGGTAGTTCGTACTTCCCTGCCGATAAGTGTAGACATTTCTCGAATGGAATTTCAAGAGCTCTGACTAACTGATGAAAAGAGACACTTTAACGGCGCTTATCTGCACCTAGTGCATGTTTTTCAGAAGGTAGTTATCGGGTTTGTAGATGTGACAAATATCAGTCACGTTGTTGCATGTAGTAAGCTAGCATAATGTGACGATCGAGAATATACACTCACTGGCCACATTATTTGTTAATGATGTCCACATCAAACATGTGAATGTACGTCAAACCATGAGGCGGACAGGCTACAACAGCAGAAGACCAAACTGGGTTCCACTCCTATCGATTTCTGCTGTGACACGCAGATGGCAGGGTCAGAATCTGTCATCAACAGCATGAATCTGTGTACACCAACTACCGGGTTAGTGGTGTAATTGTGTTGGTGGAAAAGTTTTCTTGGCAAACATTGGGCTCGTTAATACTAATTGAGCAACTCCTGAATGCCGCAGCTGTTGCTGACCAAATTCATACCTTTATGGCCACGATATAGCAATAATGGATACTTCCAGCATGATAAAGTGCCAGGTCACAGAGCACAAGTTGTCTCAAACTGGTTCTATAAACATGAGCATGAGTTCAGTGTGCTTCATTGGCCTCCACAGGCACCAGATCTCAATTCAAAAGAGCATCTTTGAGATCTGACAGAACAGGAGATTCACAGCACGAAATGTGCAGCTGACAAATCTGCAGCAATTATGCGATGAAATCATGTCAATATGACTCAGAAGAAGGAAACACCTTATGCAGTCCGTGCCAATGAAGAACTGTGGCTGTTCAGAAAGCAAAGCAGGATCCTGTCCAGTATTAATATTAATATGTTGTTTCTAGTAAAGTAATAAGTGTATACAACTAGAGCTAGTTTCACTTAGTCAGGTTTCACTCTCTAATAAAAGAGCTAACGCAATACACACGTGTATTTTTTATTTATCTATATGTACTGTGTTATGGTACATGTGCATAAATATTTGGACAGTGATAAAGTTGTTAACGCCACAGTACATTGGAGTTGAAATTAAATAATGACTGTCAGCTTTCATTTGCTGGAGTTTACATCCAAATCAGGTGAACAAAGAATCAGAGCGCTTTGTATATGAGGCCTAATGATCATAAATTTAATTGTTATTTTTTAATACTCGGTTGCAAATCACTAACTGCCCAAATTCTGGACCCCACAGACATCACCAGAGGCTGGGCTTTTTTCCTGGTCATGTTTTGCCAGAGCTTTACTGCAGCGGTTTATGGTTCTCGCTTGTTCTTGGACCATTTTGCTTTCAGCAAGTGAAATGCACGCTCGATTAGACTCAGGTCGCATGATTGACTTGGTCCTTGCAGAACATTCCACTTATTCGCCTTAAAAAGTTGCTTCAGGTCATTGTCTGTCTGCACTGTGAAGTTTCGAATCATTTGGCTGAATCTAAGCAGATAATATAGCCTTATACCAGCATTGTCAAACTCATTTTAGTTCAGGGGCCACATACAGCCTAATTAGATGTCAAGTGGGCCGGGCCAGTAAAATCATAGTATAATCACCTATAAATAACAAGAAGTCCATGTTTTTACCTTTGTTTTCATGCAAAGACATTTATATTTAATGAAATATCCTTTTATAAAATATATCATGAACAACCTCAGATTTCTTAAGACAAACGTGCAATTTGCTTCTGATTATCATTCACATATACAGTGGTGTGAAAAAGTGTTTGCCCCCTTCCTCATTTCCTGTTCCTTTGCATGTTTGTCACACTTAAGTGTTTCGGAACATCAAACCAATTTAAACAATAGTCAAGGACAACACAAGTAAACACAAAATGCAATTTGTAAATGAAGGTGTTTATTATTAAAGGTGAAAAAAAATCCAAACCATCATGGCCCTGTGTGAAAAAGTGATTGCCCCCTAAACCTAATAACTGGTTGGGCCACCCTTAGCAGCAACAACTGCAACCAAGCGTTTGCGATAACGTGCAATGAGGCTTTTACAGCGTCCTGGAGGAATTTTGGCCCACTCATCTTTGCAGAATTGTCCTAATTCAGTTACATTAGAGGGTTTTCGAGCATGAACGGCCTTTTTAAGGTCATACCACAACATCTCAATAGGATTCAGGTCAGGACTTTGGCTAGGCCACTCCAAAGTCTTCATTTTGTTTTTCTTCAGCCATTCGGTGGTGGACTTGCTGGTGTGTTTAGGATCATTGTCCTGCTGCAGAACCCAAGTTCGTTTCAGCTTGAGTACACGAACAGATGGTCGGACATTCTCCTTCAGGGTCTCTTGGTAGACAGCAGAATTCATAGTTCCTTTTATCACGGCAAGTCTTCCAGGTCATGAAGCAGCAAAACAGCCCCAGACCATCACACTACCACCACCATATTTTACCGTTGGTATAATGTTCTTTTCAGGAAATGCAGTGTTCCTTCTACGCCAGATATACTTGGACACACACCTTCCAAAGAGTTCCACTTTTGTCTCATCGGTCCACAGAATGTTGTCCCAAAAGTCTTGGGGATCATCAAGATGTGTTGTGGAGAAATTGAGACGAGCTTTGATGTTCTTTTTGCTCAGCAGTGGTTTTCTCCTTGAAACTCTGCCATGCAGGCCATTTTTGCCCAGTCTTTTCCTGATGGTGGAGGCATGAACGCTGACCTTAACTGAGGCAAGTGAGGCCTGCAGTTCTTTGGACGTTGTTGTGGGGTCTTTGTGACCTCTTGGATGAGTCGCGCTGCGCTCTTGGGGGTAATTTTGGCGCCGGCCGCTCCTGGGAAGGTTCACCACTGTTCCATATCTTCGCCATTTGTGGATAATGGCTCTCACTGTGGTTCGCTGGATTCCCAAAGCTTTGGAAATGGCTTTATAACCCTTTCCAGACTGATAGATCTCAATTACTTTCTTTCTCAATTGTTCCTGAATTTCTTTGGGTCTCAGCATGATGTGTATCTTTTAAGGATCTTCTGGTGGACCTTACTGTGTCAAGCAGCTCCTATTTAAGTGATGCCTTGATTGTGAACAGGTGTGGCAATAATCAGGCCTGGGTGTGGCTAGAGAAATTGAACTCAGGTGTGGACAACCACAGTTATAGTATGTTTTAACAAGGGGGGCAATCACTTTTTCACACAGGGCCATGATGGTTTGGATTTTTTTTCACCTTTAATAATAAACACCTTCATTTACAAATTGCATTTTGTGTTTACTTGTGTTGTCCTTGACTATTGTTTAAATTGGTTTGATGTTCCGAAACACTTAAGTGTGACAAACATGCAAAGGAACAGGAAATGAGGAAGGGGGCAAACACTTTTTCACACCACTGTATGTGCATTACAACTGCTCAGTGTTTGTATAAATGCAAAAAAAAAAGAACTGAAAAATATAGTATTTCACTTCAAAATTGATGTCATTGCATGAACAATAGGATTCCACCAAACCAAACTCTTTTGTACTGCTGAAGCTGTCGACTAACATTAAATTGCACTTTTTTTTAACTATTACCCATTCATCTCTGTGAATAAATAGGAAGCGGTCCATATTTCATGGAAAACTCTACACTCTGTATCCACTTTTCTGATTTTTGGCAGACATTTTGGCTAATGAGGGTGTGGGGACGAGTAGAAAATAGAGTAGACTACTCCGTGATAACAAACAGCAGACGTCGCATTGCTGCCATCTGCTGTTCAGTCCCAGAGATGTGCCGCGTCTTTTACCCCCCTAGCGGATAACTTAGGAATAGCATTTTTATTAAAAATGACAAGTCCGTGTTTTTTATGCATTTTTTTTTTTTCACTTTCAAAATTCGTCCTGCGGGCCGGATTGAACCCTCTAGCGGGCCAGTTTTGGCCCGCGGGCCGTACGTTTGACACCCCTGCCTTATACACTTCAGAATTCAACCTGCTGCTTTTGTCACCAGTCACATCATTAAATACTCAATAAAAGGAACCAGCCCTACATACAAACATACATACACCACAAGATGAGGTGGAACTCTTTGGCTCATGAACAGTTCCTTCCCTTCTCCATATGGTTCTCTTCATAGCATTCTGGTCATTAAACATTGTGGTAAACCCACTGTATTTATTCTGGTGAATCTTCTCAATTGTTAACTTTGACACAGACAGACCTACCTCCTGGAAGGTTATGTTCATCTGACCAACTGTCTGTTTACTAAAGAGTTTTTCTTTTTCTTCACGAGGGAAGAAAATTGTATGGGTTTGTTATGTTTTCAGCCTAATGATGGCTCACTTTACTGGACTTCATATTGTGTTAAGAGCAATAGATTCCAAATGCTGCACGCTGCACTTGAAATCAAATCTCAACCTTTAATCTGCTTACTTTTAATATACATGAGGGAATAAACACTACATTGGAATAACCGAGCAACCAGCCGTCCAATTACTTTTGGTCCCTTAAAAAGGAAGAGGGGGGAGACATATAAAAGGTGCTGTAATTACACCACCATACACCTGATTTGGATATAAATACCCTCAAAGTGAAGCTGATTAAAGTCTGCACATTGAGCTCAAAATCATTATTTAATTTCAACTCCAACATACTGTGGTAGGCAGCTAAAATAAAAACAGCATTGTCAAAGGTCCAAATATTTACGGACCTGACTGTAAATTCCACCAAAGATTATATATATATAAACATTTTTTGTTGCAGGTTTGGTCCTCCATAGGCAAGTACTTTGGTGGCATTTACAGTCAGGTCCGTAAATATTTGGACCTTTGACAATGCTGTTTTTATTTTAGCTGCCTACCACAGTATGTTGGAGTTGAAATTAAATAATGATTTTGAGCTCATATACCGTACCTCACAAAAATGAATACCCCTCACATTTTTGTAAATATTTGATTATATCTTTTCATGTGACAACACTGAAGACATGACACTTTGCTACAATGTAAAGTAGTGAGTGTACAGCTTGTGTAACAGTGTAAATTTTCTGTCCCTCAAAATAACTCAACTCACAGGCATTAATGTCTAAACCGCTGGCAACAAAAGTGATTACACCCCTAAGTGAAAATGTCCAAATTGGGCCCAAAGTGTCAATATTTTGTGTGGCCACCATTATTTTCCAGCACTGCCTTAACCCTCTTGGACATGGAGTTCACCAGAGCTTCACAGCTTGCCACTGGATTCCTCTTCCACTCCTCAATGATGACATCACAGAGCTGGTGGATGTTAGAGACCTTGTGCTCCTCCACCTTCCGTTTGAGGATGCCCCACAGATGCTCAATAGGCTTCACCCTTAGCTGCTTTAGCAAGGCAGTGGTTGTCTTGGAGGTGAGTTTGGGGTCGCTATCATGCTGAAATACTGCCCTGTTGCGCAGTCACTGAAGGGAGGGGCTCATTCTCTGCTTCAGCATGTCACAGTACATGTTGGTATTCATGGTTCTCTCAATGAACTGTAGCTCCCCAGTGCCAGCAGCACTCATGCAGCCCCAGACCATGACAGTCCCACCACCATGCTTGACTGTAGGCAAGACACGTGTCTTTGTACTCCTTACCTAGTTACTGCCACACACGCTTGACACCATCTGAACCAAATAAGTTTATCTTGGTTCCAGTAATCCATGTCCTTAGTCTGCTTGTCTTCAGCAAACTGTTTGCGGGCTTTATTGTGCATCAGCTTTAGAAGAGGCTTCCTTCTGGGACGACAGCCATGCAGATCAATTTGATGCAGTGTGCAGCGTATGGTCTGAACACTGACAGGCTGACCCCCCACCCCTTCAATCTCTGCAGCAACGCTGGCAGCACTCATACGTCTATTCACTGAGGGAACCATGAATGCCAACATGTACCGTGACATACTGAATGAAGCAGAGCATGACCAGTATGCAGTATTCCAGCATGATAACGACCCCAAACACACCTCAAAGACGACCACTGCCTTGCTAAAGAAGCTGAGGGTGAATGTGATGGACTGGCCAAGCATGTCTCCAGACCTAACCCCTATTGAGCATCTGTGGGGCATCCTCAAATGTAAGGTTGAGGAGCACAAGGTCTCGAACATCCACCAGCTCTGTGATGTCATCATGGAGGAGTGGAAGAAGACTCCAATGGCAACCTCTGAAGCTCTGGTGAACTCGATGCCCAAGAGGGTTAAGGCAGTGCTGGAAAATAATGGTGGCCACACAAAATATTGACACTTTGGGCCCAATTTGGACATTTTCACTTAGGGGTGTAATCACTTTTGTTGCCAGCGGTTTAGACATTAATGCCTGTGAATTGAGTTATTTTGAGGGGACAGAAAATTTACACTGTTACACAAGCTGTACACTCAGTACTTTACACTGTAGCAAAGTGGCATTTCTTCAGTGTTGTCACATGAAAAGATATAATCAAATATTTACAGAAATGTGAGAGGTGTACTCACTTTTGTGAGATTGTATGTATAATTTATATATATATATATATATATATATATATATATATATATATATATATATATATAGATAGATAGATATAAAAAATAAAGGAATAAATTATTTTCATATTCATTTATGCGTTCATTTATTTTTATATTTATTTATTTCCGCATGTATTTATCTCCATATTTATTTACATTCATTTCTTTTTTACTTTTCCAGTGTGCAACCTGCAAATGAGGCGGTCCTTGCGCAGCTCCAGTGCATCATTGGTTGAGAGCTCACGGTTAAGTGTCCACACACACTGAAGGGGAAACAGGGGGACTGAAATCTCCGGTACATTATTTGTGGAATATCGTGGTCGCTACAAAACAATTCGACTTAATGCGAATCGGTGAAAATAATGTACAACTCTCCAGTTGATCTGCCACTATCTGAACATTGCATTGCTACTTGCCGCCATTTTCTTTGAAAACTCTGATCTGTCTCTTAGTTAGACCGGACACATATCTGTGAACTCTCAACCAATCATGCCCTGGAGCTGCGAAAGGACCACCTCCTCATTTGCATGTTGCACACGGAAAAGTAAAAAAAAGAAATAGAATGTATAAATAAATAATGGAAATAAATACATGCAGGAATAAATAAATATAAAAATAAATGGGGAAAAATAAATCTATCAATTAAAAAATAAATACAGAAAGTAAATGAATAAGTAAAAAATAAATAAATGTAGGATTAAATTGAATTAAAAAATTAATTAGTTTTATCAAGTCAATTATTCTTCTATTTATTTTTCTATTACATTTACTTAATTATCTATCTATTGATTTATTTATTTTTTATTTCCTCCATATGTGCAAGGATTAATGTCCCATTTTTGGTTAAAATGCTGATCAATACAACAGAAAGGTAGGTATTTTTAATACATTATTTTGGCGATGTCAAAGTAAGATTTAAAAAAAATAAACTAGATTGGCAATAAACGCTGGCAATAAAGTGTTAATTCTTAAGTATTGATTTAATTATAGAAATGTTCATTTACACGTACAGGAAAAAAGGTTTCATTTCTGTATTTTCTCTTGTTGATAAATGTGCTACCATAGGTCTCTCTATGCAAACAACTCTGCTCATCCATTCACCATGCCACCGTGCGGAAAACAACAGCAAACAAAAAGAAATTGGAAAAAGAAAGCACAACAGGGCTACTTATCACTCAAATACAGCCTCTCGCACACATAAGCCAGACAGCAACAGTAAAAGAAATAATTATATCTGCAGTTGGGATGAGGACATTCACCAATACAACTCCAAGGAAGACTTGACTCATGAGACCACGACACTGACCTTGAGCTGTGGGAAAACTGAAGGAATATTCCCTGTCTACCCTCTCTGGCAATCAAAGACAAACTCAGCTAGCTCTATGGTATTGATGATTTTCAACATATTGTGTTCACCTGGAGAAACAAAAACACAGATAATCCCCTTCCAACACTGCATAGATAATCAGTGATTTGAACTCAAACATATACAATATGGAAAACAGACAAAGCATACGCGTCAATGACATTCCCTTCATCAGTCACCAGATGCATAGCAAAGAGAGCCATTTTGCCAAACGTTTCTTAGTGTAGCTCATCATAAATGAAATTCTAATTAGCTATTTATCGTAACATGACAGTGACTGTGGACACAAAGCATCATCTGCAATGCATATGCTTCCTGATGGCTTGTTTTACATGGTGACTTAAAATGGGATGCTGCACACTTATTTCAGCCAATTTCATAACTGTATTACATTAAAACTTAATCTGAAATATTCAGTGTTAATCATTCTTACAAAGTTTAAACTTCATTTTAAATTATATAAATAGTGTGTAATACATACACTGACATACTGAATTCATCATGTCCTTTCATAACCTTGAGGTGTAAACATGATTTAGGCTAAGCATCATTTCCCTGTAAATATTAATTTGTTTGCATTTTATACATGGGCTTTAATAAGAAATGTCAGTTATGAAAGAAGAAGAAGGGGAAAAAAAAAAGAGTGAAGAGAGTTTGATAAATTTAATTTGTAAAAATTTTTCTGGACCTGGAAAAAAACAAAACAACCAAATGATCCATAACAATGTGCTTCTGAAGACTCTTGCATTAAAAACAGTTTTCCTGAAATTAATGCTTGAGCTAAACATTTATGCCATAATCATGAGCTTCTAGGATTTAAACCACCACACAAGCTCAAAAGCTCTTGACCATCGAAGGAAAATGAATATATCACATGACTGACCACAATGACAACATCATAGGGCATACCAATATAAGAACGGTATAATTCGGAGTTGTAAAACTCCCTGGTTGTGAACTTTGCTGAGAAAAATTGAGTGGCCTATTAAGCTGTAGTTTTACATAGCTGTGTGTTTGTGTGTTCAGAGGTTCAACAGTTCCATCTTCTGGCCTTTAACAAGCACTACTGTTGAGTTTGTGTAGTGATCCTGAAAGCTACTTTTGACTAGAAGTACTTCTGAGATCTACTATAATAACTCTGTTTAGAACCAATCAATATCTTTAAAAAATGAAGTGATTTCTCAGTAAAATCAGACAGTTCACAATGTAAATTATAAAAATTTCTTGACAAGCAAAAGTTATTTTTCAATGGCTTTTTTTCATCTCTCTTTTGTGCATGGTCCACACAAGCTTACAAGCACACATACACGACCTGTCTCTTACACTCACTGTTTCACTCACACACACACACGCTCACCTGACTAATGCAGCAACGCAACAATAAAAACAAAAACCTGTGTATTTGACTTTGAGGATTTCTAGCGCTCATCTTAAGTTAGCATTCACACATGCGTGTTGAAGATGGCTGAATGATGTTTTAGATCCAAACAGCCTTGTCCATATCTTAGGTTCTGTTGTAACGCAAGGGGAGAGTAGGGTTGTCAAGTCTTTATAAGAAATCTGTTGCTCCTCTGCGTAACCCAGCAGAAAAGGGGGAGTCCAGAGTGACGGCTCCACTGAGCTGCCTGGTGGTGATGATTCTTGTCTTTTAAGACTGTCCAAAAGGGTAGGGTCCATGACAGCCCTATGGAGAGAGAGAGAGAGACAAAAAATAAAACCAGATATGTAGGTCAAAGTATGTACAAATATACTGGGAGTTTGATAGTTAGTTATCAGTTGGACCAAGTCTCTTATGGAATATGGAAAAATATAACTGGCATTCAAAGTAAAACTACTTATAAAAAATAATTACTCAATTAGCATTACAATTAGCATTATGAATAATTACTTGAGTAAGAGTAATAAAAGTATCCAATGAGAAGACTACTCAAGTAGCCAGTTACTTCGGATCAGATTAAAATCCTGAATCTCAGACTACATGGAGAACTGTAAGTCACACCTCTCCTTGAAAGTCTGCTCTGTTTATAGGATACAAAACCTGGGTTCAAGATGAAGCAGTATATCCCAGTGATATCACACCTCATTATACGAGATATAAACTATTTATTAAAACTACATGGATTCATTAACAGTAACGGAGGACCATCACCGAATGTAATGAAGTAAAAGAACATTTCTGTGATTAAAAATGAACTTGAGAAAAATTATGGCCAGTTAAAGCTACTCTTACATTTTTTTTCAAAAAGTTGCTCAAGTATATGCAACGAAGTAAATGTAGTAAATGTATTACCCACCCCTGCCCATTAGGAATGAGACATATATACACATTTGTTTACAAATCTATGGTTGTTGTTTCTTTTTTTTTACTTCATAAAAATACAAAAATGTATACTTTAGGGTGCATCTGCCCTCATTCTATCAAACTAATTAATGCAACAGCTGTGCTAGAGTATTACATTGGTAAATCAAGCTATCACAAGCTTCCACGTTTAACATTTATGTTGTGGAGGACAACTCCATAGCGTAGGTCACAAGATTAAACATTTTCTGCACAGTCATGCTGACAGTGCTGCGTGAGAAGGGAATAAATCTGTTGCATCAGGTCATAATTTCCAATCCAAACATATCATTTAAATGATACAACCTAACCTTAACGGCCTGCAAACTCTGGTGACTAAAGTTAAAGGAAGTGCCAGTACAGCCTGACAAACATGTGATTTTAATGAAAGTTGCTTGTTTATTCAATAGACGTTTGTAGGTTTTATTTCTGTGAATATGATACATTATTTGTTCTACTGCTTCACAGCCACTGGAGCTAGTGTTCCTCTCCTGAAGTTGAGCTGTACCGATGCATATTACACAATAAAGCCCAAAGTTTATCTGCTAAAACAGTACAGACTATGTCATTGCTATACAAGCAATGGGGAGGCACAGTCCTGTCAGGTTGTTTTTTACTACTCCCAACACAGGCATCTGATTGAACCGATACTCTCATTACAAGGACCTTAGAGTTGGATCAAATGTGGAAAAAGTTTGAAACTGGACAGTAGATGAGACTGTTCAGCGGAGTTAGAACGGTGTTTCTTCTATGGACCATGATGCTGTTTCTGATGGTTTCTGATGTAAGCCACTTATACTGAAAGAGGAAGTAAAATGCCATGCATGTGGAATCACAAAAATGGTTAATGTAAAACCAGTTAGTCCATGTTGTTAAGCTATTCCAATTAACTGCATTAAAGCACCTTTATCTGACCCTGCACAGGTTGAAATCATCCTGTAACCAGTGTGCGTCTATTTGGAGTTGGTTATTCTCTATATTTAGAATCATTTAGCACTTTGGAGGAAAGAAAGCATGAAGTACCAATGAAATCAAAATTTAATATAATGCATGTCTTTTCTAATGGTGAGCAGCCAAGTGTTTAGGATTTCGAGTAGGGCTGCAACTAATGATTATTTTCATAATCAATTAAGCGGACGATTATTTTTTCGATTAATCTGCTGGGGGTGACTTTCGGTACCATTTTTTCGTTTATTTAATTTAATTTTCGTTTATTTATATTTGTACATATAAATCAAATACATAACTTAACAGTTGTGTTAATGTAATGTGTGTGTATGCAGGTATATGTATTTATGCACAATTTTAATGGATGCACAAAAAAGCACAGATACTAAAATCCTAAATTAAAAATTACACCTCACTTTCACTGCACCATGTAGTTTCGGTTACTAACTGCCTTTAGACATTATTTTATTTATTTACTTTGATCATACCGTTTTAATGAGATATTACAGATACTACTCGCGTTCCCACTGTTCATCAGCGTGTCTACACTGTGAGTGAGGAGCAACGTGGCCTCGTTCCTAATAGATCACTTCTGTTATAATAAATGACAGATTTTAAACTACAAGTGTGCAAGTACAGCATATAATGAGAGTGGAATTAAACTAAACCTTTTAAGCAACTCGCACCAGTTCCCCCAAGCCCTTGAACAGAGGAGCATTTTGGATATAAACGTGTTTGTGCATCACTCTCATGCTTCCGTACTACACAAGTTCCGCTTTGCAAAGTTTACAGGTTACAGTCTTCTCCGCGGCATTTAATATAAAATGCACCCCTGCCTTGCACCTCTGCCTGATGGTCACTGAGGTCATGTTGGGGATAAAAGGTAACGCTCAAATACAGTAAACAAGAAATTTATTGTCAGTGACTGTGGGTATCTGCTAAAGCTAGCGGTGTCGCATTACATGCATTTGATATCATGCGCCATCGACTGGGAAACTACTTATACTTCTGGTTAGTGAAGAAAAAAAACCCACTAGTGTTCCATTTGAGACGATATTACCTTTCAAAAATTCATACACTAGACGGTAGAGTTACACAGTGCATATTACATCATTTGGGACACAACTTTAGTATTTACTCTCCAATGCGTTTTTTCAGAACAGAAGGTAATGAGTTAACACACTGTGCTGCGCAGACCAATTAATCGCTAATGAGATTCCTTAACACCTATTTTCATAATCAATTATTATCGATTAGTTGTTGCAGCTCTAACATCAAGGCGTTACTGTGTGTGTATGTCCATAAAAGTCCATAAAGCTAATTTCTTCACACACCTTTACTATCTTGTGGGTAAATGGTATTTTTCCCTCCCACAGAAGTAAGCCGAGTGCCTCACTGCCAAAAGGGAAAAAATTGCTTCGGGCCAGTAACCGGTATAACCGGTGTAACTGGTACTGGTAAGTCTGAGATGCTGTGGTTGGAAACCTAAACAATAATATATCCAAAAAAGGCCAAGCTACAATGGGAAACATTGCGAATCCTACACTAGTCAAAATAATTTCTCTCTAAAGCAGGGGTCCCCAACCCCCGGGCTGCGGACTGGTACCGGTCCGTGGGTCATTTGGTACCGGGCCAGACACAAAAAGAATAAATAACTTGCATTATTTCCGTTTTATTTCTTATCGGAATCTGAATGATGTTTTATTTTGAAAAATGACCGGATTCTCTGTTACATCTGTCTACGATTCGCTCTTGACGCAAGTCAAGGTTCGTATCTCGGTCACCTGATATGTTACTCGGTCACGTGATACGTTAAGGGGTAGGGCGGAAGTTACTCATGCTATGTTTGCGTTATGTTACGAGGACGCTGCTAATAAAGTTGCGATTTCACATTGGATTCAAGTTTATTATTAGATTTTTAAAATACCCCAGTTTTTATGCCGGTCCTATAATTTTATTTTGTTGTATTTATTCGCCACACCTTAAAGGCCGGTCCGTGAAAATATTGTCTGATATTAAACCAGTCCGTGGCGGAAAAAAGGTTGGGGAACGCTGCTCTAAAAAACTCTCTCTCGGTCTCTCTCTTGGCTGCATTATTTAGGTCTGCGAAGCCATTGGTGAGTCATTTAGATTAAGTAGGAGACTTGGCATATCTTGAACACTATCTAGCAGAGTCAGTCACACTCGCTTCTAAAAATTATTCAGAAGCATCTCATGTGTTGTGCTAACAGGGGCATAACCAGACATTCATTCCAGTGAAATGGAGAAAAATTTATCATCTTGATTGGCCAATCCGGTGTCTCATCAAATCAGCTGGTATCCAGTAAAATGTGATCAGACAAAGGAATGCATTGAAAAAAGCTTTTTCAGTATAATAAATGTTATTTTCTAAAAACACTAACAGTTTCTATTCCTTCCTTCTCCTATACAAACATCCTATTCTAATTTTAGAGCCTATATACACACACACACACACACACACACACACACACACAAAACAATCTGCCAAACCATTAAAACCACTGACAGGTAAAGTGAAGAACATTGATTATCACATTACAGTGGCTCCTGTCAAGGGATATATTAGGCAGCAAGTGAACAGTCAGTTCTCAAAGTTGATATGTTGGAAGCAGGAAAAATGGGCAAGTGTAAGGATGTGTGCATCTTTGACAAGGTCCAAATTGTGATGGCTAGAAGACTGGATCAGAGTATCTCCAATATGGCAGGTCTTGTGTGGCTGGACCATGGAGCAATGGAAGAAGGTGGTCTGGTCTGACGAACCACGTTCTTTTACATCATGTGGACAGCTGGGTGTGTGTACATCACTTACCTGGGGAAGAGATGGCACCAAGATGCACTATGGGAAGAAGACAAGCCGGGGGAGGTAGTGTAATGCTTTGGGCATTGTTCTGCTGTGAAAACCTTGGGTCCTGGCATTCATGTGGATGCTACTCTGACATGTACCACCTACCTAAACATTGTTGCAGGCCAAGTACACCCCTTCATGGTGACAGAATTCCCCAATTCCCCAGATCTCAATCCGATCCATCATCTGTGGGATGTGCTGGACAAACAAGTCCAATCCATGGAGGCTCCACCTCGCAAAATAAAGGACTTAAAGGATCTGTTGTCTTGGTACCAGATACCACAGCACGCCTTCAGAGGGTTCGTGGTATCCATGCCTCGACAGGTCAAATCTGTTTTGGTGGCACAATATTCGGCACGGTTCAATGTTATGGCTGATCAGGGTATATAATGGGGCATCATTAACAGGCAAACTAATTTAGGAAACACTACATCAAGCAGATCAAATAGCAAAAGTAAAAAAGAATAAATTAAAACAAAATAAAACTGATGTGAGACAGTTCTCCAGGGCACAAACATGGCAAAACCTAAACAATTTGTTCAGACACACCTTTGCTAATTTTAGTAGTCAGACATTGAAATATACAGTATACATTTAGGCCTCCATTGCAAAAGCAAATAAATGTAATGGTTAACTTTTGCTTTCAAGGAGCTCAAGAACATGGAGCGATTGTCAGATTTGCCACAAAATGTCTTGGCCAAATGGGCTAGTGCCACAAGTTTTTATGGCTCATACAAACCATGCATGAATGTGACACCCATCCAATTTGTTGATCATGGAAAGACAACAGAAGCTGTTGTTACAAGGACAACTAGCTATTCTGTAGACTTTCAAGAAAGTATGTAAAAATCTGTGTGATCGTACCAGTTGGCAACTGTTACAGGCAGTGTGACGCATATGACAGCAAAAGAAATATTAGTTTCTGGTATGGTGCGGCTGTTCAATAAGGCTTACACACACACACACACACACACACACACACACACACACACACACACACACAGTACTGCGAAAAAGTCTTCGGCACATGCAAAGAAATGCTGCAGAGCATAGGTACTCAACCTTTTGTAATTAAAGCCCCCCAAGCCTCCACTATCACCTGGACCCCCCGATTTTGGAGGAGTCCAGGTATAATGATTATCTATTCTATATAAATCTATGGATATATAACCTAATCTATAATCTTTTTTTGATAGATAGATTTTTATTTGCTTTTGTACTTTTTTAAATTACTTTAACTTTTATGATTAAAAAACAAAAACAAAAAACCTTTTATGACTTTAATAAAACTATATAATGAACAGGTATGGAACATGAACTAGGCTGTAATATCATGCACTATTTTACATGTAAAACATGTGGCATTCCATTCGTCTTGCATTTTAAAACATTCTCATATGAATGATATAAATTGGGAGGAAGGGCGCGTCTCTTTATCCAGGTCATTGTTAAATCTCCGGGTCTCAGCCACTCACTGAACAGAGCAGACACAGAGAGAGGTGAGAGTGCAGTGGGAAAGCAAAATCTCGCACTTGCAGGACAGTACTGGCGACATTTGGAAAGTTTCTAAGGTTTGTTCAAAAAGCTGCTAGATTTGATGCTAGGTATAAATTTTAATTTTTTTTTACTCGCTAAAGGGGTCTGAAAAGTCGCTAAGTTGGTAAAACTGGTCTGCACTGATTGCTAGATAAAAGTCAGGCTAAGCTCTGCCTCTCCCAGCAAAAAGAAAATATAGAGGGAGAGAAAACGCAGGGTTTTTCCATTAATGCACATCCTATTAGAAAAGCAATAAAATACACTTAGTACCAAAACGATGCCCTGTCTGTTTTTTTTCTTGAAAACTATTTGCGCCTCCTTCCGATCTCTTCGCACCCCCCTGGTTGAAAACCACTGCTGTGGAACAAAGATGCCTTCAAGAATAATGAAGTTAAATGCTTCTCCATTAAAAAAAACTACTATAAAGAACAGAAAACAGTAATAAACAAAGGCAATATTTGGTGTGAAAAAAGGCGTCTCGGGTAGAATGTGTGCAGTTTTATAAGGAAATTAGCTGTAGGTTTTATTGAGCATCTTGCATAACCAGCCACAGTTCTTCTGGAGACCTTGTCGCATTTGCAGCAAAATCCAGCAGCAATCATTAAGTTTTTTGTCTGAAAAGTGTCTCTTACCACTTAATATCCTGCTTTCCTTACTCACATACAAACATTTTTCGGTAACATTTAATTTTGTGCTGGAAACTAATGTTTGGAAATCTCGATAATGTAGAATTTAACATAATCTCTAATAAAGTTTGTACTAATTTTGTCTGTCTGTCTGTCTGTCTGTCTGTCTGTCTGTCTGTCTATCTATCTATATCGGGTACCTAAAACTTTTGCACAGTACTGTATAAGCAATTCAAACATTCCGTTATGACAGGCCTGATCAAGATAAGTTAAAAACAGAGTTGTCTTTAATTATTTACATGAACAGAGAAACATATTAAGATAAATAGAACTTGAGCTTGTGTGAAAGAAGACACCCCCCCCCCCAATGCACTTACCTGACTGTAAGTCACTACTGATAAGTTGTTTTGTAGACCATTTGGCGTAATATTTACAGAGTTGTGAGAGAGTCCATTTTGATCTTGCTGTATGGAGTCCAGAGGGGCCACCCAGGGGCCTCTGGTGTCTTTTAGGTTATCTTCGTTGGCGTCTTGCTTGTTCTTCTGCGGTGAGGCGAAGGGGTTGAAGTCTCCCTCAACGTTGCGATGCGGCTGAGTGTTGAACTCGGTCTCGAAGGAGGACAGCTGTTGTGTGACCCCAAGCAGACCCCCAACCTCTACGCTCAGGATCACCCAGATCACATCTACAGAACAATTCAAAACAGATCATTTCTAATGATGACAGAAATACTATTCAGTGCAACATCTATGTAGAAGTGCTTTGCTCCTCCTTCGTTTGGCTGTATTCGACTGGACAGATTCTACAAATGGGACGGCTGCCCAGTCTGAGATTTAAGAAGTTCATACACTAATGAAGCAAAGAAAACATTCCTTAGATATATGGTATATTAACATACTAGACGTTTCCATTCAAGTGTGAATAAACTGTAGCCATAAAGGGACTAGACCAACAACAACGGTAAATTACATGTTGCTGTTCGGATTTTTCTGCAATGGGCCAATGTCCTGCACTGTTCACACTGGACAGGACAACACTCAAGACCTCAATGCTGTTTGAGCGAAATTCCGATCTGTCCATCAGCACAATGAAAAACAACCCTGGGTTCACTCGACCAGACAAATGCTTCCACTCCCCAGCGGTCCTGTTCTTTGTAAGCAGAAGGCACGCAACATTGCTATTATAGCCCATTCAACCCAAAGTGGGCTGTTCTGCGTTGACATTCTACACAACACTGTGGGATTTTGGATTGAATTATATAGTCGTGCACCATCTGTTTCAGAACAATCATTTCAGAACAATCCAAGTTATTTTTGTCCAGAGAATCACTGGCTCTACTGAAAAGAACTGATGCTAGAAGTGCTAGCCTGCAGGTTTTTACAACATACTGGAACCATGCAACATGTAACTCAGTGAAACATTTGCAAATGAGGAAGATGTAGCAATTAAACTAGCAACTCAGTACATGTACCCCAGAAAGGTGTTTAACTTCCCTTTCCAAAAACTCCTGAATGCATCGGCATAAATTATATACTGTTCCAAAGCTACATATCCTGGCATTACACTGCATGAAACAGCTAAAAGATAAGTGTCCTGTAAAGAAAATGCATTAAAAACGTTGATGAATATAGTAGTTTATGTTTATTTCAACATTTCTGCTCCTTAAGCTTGCCACACACACACACACACACACACACACACACACACACACGTTAAAGCCCAAAATGTTGTAACGGTCTGGGAGTATGTTGATTTAAGTCCCATGTTTGGGGTTTTCCCCAGGGCCTGCATTTGGTGCAATTGTGAGTGAAGCGAGTTAGCCTCTGCCATTTGTTTGTGCTTCTAAAATATAGATTAATCTGTCATTTGGATCATTTATCACGTACTGTAGGTTACAACGTTCACCCTCGCCTTTAAGCGCCACACAAACATTTTTTTGCAACAAAATCAAATCTATGCACAATGTTCCATGCACATGCAGAGCCGCACAAGGCATCATTGGAGGTGAACTTCCAGGAGATGCATAAGGAGGACTTCAAGAATCATAAAAAAGGCCCCAATCACCTGAGCCAATTTCTTTTCACTACTACCTTCAGGCAGACAGTACTCCAGCATCAGAGCAAACATGGACGGTTTTATTCCACAGGTGGTGCGGCTGCTTAATAACCACTCACACCACTGAAGAACAGGTGATTATGTGACACTATTGCACTCTGCTCTTTAACCAACTGCTGAGAACTTTTGTTTACATACTGCACTACATCCAGAATGTCACAATTGCACAAAAACAATGCACCGCATACATTTTCTATTTTTTTTCCCCCGTATTCTTATTCTTTAACTTTTATTTTATTTTAAACAAAAACAAATGATCATTCTGGATTGTTTCTTTTGCTTGTTATTGCTATGATAAAATTGAACACAGTCATTATACAGTGCCCTCCACTAATATTGGCACCCTTGGTAGTAAATATGAGCAAAGAAGGCTGTGAAATAGTTAGCAAAGTCTTTTTTGTTTAACCGTTTGATCTTTTGTTAAAAAGATTCACAAAAACACTACTGGATAAACAATTTGCAAACAAAGCACAGGTTTATCCAAAAACAATACCTTTGTTAAATATAGGTGTGCAACAATTATTGGCACCCTTTTAGTCAATACTTTGTGCTGCCTCCCTTTGCTCGGAGTCTTCTCCTATAATGCCCGATGAGGTTGGAGAATACATGGCAAGCGATCCGAGACCATTCCTCCATACAGTCTCTCTCCAGATCCTTCAAATTTCAAGGTCCACGCTGGTGGACTCTCCTCTTCAGTTCACCCCACAGGTTTTCTATGGGTTTCAAGTCAGGGGACTGTGATGGCGATGGCAGGACCTCGATTTTGTGGTCAGTAAACCATTTTTGTGTTGAGTGCAACACAAAATTTCATTTAATATCTTTTGATATTTGATAGAGTCCATGATTCCATGTATCAATATGTCCAGGTCCTCTGGCAGAAAAACAGAGCCAAAACATTAATGAGCCACCACCATATTTAACTGTGGGCATGAGGTACTTTTCCATATGGCTACCTCTATGTGTGCACCAAAACCACCTCTGGTGTTTATTGCCAAAAAGCTCTATTTTGGTTTCATCTGACCATAAAACCCGATCCCATTTGAAGTTCCAGTAGTGTCTGGCAAACTGAAGACACTTGATGCAGTGTAAGAAGTTGTTCCTAGCATCCAGGTCTATAACATGACACCACTAGAAAGCCTAGGATGTCCTCTGTATAGTACAGCAGGAATTGCAAAAGTAGTTCCAAAAAGTCAAAGCACATGCATGAAAACAAAAAGTCCAGAGTTAATAGTTGGAGTTCGTAGGTGTGTGTGTGTGTATATATATATATATATATATATATATATATATATACATACATACATACATACATACACACACACACACACACACACACACACACACACACACACACACACACACACACACACAGTGCCTTTGCAAAGTATTTGGCCCCCTGACTTTTCAACCTACCTTTTGTCACATTTCAGGCTTCAAACATAAAGATATAAAATTTTTTATTTTTTTTTTTTTGTAAGAATCACCAACAAGTGGGACACAATTGTGAAGTGGAGCGAAATGACTATTGGATATTTTAAACTTTTTAAAAAAAAAAAAAAAAAAATTAAACTTTTTAGAAAAAAAAAAAGGTGCGTGCAATGTAATCGGCCCCTTTACTTTCAGTGCAGCAAACTCACTCCAGAAGTTCAGCGAGATTTCTGAATGATCCAATGTTGTCCTAAATGACTGATGGTGATAAATAGAATCCACCTGTGTGTAATCAAGTCTCTGTATAAATGCACCTGCTCTGTGATAGTCTCAGGGTTCTGTTGAAAGTGCAGAGAGCATCATGAACACCAAGGAACACACCAGGCAGAGATGCAAAGATGCAGCAAAGTCTCGTCTAAAGTTTGCCACATGCCTTTTTATGGATATGTTTGAGAAATGGCTTTCTTCTTGCCACTCTTTCTTAAAGGCCAGATTTGTGCAGTGTACGACTCTCCCACCTCAGCTGTAGTTCTCTGCAGTTCATCAAGAGTGATCATGGGCCTCTTGGCTGCATCTCTGATCAGTCTTCTCCTTGTCGGAGCTGAAAGTTTAGAGGGACGGCCAGGTCTTGGTAGATTTGCAGTGGTCTGATACTCCTTCCATTTCAAAATGATAGCTTGCACAGTGCTCCTTGGGATGTTTAAAGCTTGGGAAATCTTTTTTGTATCCAAATCCGGCTTTAAACTTCTCCACAACAGTATTACGGACCTGCCTGGTGTGTTCCTTGGTCTTCATGATGCTCTCTGCGCTTTCAACAGAACCCTGAGACTATCACAGAGCAGGTGCATTTATACAGAGACTTGATTACACACAGGTGGATTCTATTTATCACCATCAGTCATTTAGGACAACATTGGATCAATCAGAGATCCTCCCTGAACTTCTGGAGTGAGTTTGCTGCACTGAAAGTAACGGAGCCGAATAATTTTACACGCACCACTTTTCAGTTTTTTATTTGCTAAAAAAGTTTAAAATATCCAATATATTTAGTTCCACTTCACAATTGTGTCCCACTTGTTGGTGATTCTTCACAAAAAATACAAATTTTATATCTTTCTGTTTGAAGCCTGAAATGTGACAAAAGGTTGAAAAGTTCAAGGGGGCCGAATACTTTCGCAAGGCACTGTATATATATATACATACACATATATATATATAATATATATATACATACACACACACACACACACACACACACTCATTAATGGATGTCTGGCAACACAAACATGTTTCATTCCTTTGAACTAGAGATGCACCGATACTAAATTTCTCAGCTGATACGATAACGATTATTCAGAGTGATATCGGCCGATACCGATACCAATAGTTCTGCCTTCTTCTAAATTAATAATAATTAATTCCACAATTCTGAAAGAAATGCAAATAAAAACTTCATTCTCTCCATTTCAGCAGGTTGTTTCACAGTAACTGGTCTTGTAAACCTAATTATAAACACATTACTCAAATTAACTAACTAACTAAATTCTGAGTTAAGAAGATTTCTTAACGGAATATTGTTATTGTTAATTCATATTATCATTCACTGAATTCTAACAAAAAACTCCTGTTAGTCTCACATTCACTCACCACAAACAAACATTTCTACTCCATCACTGAACATCAAACTGGTAATATATAATGTTTATATATTTATATATTAACATTAACTGGATATGAAATACACTACAAATAAGTTTCTGTGCAATATATACTTTGTCAATTCATCTTCATTTAAATCTTTCAATGGGGTACAGGAGCTTTAATTCAACGCTGCAATTTTTTTTTAAATAAAATTAGGCTCGACGCCGAAACTTCCGCTTCACTGCTGCTCACTTCCCGTTCAACATTTTAGCAGTACAGAGCGTACAAACTGCAGTATTGTTGTCATTCCACACAAGAGACATTTGAAGGCGTACTTAAAAAAAAAAAAAAAAAAAAAAGTTTTTATTACCCAACATTTTTTTCAACCTGATGAGAACACTTTGTTCAAAATGTATGTATATGAAAAAACAAAACAAACAAATAAAGACCATTTAGGAGGGTTAGCGAGTTTAGTTTAGGGACATCGTTCTGACAGAAATTGATTAGAAATGCACTCAGGGTGTAAGGGTATTTGTTGTAAGCAAAGTTTGACAGCCATGGTATATTTCATGCTTATTTCTTTTACAAATGGCATCAACGACAGAGGAACATGGCATTATGTTGCATGTCTGCAAGTAAAATAAACTATAAGAACTGCCTCATAATTGTGCATCTTCTCTGAATGGTGCCTCACCTCCATAGAAAAGTCCAGTGGCTGTACACATTCTCCACTGGCCCTGGTACATGCCTGGATTGGCCGGACTGTGCATCTGGACACTGACATCTGAAATTTCCTGTGGCTCCAGAGACCTCACCATCACCATATTCACGTGACCAAACTGGTCTCCACCAATGTACTTCAGGCAGACGCCTGGGGGCCATGACTCGATCCTATAGAATATAAGATGGCATGTAATGTTTTAACATGAACACAAAGATTAGTATGAATCCTTTTCTTCTCTGTGAACAAATTGACATTTTGACTTGAATGTATTAATAAATGTTTTGCTAGAAGGCTTCTGCAACACAATTAGAAAATACACAATAAGTAAAGCGAAACAGAAATGAGCTCCCACTTCAGTAGACAAGGAAAGAATGCTGAATGCACCTGTAGTGTGAATCAAACCAGGCTGCTGCCATGCTGGGAAAATACGACATGAATGGTGGCAGCAATTTTATTTTCATGGAATAGCAGTGATCTGATACAGAATCCAGTTTAACTGAATGGTAGAGGCGGTAAAGGCACCATCTCACGTGAGAAACAGAATAGCTAGTTGTGCTGCTTGGCGCTGTGATAAATAAGCTGGAGGTATTCCGAATAGCATGGAGGTAATCACTCCTTAAGGAAGCCTAGGCTATTTCAGAATGCAGTGGCACATATTATTACCTGAAAAAGACAGTCAGCGCACATTGCCCTAGTCTAATCCTGATTGTACACTGGCTGCCTATTAAGTTCCACATTGACTACAAAATCCTGCTTATGATGCTTAAAGCTTTGAATGCTTCAGCTTGGAGGTATCTTGCTGATCTGAAGCAGTGCAGCTCATCCCAAAGCACTGAGATTTTTAACTCAAAATGAAAAGTTATATATAGCCAAAGATTATGAATATTTTCCATGTTATTTTGGGGGTGGGTTTGAGGTTGGATGTTAGTAACCCATATCAAGCTATAGACATCCTACTACAAAATGATCTAATCAGCATTAAATAAATTAATAAAACATCTCATTAAATAAAAGTCTTTTAGAAATTAACCAATCACAGCAGGCAGGTGCCATGTATAAAACAGAGCAGAAAGTGGTTTATGTGAAATAAAAATGACTGACAGGTTTCTCAATTTATCTTTTCAGATAAATGGGCTGTAGCTATCGATTAATTTGTTATTCACATATTCTGATGAATACTACCCAATTCTTAATATACAATAAGTTTAAGACATAATTCATTCCAATGATTTAATAGAACCAGCATTAGGATAAATAATTTTTAAAAATCATATGAAAGGCTCTTCTGTAGTAAATCGCATACCTACTGTAATTTCCGGACTATTGAGCGCACCTGAATATTAGCCGCACCCGCTAATTTTAAAAAGAAAACATATTTTGTACATATATAGGCCGCACTTGTCTATAAGCCGCAGGTATACACGTTGTAACTGTCACGATTCGTGACGTAAACGAAGCAGGACGGATGCAAGTGAAGTTAGGACGAGAGCTTTTATTGAAACAGAGGAGAGCAGACTCAAGAGAAACAAGAACCATGACCAACTCAATGAACTAAGCTAACTAAACCAACTAACCTAAACATTAACTATGACATGAAACAAAGACTCTATATCTATATTCTATAAACCACTTCTACATCTATATTCTAAACTAAGTGTATACATCTCTAAGCTATACTATCCGCTACTAGGCTATAAGCTATGATACAAGCTACTAGGCTACAGGCTAAGCTATAAGCTATGCTATAAGCTAACTAGCCTTGACATGAACTCAGACATAGACTAATGCTTGGAAACATGAACAAGAACTAAGACACATGGCATGAACAAAGACTCTAACTATATTGGCTATCTAATTCTAACTCTATATCTAATTACCCGTGTTGTGTGTAACCACTGTGAGCATTACCAAAACACACGACAAGAAGGGGTGGAGCCATGACGTCAATCAATCTGCATTTCTTCGTGTGTTTTCCCTGATGAGGGGGTGTGCATGACGCGCAAAATGACTGATCTGAAGACTGTAGTGTGAGGGCGTTAGATTTAATTCGAACAGATTCATTGGTCCACTGTGACCTGTTGGGTAATTTCATTTGTCCGATGTGACGAGGCTAAATGTTTTGGTGGCATGAAACTCTTTAGCCCGTAAAAATCCACAAATTAGCGGCGTCATTGTTTAAGCCGCAGTGTTCAAAGTCTGTGAAAAAGTAGCGGCTTGTAGTCCGGAATTTACGGTGATTGCATACAAAGAACCCCCTTAAAATGTAAAAAAAACCATACTTAATAAACTTGTCCAAACAGTGAACTTGTTAACAGCAGACTGTACATTTTCTAATAATAAAAAAAAGTCTCTACTCTTATTTGTCTTTGAAAACTACTCAAACCTTGGCACTAGGCCCAGGTATGTTGACCTGTGCCCCAAACAGATCTCATCCCATTAAAAAAACCAAAAAAACAACATCTTTCATTCTTTAATCCGTTTTAAGAACACATCTTGCCTCTAAGTTTGAATATGTCAGGGGAGGGGTGAGAGAGAAAGATAATAAAGAAAGCGAGATGGGAACAGCAGTAACATGAAACAAAGAGAGAAAAGTACCAGACAGAGCTGGTAAAATATTCTCCTTTCCTATTAATGTTTAAATGTTAATTAGCATACGAGATTGATTGCTAACTTCCAGCCGTAAAGAAGCTGACAGACTGTGCTGCATTAGTAGTCAGCTTGTGTAAAATTCATACTGCAGTTACATACTGCAGTCTGTCATAGGACCTTGTACTGCCGCATTTTCCATGCACTTGCAGCGATTGCAAAGCCATGATTTCTTTAATAATCCGCTAATTTAATGATCATTCCCTACTCTAATAACTAGATGACTTTAAATAATGACAAGAATTCTCTCTCTCGACTGTACTGAATCAGTAGTTTACACAGACACATTCTCTTATCATTGATCTGAACGAGCCAAAAGTAAAACTGATCTCATTGAACTTAAAATTTCACACTGGTGTTTCACATATTTTACTACTTTGACGGTTCCATTATAAAATATCAAGCCTATTTCATGAAACATTACGTAATAGGAGATTAATGACAATATCTCATCACCAACTATTCTGACTAGAAACAACAGAAGCTGCACGGCCATTGCCCCCAACAGCACCAGTACTGTATTACATTCTACAGCAAAAGAGGCCTGTGTAGTTTCTACAGCATAACATTTATGAATCCGCAGGTGTCCACGTTGTAACTGTCACGATTCGTGACGTAAACGAAGCAGGACGGATGCAAGTGCAGTTAGGAGGAGACCTTTTATTGAAACAGAGGAGAGCAGACTCAAGAGAAACAAGAAACACAAAACATGACCAACTCAATGAACTAAGCTAACTAAACCAACTAACCTAAACATTAACTATGACATGAAACGTGACAATGACTGTGAACATGGACATGGCATGGAACAAAGACTCTATATCTATACTCTATAAACCACTTCTACATCTATATTCTAAACCAAGTTCATACAACTCTAAGCTATACTATCCGCTACTAGGCTATAAGCTATGCTATAAGCTACTAGGCTACAGGCTAAGCTATAAGCTAACTAGCCTTGACAAGAACTAAGACACATGGCATGAACAAAGACCCTAAATATATAATTTAAACTCTATATCTAATTACCCGCGTTGTGCGTGTCACGGCTCCCGGTATATATATACACACCAGTCAAACTGTTAACAGCTGCGGGCAATACCAAAACACACGTGACTCGACAACACATGACAAGACGGGGCGGAGACATGACGTCACCAATATGCATTTCTTCGTGTGTTTTCCCTGATGAGGGGGTGTTCGCAAAGCGCAAAACGACTGATCTGAAGAATGTAGTGTGAGGGCGTTAGATTTAATTCGAACAGTTTCATTGGTCCACTGTGACCTGTTGGGTAATTTCATTGGTCCGATGTGACGAGGCTAAATGTTTTGGTGGCATGAAACTCGTTAGCCCGTAAAAATCCATAAATTAGCCGCATTGTTGTTTAAGCCGCAGTGTTCAAAGCGTGTGGAAAAAAGTAGCGGCTTATGGTCCGGAAATTAGGTTATATAGGTTACGCTTCACTCGCTGTTCCCTTGTTAACATTTTTCTTCTTTGGTCCTTTGTTACGTCCTTCACCTCTGCACAAATCCAGTTTCAACCAGGTAACAGAAAGATAAAGCCCCTCACCATTTGCACGCATTTACAGATCTTCCCGAATACCATTTCACATTCCTATGACTTCATGAATACCATACAGGTGCATCTCGAAAAATTTGAATATCAGGGAAAAGTTCATGCCCCCCCAATTTAATTCAAAAAGTGGAACTTTCATATATTCTAGATTCATTACACCTACAACCTTTTTTTTGTTGTTGTTTTAACCTTGATTATGGCTTACAGCTCATGGAAATCAAAAATCCAGTATCTCAAAATATTCTAGTAAAGAATTTTTTCATATAGAAATGTCGACCTGAGAAGAGCTCTAATCAGGTAATTAACTGAAAACACCTGCAAAGGTTTCCTGAGCCTTTAATATCTCAGTCTGGTTCAGTACACAACCACAATCATGGGGAAGATGAAAGTAAATTTTGTATTTCATTTGGAAATCAAGGTCCCAGAGTCTGGAGGAAGAGTGGAGAGGCACAGAATCCACGTTGCTTGAAGTCCAGTGTGAAGTTTCCACAGTCAGTGATGATTTGGGGGCCAGGTCATCTGCTGGTGTTGGTCCACTGTGTTTTCTCAAGTCGAGAGTCGATGCAGCGTCTACCAGGAGATTTTAGAGAACTAGATGCTTCTCTCTCATGACAAGCTTCATGGAGATGGATTTCCTTTTCCAGCAGTGCCCACAGTGCCATAAATACTAGTAAATGGTTTGCTGACTATAGCTGCGTTTCCATGGAAATTATCCAGAACAAAAAGTCCGAGGAACTTTTTCAAGGTTTCGCCAGACCTTTATTGTCTGCATTTCCCTTGTGGTCTAAAGTACAATGAAGATTAGGCAAATTAGTCCGGTGACGTACAACCTGACTGCATGTGACAAGCCCTTAGTGAGGATATGAAGCTTCGAAGTATGCTTCAATCAAACTGATTATTGACACAAAGTAAGTGGATTTTAATGATGTATTAACCCTCTTACCCCTTAGTTCTCACAGTATTATGTCCCACAACCCTATATTCCCCATAGAAACAGCATGCCAACCCTGAGTTTCCGGGGCAAAATTGGCCCCAAAATCAACATTTTAATTTGAACATTTTTAGGCCTTGAAACAACTTATAATAATGTATTTGTGTAATATTACTTTGAAAATTAAGCAGTTCCGTGTTTTTACTAAACTTAGAGAACAATTCTTTACTAGAGAAATGACGAAAAATGCTTGTTAAAATCCTCCTACTCATTTAGAAGTACCATACATCAGCGTGTACCATCAGCGTGGTCAATGCCTTTGAATAAATGCATTTTAGTGCCAAAAGTCAACTTTCTGGTGATAATCAGAGCAGCAGGTAGTGTTTTCACGAATGCACAGAAATTGTCACGTTATGACTCCAAACCCCTGCACGGTCTGAATCAGGAGAGTTTTTGGGTCACTATCAGTTTCGGTTTCAACATCGCCTGAACTTTCACTGCGGTCACTATCTACAATCCTCACTCTCGCCTGTGTAACTGTGTACGTTTTCTTTTTTTCCACTGTTTTAGATGTACCCGTGTTCACTGTAGGCGTAACTTTAGCTGGAACACGATTAGCTTTTCACTTTGATATTTTTAGTTAACTAAGTTTATCAACAACATTCACGCTTGGATCATCTTCACTGTAATGATAGAGTAATGACGTAATCACGTCAACCTTCCGGGTCAAAAAATAATAAATAATTAAGGAATCATAGCAGAGTAATGCCGGTATACCGGCCTTAAGGGGATTTGGCATGGATGACCAAGTCGGTACATCGTCCGTACGGGAATAGGTCAAAGACGGGCAAGCCGGTTTTTCGGCCTTCGGGGTAAGAGGGTTAATGTAAAATGTTCGCTCGTTCTAGAGGTTAGGATTCGGCGCCCTCAACTCCATGGCCTGGGTTCGATTCCCGGGCAGGGGATGAACTGTTGTTTTTTTAAATCTTTGTATAAAGGTTCGTGTTTAAAAAAACGGACAGTCTATTTTCTGGAATCTGATGACGACGCTGAAACAACAAGCAGCATGGCGGAGATCCAAGCTGTGTTGCTGTTGATTGTGGTGTATTGCTTTGCTAAAGAGATAATCGAGAAAGTAAGCAAACAGATTTCATCAGGTACTGCGGAGACTGACCATGAGATGACCGAGACGAACGCATGCGCGCACGTGTGAACAACGCCCAGCTTGCATAATCTACTTGACATTTAGGTATACTTTTTCATTGCAGGTCGTCGTTACCAATTCCTGCTGTATTTCATCCTCGGAATGAACCTCGTCATTGGTCCATCGGTCAAATTTTTTAAGAAACTCCATTGTGTTCATTCGAATGGCAATAAGCAACTGTTACAGTACACAATGCAAGACTTTTAAAAGGGTGGTTGGAAAAAAAATGCTGCATGCACTTAACCAATATCAGCATGTCCCACCTTCCCCAAACTTCCTGAACTTTGAAAAAGTACCACCTCCCATGTAGGGACTTTATGAAGGGGAATATTTAAATTTAGACCCTGGTCCCTGAAGTGGGAACACACCGAGTACCTCCAAAAGTCCCTAGTTCCTGGGGAAAGTTTCTACGGTGGAAACACGGTATTACTGTGCTTGATTGGCCAGCCAACACGCCTGACCTGAACCCCATAGAGAATCTTTGAGAGACACCAGACCCAACAATACAGATGAGCTGAAGGCCGCCATCAAAGCAATCTGGGCTTCCAGAACACCTCAGCCATGCCACAGGCTGATTGCCTCCATGCCACATCGATCCAATAATTCGTGCAAAAAGATTAAAGCCCCAACCAAATATCGAGTGCATAAATTAATATACTTTTCAGAAGGTCGATATTTCTGCATTATAAATTCTTTATTCTAATATTTTGAGATACTGGATTTTGATTCCCATGAGCTGTGAGCCGTAATCAAAATGAAAACAAAAAAGACTTTCTCTTTATGTGTAGTGAATATAAAATATGTGAAAGTAACACTTTTTGAATTAAATTACAGAAAATAAAAAACTGTATACGGAGTTGTTCCTCTCTTACGCTGATATGGTTCCTGTTTTATGCAAATATGCCCTTCAGCCTAGCCAATCAATATTAAACCCTTTGTCTCCGTTTTGTGTCAAGCACGATACATACTTTGCTTTTCTTTGAATAAAGAGAGCTCTTCCCGTTTGAATTTTGTGCGTCTGTGTGTCATTGGGTAGCGCTCCCAAGCGCTTTGTGCGGGAAGTGTGTAGCGGGCCGAGGGCCTTTTCTTCTTGGGTACTTTCTCTTTTCTTAAAAATCGCAACTCAAAGATCCATATATTTTTTAATGCAATTTTCAAAATGTTCTAAACGAGACTGTACATGTAACCCGGTGGTCAGAATCACAACATTTTCACCCTTGGCACGTTCGACAGATGAAGTGGGAAAATGGAAGACCTCACGTTCGTATTTTATCATCAAGAAGTGAGCCAGCTAATTCGATGATTGTTGAATATTATCTGTCTCAAACAGCAATCTGCATAGTCAGATTTAGATTTCACAAACCAATATGTTGATTAATTTAAAGCTAATATTTATGTATACACTATAACTATAAAATATACACTATAATTCATTTGACGGTAACAAGTTTTACTTTGTTTATTTCTAATGCTGTGAGCAACCATGCTGATTCGATCTCACTCGGTAAAGGGGGAAGGAACTCGGATTTGAGAGGAATACCCAAAGTTGACTTGGCAGTTGCATTTTATGTCATGACATTTCATTTTATGAAAGACATGGTCCCCATTTACTCTGTAGAGAACGAAGGGTTCGCCATGTTGTGCAAAAATATTAAAAGAGCCATCTATGGCAAATAGTGCAAACAATCTTTTTTTAAAATATCCTTTCTTTAAATATTTAAACATTTAAAAGAACCAGTGTTTGCACTACTTGCTATAGCTGGTGTTGTTACTATTTTTGCACATCTACATTTTCCACAGTCCACTCTAATAAATAATAAATGTTGGAAAAGTACGCAATTTATTTGCATTATGCAAGAACAAAAAATAAATAAATAAAAAATGATAAATCAAATATCATTCATACACTTTTTCCTTGCAATATCACCCAGCCCTATGGGGACTGCTGTAAATATGTCAGAGATTTGCATTCAATTCTATAATATGGTTATGTTTTGTTTAACGATGTTAACACCGGTCAACTCACCTGATAAAGTTAACGTACCAAAGGCATTCATCCGGCATGTCTTCTCTTCAGGTGTTCCCACAGACCAAGAGAAGTTTGCATAGACTACACTGGACCTTACTATTTGCCGAAATGTAGATATTTTTAAGTGGGTTAGGTGGGATTTTGCTCCATGTTTTCATTTGCATATACCTACCAAGCTATAGAGGATTGCAGAAACTCGAGTGTCTTGAGAAAAACACACTGCGTTAAAAAGTCACAACACACTGTCAGTGAGGTAGTCTATTATCTATGGAAGGTATAGGTTTAATAACCATCGATAATAAGTGTATATCATTTTAAATTTCCCATTTTAAAACTAACTCATCACTCATTTTTGAGTATTTGTTGTAGCTCAGTCAGACGACATAATTTTAGTCGCTGCTCTGCCAGGTAGCAGGTCAAACTTTCACAAAGGTTCGAATTATAAATGACAGTCTAGCTTAAATATAGCCCATGTTATGTTTTCATTATGGCTCTAGATTGTAAAAAATAAATAAATAAATAAATAAATAAAAATAAAAAAAGCAAAGATATTATACTTTGCTACATTTACATTTAGAGACCACAAGTACAGTATATGCTGTGGACATCAGGCAGCAAACTAACTAGATATAAAGAGGCGGGGGAAAAACTCCACTTTCCACACTCTATACCTGGCGTAAAGGTCAAATCATTTCAGGCATTCTGGTGTAAAATAGACTCTCTCTGTTTCGGTTGAGGGGTAGCAGCAGTATTTCAGCACTTGTGTGAATTCACGAACATAAATAAAAATACATGGCATGGGCCTGTTAATCGTGACTAGTGGATGGTGTCACCATTTATTTTTTATATATATCCATAAAAGTATCTTTCAAATTACAAATCACTTTGTGTTTTAAAGAGACTGGAATATGAGCAGAATATGATAAGCACTTCAAAGGTTCTGAATGGACTTAACTGCAGGAAGTGGACCGTACATGCAGTGTATTTTGGTTTGTCTGCAGCTGTCTGTAAATGTGAGCTTCTTCACTGACCCAGAAGGGTCAAACTGGGTCAAAGCACAGAGCTGCGGAAATGTAATGTGTTTTGAATGTTTGGACTAAAATAAAAATATGTATTAGTCAGGATAGTCCACGGCTAGGTGTGTGATACACAATTTCAACGCACGACGTGGAGACAAAGAACCACCCGATGCAAAGCACCCACTCTAAATCATAAACAAAGTAGTGCAAAAAGATGACATTTACTTCAATGAGTTACAGTAAATAGTTCTGAGCGAGAGAGAGAGAGTATGTGTGTGTGTCTGTGTGTGTGTGTGAGTGAGAGAGAGAATGGCGCATTTCTACTAATAATGAAACTGTAATTACAATAATTGAATAATTACAGTTCACAGGCAGCACATTAATTTACAACGGTGATTAAACTGACTGGAACTACCTGTTGTAGATACGGTTTTAACGCACACCTTCCATCCAATCAGAACAGATGATTGAGACAGAGCATAGTATAAAACAAATTGGCTGTTTCTCAAGTCTAAGAATGCAAAGAACAGACTTGCGTTCTCGTGAAGACCGGTCTCGCCATGCAAATCTTCCTGTTGTACAATGGACCGACCCTGCACATTTCTAGCAGTGGTTAATAGATTTACTCTTAACTAGCTGATTAATCAAAAGTTAATTACTGTAATTTCCGGACTACAAGCCACTACTTTTTTCCACCCACACGCTTTGAACACTGCGGCTTAAACAATGATGCGGCTAATTGATTGATTTTTACGGGCTAACGAGTTTCATGCCACCAAAACATTTAGCCTCGTCACATCGGACCAATGAAATTACCCAACAGGTCACAGTGGACCAATGAAACTGTTCGAATTAAATCTAACGCGCTCACACTACATTCTTCAGATCAGTCGTTTTGCACTTCATGCACTCCCCCTCATCAGGGAAAACACACGAAGAAATGCAGATTGGTGACGTCATGTCTCCGCCCCATCTTGTCATGTGTTGTCGAGTCACGTGTGTTTTGGTATTGCCCGCAGCTGTTAACAGTTCGACTGGTGTGTGTATATATACCGGGAGCCGTGACACGCACAACGCGGGTAATTAGATATAGAGTTAGAATTAGATAGCGAATATAGTTAGAGTCTTTGTTAATGCCATGTGTCTTAGTTCTTGTTCATGTTTCATAGCCATAGTCCATGTCAAGGCTAGTTAGCTTATAGCTTAGCCTGTAGCCTAGTAGCTTATAGCATAGCTTATAGCCTAGTAGTTTGTAGCATAGCTTATAGCCTAGTAGCGGATAGTAGAGCTTAGAGTTGTATAGACTTGGTTTAGAATATAGATGTAGAAGTGGTTTATAGAGTATAGATATAGAGTCTTTGTTCCATGCCATGTCCATTTTCACAGTCATTCTCACGTTTCATGTCATAGTTAATGTTTAGGTTAGTTGGTTTAGTTAGCTTAGTTCATTGAGTTGGTCATGTTTAGAGTTTCTTGTTTCTCTTGAGTCTGCTCTCCTCCGTTTCAATAAAAGCTCTCGTCCTAACTGCACTTGCATCCGTCCTGCTTCGTTTATGTCATGAATCGTGATAGTTACAACGTGGACACCTGCGGCTTATAGACAAGTGCGGCCTATATATGTACAAAATTGTTTTTCTTTTTAAAATTAGCGGGTGCGGCTTATATTCAGGTGCGCTCAATAGTCTGAGAATTACGGTACGCACGTTTTAATGTACCGTAATTTTCTGACTATTGAGCGCACCTGAATATAAGCCGCACCCGCTAATTTTAAAAAGCAAAAAAAAAGTGTACATATATAGGCCACACCTGTCTATAAGCCGCAGGTGTCCATGTTGTAACAGGAGATATTAACACAGAAGGATTTTTTAAACTTTTAATTAAATACGTACCGTAAATGCTTTTTTCCGAACAGTGCATGTAACACGGCTGGCTAAAAAAAAAAAAAAAAATACAGTTGCCTACCAGGAAAAGTCATTGATCGCTATCTTCATCTTCCTCCTGTGCACTAAAACCACTAAAGTCGTCTTCTTCAGTGTCGGAATTGAACGGCCTCAGAATTACCAGTACTTCGTCACACTCCACCTCTGAAAGCTTCTGTCGTCTTTTTGCATTGAGTCAGTTCTTCACGCTGCCGTCTCCAACGTCTCACCATCGATTCATTGATGCCAAGCTTACATGCAGAAGCTCTATTTCCTTCTTCGACAGCCAGATCGATCGCCTTTAACTTGAAAGCGGCATCATATGCATTTCTTTTTAGTGTGAGTGCGTTTGATTTAATTCGAACAGTTTCATTGGTCCACTGTGACCCGTCCTGTAATTTAATTGGTACGATGTGACGAGGCTAAATGTTTTTGGCGGTGTTACGAAACAGAACTGGAGGCGGATGAAGGTGCAGATCGAAGTCTTTCTTAAACACGTAACTCAATAAACAAAGAAAACTCGGTCTTCACCGGAAAACAAGAAACTGGAATCGTGGCATAAAACGAGATCATGAATCAAGGCATTGAAACAAACGATACAACCGACATCACCTATCTAACCTTTCCCAACTATAATACTGAGCGATGAGCTCAGTAACACGAGGGGTTTAAATAGTAAACATAATCAAACCAAACCATGGACACCTGGGGCACATTAAGGACACTTAAACTAAACAAAAATGCTCAAGCAGGAAGTGAGCGAACCAAAACAAGGCCAAGTGACCAGTCAGGAGCCGTGCCACAGTGCCCTCTGCTGGCCGTGGTGTAACAGGCGGCATGAAGCCCGTTAGCCCATAAAAATTAGCCGCATCATTGTTTAAGCCGCAGTGTTCAAAGAGTGTGAAAAAAGTAGCGGCCTATAGTCCGGAAATTACGGTAGTAACCGCTCTGTTCGCGACTGCGACCTCACATTAACGAAAACCTAAGCTAACGACTTAACCCTAACCCTCGGGATGGAAGCTACCGTAGTTTAATCAAAATACTCCGAGGGATAAATTAGACTTTTCAACAACCTCATATACATCTCGACCGAAATCATATCAAAATCACTCTTTTGACATGCACATTATGATTCTTTTAGATTGCCATCTTTAAAAATACGCTAAAACTACACGTACGGGTCAGGCTTCTGTCGTCCGCTAGTGTTTTGCCGCAACGACTTCTGGGACTTCAAGCGGGTTCGGTGCGCTCAGGTCTGCATCCTCAGGTCATATCCTCGACATTCGTGTTCTTGAGTATTGGAATTCGGCGGTGTATGATGACGTGGAACGAGTAAACAAGGACGCAAGATCGCATACTGAGATACGGCCAATATTTTTATAATTATCTAGCGATTTATGGAGCGACGGCTCTGTGCTCGGGTGAGTTTCTTTTTTTTTTCACGATTTCTTCACTTCATATACACGGTAAAGGAACACGGCAATTCATAAATAAAATAACGTTTCACAAGGATGACCGTTTGGTTTGTTTAATTATTTCGGACATGACGGAAGGATTAATAGGTGTGTGGAAAAAGGTCGGGGACCGCTGCCTTACAGTACTGGTACCTCAGGTCATGTGACCCGGTCTTTTCCGGAAGTCTGCGCGACGAAAGTGGGCACAAACCTGTGTTCTGTATCCGCCACGTCTTTGTGAACTGCGTGTCAGGGGGCACAGACTCGCCCTCGCCGATGGTCACGTCTTCTACAAAAGACATCGACGGCGTGTTGATGTTTGGACTCTCAAAGTCGTAATATGCCCCGATGGCTGCTTGAAGATTCCTGTTAGGAAAGACACAACACACGAACATTTTAACATTGCCTCAAAGCGGCTTTACACAAACATATAAACGCAAGATGCAGATTTTTAAAGCCATACAATCTAGTCTACAGAATCTCTCCACGGAAATACAGGGGACATGCCGGTCCCAGCGGTGTGCATCTGTACATGGTATTACCTCAGTGTATTGGAGCAGGTACACCATAAGACGCACGTAGACAGAAGATAAGCTGCAAATGATCGTAAAACTGGAAAATAAAGTCGAGTCCTTAGGGATATTGGGAGTAAGAGCGCGGTGCGTTATGTAACTCGGTGCAAACCCTTTGACCCCAAGTTCTCAAACTTGGCTACAGTTAGCAAGCTAGCTATCATTCAACGACTTAAAAACAGGTAAGAGACATGTATACGCTCAGAAATATATACACACACACACATATATACATACACATATATATATATATATATATATATATATATATATATATATATATATATATATATATATATATATATAAATGGAACTCTGTGCGTTTTATTTCAGTTATACTTCATCTGACAAACTGTGGTTCACGTCGGACGGCTAAATACTGACCGCCTGTTCAACCGTGACTCGTTCTGTTGACAAGCCGAGGGAAGCTAATGTTAGCCGAGTTAGCAAACATGAGGCACAACACCACCACAGGCGGCGTGGACGGTGCTCCAGCGCGGTCGGGTTACATTTTGTATACGCTTGCGTTCACACCTAGCCTGTAGCTTCCAGAGAACTTCGCAGACCTGCTAGTCCAGTAGTACTTTTGAAGTGAAGTTAGCTTAGCCACCTTTAGCTGGCAAACCAAAAACCGAAACGCGGTTCTAGTCCTCCTGTTTAGACCCCGTGCCGTTGTTCTATCCGACACTGTAAAATGGTATTCCTTCTTACGAATAATAATGTGACGAATCGGTGCGGTGGAAACACGCGTGAGTAAGTTAGGCCCCTGGCGCGTCCTCGGACTCACCAGTTGGTCATGTCCAGGAAGAAAGCGCAGCCGGCCGGGTTCAGCTGGAAGCCCAGCAGCCTCTGGAACTCCGAGATGAGCACATCTTTATCCGTGGTGCCCATGCAACTAAACTTTTGCATGAGCTCCTGGTCCAGATCGACGTCCATGCCCTCCATGAGCAGGTTTCCCGGGGCAGCGGCGGGAGAACTTTTTTAATTTAGTCCGAGGCCTGCTTCACTCATAACAACAATCACTGAGAGTCGACGGCGAGCCCTCAGTATACGCATGGTTCAGGGGGACGCGTGACGTCACAACGCACGACGTCAGCTGTTGCTATTCGAGCGCATGTTTCTGCTAGTGTGGAGTAACGCGTGCAGCTATCCCTGAGAGTGTCCACACACACACACACACACACACACTCTCTCTCTCTCTCTCTCTCTCTCTCTCTCTCTCTCTCTCTCTCTCTCTATCCTCATTCCTCTCCATGATCCTTCATACATTAATTCATGTTTCATCTCTGAACCACTACTCGTGCCAAAAATGATGGAATCACCACACTCACCCATTTTTTTTTTACCTTCATAGCAAATAAACAAATCACAGATATGATTTAATTTTTTTTTTGTTTAAAAGCGGAACATTCTGGCTTCGTGAAACATGCCTCGAACACATTCAATGAAATTTTTTTTTTTAAATAAATGGCATATTTTTTGCAGAGCAAGTTGGTGGGGAATGGAATCACTCACTGTTGAGGAACATCATGGACTCATCAACGGCAACAACAAAACAAAACAACAGTTAGTAATTTGTTGGTGCTTGTCAGGTTTTTATGACCGCCTGAATTCTTTGAGGCATGGACTTCACTAAGGCATGAAAAAGTATATTCTCCTTCAAGCTGCTTCCAACTTTCTGGAATAGATATTGATAGATCAGCTTTGCAGGATGGAGCCTTTTCATGGACCGATTTTATTTCCACCATAAATTTTTCAAGCAGATCCGGACAGTTTACTGTTAATGTCATTGAGTTGATATCACTTTTTGCTCTGTGGCAAGATACGTGTTACCAGCTGAAAATAATGACTTCATTATCACCAAACCTATTTCCTACTGATGAAATGAGAAAAGTGTCCAAAATTTCAGTGTACACCTGTGCATTCACTTGTTGAGGTCTCCCCTCGACCGGACATGCAACCCAATATCATAGATGAGTGGGGAAATTTGATTGTTTTCTTCATGCAGTCATCTTTATATGTTTCATTAGAACGGCACCAGACAAAAGTTTCAGCATCATCTGCTTGGCCAATGCAAATTTGTGATTTATCGCTGAATATCACTTTCATCCAATCATCCAAACTCCATGATTGCTGCTCTTTAGCAAACTGTAACCTTGTTTTCTTCTGTTTAGGTGTTGGTACTGATTTTCGTTTGGCTTTTCTGTGTGTAAATCCAATTTCATTCAGCCGATTAATTACAGTTCACTGACAAACATTGACTCCTCTTTCCGCTTATTTGCGTTGTTGTGCATTTTCTATTTTAAAGGCATATTGCTTAAAATGTTTTCTATCCTGACTCTTTGATGTCTTCGTTGGTCGACCTGTATGTTTTCTTTTTATAACCTTACTATTTTTTTTTATACATGCACCAAATTTTAGACACGGCTGACTGGGAGCAACCAACATCTTTTGCCACACTTCGTGTCAGATTTCCTTCTTGAAAGAGTTTTATAATCCTTTCCGCATTTTCAGGTGACTACTCTCTTGCTGGGGCCATGTTTCCTTTCAAAAAGTCCAAGGTTGAGGTCTGTAAGCAGTCTCAGTTTAACTGAAAACTAATTTTCATTTTTAGACATGTGCTGGTATTTGTTTTAGAAATGCAAATTACAAGTGATTCCCAAATTTTTTCCTTAATATGGAGTGATTTGATAATTCATTTCCTCTACTCGATCTGGAAAGAATATGCGATTAATTAAAATAATTTCATTGAATTTGTTTGAGGTATGTTTCACAGAGCCAGAATGTTCAGCTATTAACTAAATTAGCTATTAAGTGAACATCCTTTAAGTGTGGTGATGGCATAATCTTTGCCAGTGGTTGTACAAGTAAATTACGCAGATATTACCAAGTGCCTCAATGTTTAATTGTTGTGACCTTATTCAAATTATGACATCAAACCTACAAGAACACGGGCACCACATATTTTCTGTTATACCACAATGATAATTTGTGAGCTCATTGTTATGTCTCATTCCACTGTAGGGCTTGTTCTGTTTCCCCACTGCTGCCTACAAACCAACGTTGTGCTTTAAAAATGCTTGCTTCTTTCTGTTTTCCATGTCATATATTTGTTTTGTAGCAGCAGCAGCAGCAGTAACCTTTTCTATAAAAAGTGTCAGAAATTTGAACCACTGTGAAGGAGTTGTGAAGGTATTGCACATGAATTGTGCAGGTGTTGCAAATCCATAGACAATGAGCAAAACCTATATGGCCAGTCAATAGGGGTGTAATAAAAAACACAAAAAAGTCAATTCAATACTGTATACTGACTTCTCGATAGTGTTAACTGAATATGAGCCTTAGGTTTCCATTTCAAATTAATTAAATCTTTCAACTTTAGATGGTCAGAAGCCAGGGGAGCCAAATTATCCATGCTCTCTGGGTGGGACGGATGGCATTACTCTCTCTCCTCTGTCAATCACAGTGACATTAAGCAGTCATGGGTGTCTGCTTAATAACTCGTGCCTGTGGAAGATAGCATGCTTTCCTCTCAGCGTGTTACGCTGCCCTGCATGAGTCGCAGTTTTAAAAAAATACTGGGCTTTTTACTTTGCATTCTGCTGTTAGCAAGTATCGCAGCTCTCTATAGACGTAGATGTGTTTTAGAATCCCAAATTATGCTCTAATATGTACAGTCTCATATCTGCAGGTGTGTGTGTGTGTGTGTGTGTGTCTTGCTTTGTATTTTCATCTAGTTTTAGAGATCAACACAGAAGGGTTATCAGACATGTTATGTGACGTTAGTACCGGTGTACTGTACTCATATTTAGCACACTGTAATGTTTTGGTCCACCACTCACTGACTATCAGTGTCAGAACATTCCAGGAAGCCAAAGTGCTCCTATACACCAGAACTTAAAGATTTGGGGGGATTTGCCAGTTCCTGCTTGCTGCTGACCGTACCCTTTGCAGTTTCCATGAGTTAATACCCAATACTAAGTGCTTAGGACAAGCGTAATATAAGCAGTATTTTATGATGAATAGCCTACTTTTATATGGAGACTGTTCGCTCTACTGCTCAATTCAATTTCATTTATATAGCCCTTTGACAGACAAGTCAAAGTCACAAAGCAGCTTTAAAGAAATATGGATGTAGATAGATCCTTATTGAGGTAAAACTCCCTGAGAGTCCATGAGGAAGAAACCTTTAGAGGAACCGGAATCAACCTGTTTTGTGTGAATACTAATATTGTAAGCACTTGTTGTTCCACAGCTGTACACTATAAAGTCAAACAGTACTTATAGGATCTTGATAGGGTCTTCGGTATGAGCAATTCCATATTTTATGATTACAGAAGTTTTTGGTAAGTGCACTCTTTAGTGTATCAAAGTGGGAGTATCCACAGCAATCTAAAGGCTATCCATGTGGACCATCCTGATTAAATCAAGAGCCTCTTATGAAAGCTCTCATCATTAATACTTCCTCTCTGTGCTGTAAAATGAATGGTTGTTAAAGTAAGTCATTTAAATGTCATGCTGAAATCCTGCAATCTAATTAAGTGCTGTAGCAAGACATTTGATGTATGAGTATCTATGTAGAAGTTTTATTTCATTGCTTTAAAAGCTGTAGGAGCAACACTTGCTTATCTGAGAAGTGTATTCAATAGTCTGCCCTCTGTTGGTGAGCTTCAGCTCTAAGTCTATGGCCATACCTTCATAAACATTTCAGAACATTCACACAGTTTTGGGTGAGAAATTGAAACCAAACCAACCAGCTACAAGAAAAACTGTGACGTTATAATAAATTATTAAGTAAAAAGGAAAAAACAAAACAAAACACCAAAGCAATGCATGTTTATTTTGTATGAGGAAGAGAACTTCTTCAAAAAAAATGTTGGAGGATATTACTCTTTAATAAGGTTGATTTTTTTTCTTTAACGTTAGTCATTTTGGAATTCACACATTTTGAAGTTTAGTGTAAGTTTAAAGTGTATAAAGTGTGAATTGTTACATCATTGTGTACACAATGAGCATTGGAAAAAGATAATATAATTAGAGGTACCATGCTGTGCATCTTTAGCTAATGTAAGTTACTTTTAATGTTAAAGTTATTAAGTTACTTAGCAACTACTGGACATCAATAACACATTCTTTATTGCCCTGTGAAAACCAATAAGATGTCTTTTGACTTACCAGACGTACCGAACACTCATCTTCTCTAAAAAAAAAAAAAAAAAAAAATACCTCATATTTTTGAGGTATCTCACAGGTGTAGTGAAATACACCACAGAAATGGAGAACAGAAATTCAGTAGGTCTTTCTTTAGCACTGTTTATTGCATTGTAACCCGGATTACATCTGACTTCTACAAACGCATACACCATTGTTTAACAGGTTATTGAGGCACACATGATACATGAAGTATCATCAGTAAACACATGAAGTTTTTAAACAGACTCACTAATAATAAAATGATGATCCTGAATAATCATAAATTCCATGTTTACCTCTGCAACTTTGTTGTTCAGAAGCAAAACATGTTCTTTGATTTAATAACCATTTGTATTTTGGAACCTTTATTTTTAGATTTTTGATACTTAATATTTAGCTTGCATATTTTGTAATTGTGGTGCAGAATTCATATCCACTCCATATTATTAGAATGTACCCCGTCTTTAGGAAAGTTGCAGATCTTATGCACTTACACAGTCTGGGCCCAGGCTCACAGTGCCTCGATAACCTGATTATCCAGCCTGCCAGTAAGAATAAGACCAGGACTTTTGATCCCCAGAATCATTGTGAGTCTACTCTCAATAACAGGAGACAAGGCAGTCTCATCATAGCATCATCTACAGGGAACACCACAAATGTATTCCAAGGTAGGGCAAAAAAAATTTATTTTTGTGTTTATTTCTGTTGCTTGTTTCTTTGAGCACCAACCTGTCGAATTCATTCATAGTAAATATTAATTAATTCATTCATCTTTAACAACCTCTTTATACTGGTTAGGGTTTTGGTGGCTCTGGGAACACTGGGAGCAAGTCAAGGATAGAGCCAGGATACCTTAGAGGATGTTATTTCGAGGAGCCAATCTACCCACATACAGATTGTATTATAATTTTAAACTATAATATGAGCACACATGCCACTAACTAACTGCTTTGTCATTTAACAGGTAACATGAAAACTGCATATTTTGGTTGAATGGTTAAATATATGTTTGATTTTGTGTGATGTTTATGAGACCATATTCTTTTGTTTATACAAAAGTGGAGGTGGGCATAGAAATTGGCAAAAGGCAAGCGAGAAAAGAGAGAAAGGAAGGAAATGGCTGTTTATAAACCTTTTTGGAGCTTCTCACCATGGGGAGGGCAGGAGCACAGAAACTGTGGGTGGACCGTGAGAGCAGAGGCAGACAACCTCATGCTCCCCATTTCAAGCCCATTTCAAAAACATTCATAGCAACAGTGCAAAGACAACTTGCAAGAATACAGCAGAGGGGAAACAAGGCTTAATGGTCTCTCTAATTTGTCAGGTAATACTGGTCCATCTTTCAAGTTAAACCCAAAGCAGGGGCCTCTAAGTAAAACGTCAGAACTCTTTCCAGGGATGTCAACTCTACCTCTGGACACCGATTTCAACTATGTTACAGTCACCTCTCTGGACCAGGCTGAAGAGAAATACTGTCATTCACCTGAGTCTTCAACCCTGGCCATGAGGCGGACATGTAAGCAAAATAAGCTTTTTCGTAGCCTCTCCAAGTCAGACTCAGACTTACTGGTTCCCTGTGAAGAGGATGTGGCTTTGGTTGAAAGGACCAATTCGTTGGCCAAGGGCAGGATGGAGAGGACACAAATGGATCGGCTGTCCTCACTTACTGCCGATTGGGAAGAGGTAAGCACGTTGGGGTAAAGTGGTAATAAAACAAAGGGTGAGCATGAGAGATTGAGAGAAGTAGGTGTGAAAAGAACTTGATAAAGAAGAATGCAGGTCTAAAGGAGGGATGGGAAACAAAGCAGTGCAAGTGCCAGGCTGAGTTCATTGTTCCCTCATGATCCTCCACACAGGCCGATGGTGCACCAGGCTAATTGGGTCTAAGCTGTCATTCCACATTTTCTCAGGCATCTTCCAAAGGGTCAACCTACGCTCAGTGCATTCTCTTTCCCTTCCCTCCTCTCCATTCCTTGCTTCACTAATGGGTATGAGTCATGAACAGCCAGTGCTACAGTGTGCTTTATCAGCAATTCCCATCAGTGTGAACGATAATGAAATGTGGATCTGTTTATTAATATGTATGAGAATATTATTTACGTAAATTAATATAAATATTTTTAATGCCATGCCTTCAGGCACTAATACCAATCAAATTCTATGCACACATAGGAGGAGTATCATGTGCAGGGGATGCTCAGATTCAACATATCAATAGGGGCTCTGAAACAAACAACTGAAACTGAGTGACAAAACAATGCTCAGTGAAAGCGTTATGTTTTGTTCGGCTGGCCAGGGGTGGAGTGTCCGGTTCGCAGGGACATCCTGTTTTGCATTAAACCTCAAGTGCTGTTTCCCCTGCAGGTTTAAATACATATGCACCTGGGAGGGAGATGGAAAAAATATATATATTTGCAGTTTGTATACTATGATGCTACAGACTGCTAGGATCCACACAAGTCCAGCACTAATTCTAGCGTCATGTTTGCATCTAGAAAATCAATGGTTTGCAATACATGTACAAGTTTGAGTATGTAATATCAAGTAAGTGATGTGAGAATATTCAATGGAGAGTTATTTTTAAAAATGTATTTCTTGTTTGAATGAGCAGTCTAACATTCCTAGCACATATGGCAATATGACAGCATTTTTCATTTATGCATCAAAGGGATCAGAGGAGTGCATCTTTAGTTAGCAAGAGAGGGATGCAAAAAGGAAAACAAAGAGTGGAAAAAAATTAATGAGAAATAATTAGTGTTTTCTACGTATGTTGACTGAATGTCATATAAGACCGTATATGTGATTTTGTGTGAAACTTCATCTCTTCTGTATGTATATTGCTGCAATAAGTAAAACACAGAAAAACTGTCATGGGTCTCTTTATTATTTCATAAAGTATACAACAGTGTTCAATTGGACTGTAAATGCATTCAGCTTTGACAGTGCTTCAGTAAGATGGTTATAAGATTCTCTGCCATCAATCCATTACTTGAGACTGCAGTTAGTCTTCAGGACCCATAATCTTGTTATCTTTCTGGCACATAGGCCAGCACAACATTAAATCTTTATAACCCCTCCTCTTTACATTTTCTTAAAACTGCTGGCTCTCACATCTTCACTTGTTAGCGTGGACCTTGTGCGACGTTCCTTATTGCTGGCTCTGCAGAAATCATTTCGAAAAGCCTTGGAACTTTGAGGCTTAGGGCTATGACTTCAGTAACTGATGTTTTACTGCCTATCCTTCATCCAGATTCTTTATCACCATCCTTTTACCTCTTCCTGGATTCAGCAGAACAATAAGCATGCCAAAAATACTTATAAACCATCTGAATTTAAAATGCTTGCTGTAAATCAATATTTTATTTAATAAATGTACTATTTAAGAGTAATTATTTAAACATATACAGTAAATTATGTATAGGTTTTCATAATGACTTGTATAATGCACATCTATAATGTTTTATACAGTGAAAAAAGATTTTAAAAAGGACCAGTTTTCATCAACCCTGTTATCTTCGTATCTCTGATATTCAATATTAATTTAGTAATAATATTACTAAATTACTGTGTAAAGAAAATAGTAAATTATGTAAATCATTAGGGAGACAATAGTATAATTATCTTCCTGTATTTCATTTAATAAAAGTAGTTTTATTGAATTATTGTTTATACATGCATGTAGTCCATAATAAATGTTGTGCATGCATAAAAAGTATTTCAAAGTGTTATTTATTTAAATGCATGCAAAGCTTCACGACATCTATGCAACATGCCCCCATGTTCTTCATCACAGGAGAACAAAAGACAGAAATATCAATCCTGTAACCGTCTACCACTTAGTGCAAGGTAAATGAGTTACTGCTTTTACAGAATACACACTAAAATAATATTTATACATATATTTAAAAAATAAAGAAAATAAAGAACATTTTCTTAATTAAATAAACATTGTACTCATACACAATATACATGTATCTAATAGTTTGTTGCACCTCCTTTGGCTTTCAGAACAGCATAAATTCACCAGTGCATGAACTGTACAAGATGCAGCATGCAGAAATGATTGCATTAAACAGTTGCTGCAAAACTGGATGGTTGCACAAACATGCAGTAAAATGTCTTATTGCAAACACCCCTTGCCACCTCATCCCACATATGATTTTTTTAAAACAAAAAATTGGTCTTGCCATTCCAATACTTTCAAGTGGGACTGTATGTGATAACAACCTATAATTTAAATTGATATGTGCAGTTAAAAAAAATAAAATAAATAAAATAAAATTAATTGTTTCAAATATTTTTTTTGTGACCATTAACCAAGAAAGGAGGTTCTAATTTGATAAAATAGTTGAAAACAAACCTAGGCAATTTAAAGCAGGGGTCAACAACTTATGCAGTGCGTTAGTTGATTATAAAGTTTTCGTTTGTGTTTAAAAATAGAAAGTGCTGAACTAAACAGAAATTCCAGCTCTGCATTTACTTTATTTTGAATCTACTTTAGAATTTCACTCGTTATCACTAGAATTTTAGGAAGAGAACATGCACCTAATCCCTTCCTTGAAGCAGATATTTGTAAATTACCTAATGAGTGTATTCTATTCAAACTTCTGTAAGTCCTCTCTTAGGCCATTTGACCATTTAATTGAATAATTTCTGTTCATTTATTTAGTCTTATATCAAATTCAACTCCAAAAAACGCTGCGTAAAATGTAAATAATAACAGAATTCAATGATTTGCAAAACTCATAAACCCATATGTTATTCACAATAGAACATAGAAACATATCAGATGTTTAACTGAGGAAATGTACCATTTTAGAAAAAAAAAAAAAAGGTAATTTTGAATTTGATGGTCACAACACATTGTTGGGACGAGGGCAACAAAAGGCTGGACAGGTAAGTGTTACTAAAACAAAACAGCTGGATGTTAATTGGAAACAGGTCAGTAACATGACTGGGTATTAAAAGAGTATCTCAGAGAGGCAGAGTCTTTCAGAAGTATAAATAGGCCGAGGTACAACAATCTGCGAAAAACTGCATCTACAATTTGTGGAACAATTTCAGAATAATGTTCCTCAATGTAAAATTGCAAAGACTATGAATATCTCATCGATATTATACAGGGCCATCACAGTCACCTGACTTGAGCCCCATAGAAAATCTTTAGTGGGATTTGAAGAAGGCAGGTGCAGCACGCAAACCCAAGAATAAATGGGCTAAGATTCCTCAGGAACACTGCCAGAAGCTATGCATCTCATTTGCAGTAGGTCATAACAGTAAAAGGATGCTCAGCTAAGTACTAAAGATGTTTGCCATGAAGGTGTTGAATACTTTTGAGACTGGAGAAGTCATTATAAGTTGAATTTTCTGTTGAATTTGGGGAAAACAATAGTTGAGTTGAACTATTTTGATTTTATTTGTTTGATTTGTTCATTGCAAACAGTTAAAAGTCTGTAAATTTCGACAGTAAACCTGATTTTCAATGGGGGTTGAATATTTTTGATTGCAATTGTATATCTATTGAAACTTTGATGATAGATATCTATGGGGTGAGTGATCCAATATAAAATGCAAGTAGGTTAATTTTGAGTGGAAAATGTGAAGGGCTGTATGGCTTCAGGGTATCTTCCGTTTTGGACTTGGTGTCTGAATGTTAAATGAGTCTAGGACGTTTTTGATGCCACTAGCACAGAGCAGCGTTTCTGGGACTTATAATATTCCTTTTGAAACATTTATAGAATTTATTTCTTTAGTTAAATGTCTACCCAGTGAAAACAAGTAGTCTTCAATCCACATGAGAAAAAACATCAACCAAGGACTCCTGTTGTGGGAAACTTTACCATTGTATTCTAATCTGATCTTTAGGTCAATCAATCAATCAATCAATCAATCAATCAATCAATCAATCAATCAATCAATCAATAAATCAATCAATAAATCATTCATTCATTCATTCATATATTCATTTATTAACCACATTTTCCTGGGCATGGTGGATTTTGAGCACATCACATGCAGGCATACATTCACATTCACACAATCATTAACACCTATACTACCAATCCTGCAAACTAACTGAAAAGTAGTACATGTGCCAGCCTGCATTTTGTAAATTATGTGCTAACTGGTCTTGATTCTCTGTGAGTGCAGATGATATAATGTTTTTGGCTGTTCATAAGTTGTTTACTGTTAATAAATAAGGCTATTTACATATTATTTTTCTCTAGTGGTTGGTGTAAAAGATTTTTATAATCCATCAGTTGTAATGAGCTTGAAGAGGGGAAAAAAGCTCTGCTACTATTAAGTTGATATGTTTTGCCATCTGTGAAAAGATACAGTTCTAAAAACAAATCAATGACTATGTCTCTGTCATTATCCTCCACCAGATTGAGAAGATCATGACATTAATTGACAGTGGCATTGAACTCTCCAAGGAGCACCAACCAGCAGGTAAAACTATACCACATAGGGACAAGGACAGTGCCTCTGTATCCTCCTCAGATCTCTTAACAGTTCTAAGAGCAAGGCAAAACTCAAATACACTGAATTAGTTGAATTGTAGGCTGTCTCACATCATTGCATTTGTTGAGATGATTAGAAAATACAACAATGTATTTAAAACAATAATACAACTTTACAATTGCAATTGTTATTTTTTTAGATAGGTGCTGTTCAGTTGTTTATAGACTCAAATAGTAAAACACTGCATGTTAATCAACACATTTCTGTGGAAATTGTACATGTTATTCATGGCTGCCATATATCCATTCTGTCCAACTCATCTTGTGTCACTTTGACCAGCAATTTTATACTTGATATTTTAATAGACACCCAGTGATATAAAATGGATGTCTCGGCCTGATTTAATATGGAGTGGCCTAATTCCACAACAGTACTCATCATGCCTGTGACCCTTGATAATTAGGCCTTAATCTTTTTCCGCACTCTGCTTACATCAAAAAAGCAATAGTTATAAATAGGGAAAACTGTATATTTTTGATTCGTTACAGTTGTACAGTCATGGCCAGGAGAATGTAGGTGTATGAAATAAGAATTATTATTATTTGTAGGTTTTTATTGTGTAATTTTATGGACTTATAAGAAGTTTTTGTGGGATTAAAAGAATTCTTAATGCTCCATTATTATTGGCTTGTCATGTCTGTTACTGTAAGTGTGTCAGCATAACTGTTATTTCTCTGAAGTTTGCAATTTAGGCACCAAAGAAAATTATACAATAAAGCCATTTAGTCTGCAGCTATGGTTCAATTTAGGTTTTTTTTCTTGGTTTAACTTACAATTTATTTCAGTTAATAGAATTGTTTTGCATTTTAAGAACGGTGTGTCTGCATTACATTCAAGTCACAGCATTCTTATTTTACAGAAAGTGAGCAATTAAAAAGTAAGTAAAAAACTAATTATGTAAGTAATCAATCAAGCAATCAATTATTTAATTACAAATAGTAATGATAACTGTTTATTTGTGTAGGAAACATAGTATAAGCATGTGGCACAAGTGCTTGTATTATATGGTGCTCCTCCCTTAGAATTCTGAACTAGTTTTTGGTATTCATGAAAAGTGCGTTGTACTGATATCATTTTGGGGTGATATTCATGCTTATAAGGTTGTTAGCACTGTTCAGCCAGACTGAAAGTACACATCATTACCCTCCTCCTGCCTGATCAGTTTCCATAGTTCCCTGTGTGCATGCATATTGGTGTGTAATATAATGTGTAGAACATTTCACCATGTCTTTCATGTGGTCTAAAGAATACTGCAAACATAAGAACTGCTTAAGATATATATGTTATATATAAATGTTCCTTTGGTTGCTAAGACTTTGATGTTACCATTTTTTTTGGGGGGGACATTATGGTAGGACAGTCATGTGTGTAAGAATATATGTGTGTGTGTGAGAATGGAGACTCAGATGAAGAATGAGGAATGAGGAACCGTGTGCAGTTTTAATATCCCTAAATAAACAAGGCAAATATTCACAATCCAATAAACAGTGTTGTTAAACAGGCAATGTTCTGAGTCATTCTCAGTGTAATGCCCACGCCCCCTCCCTGACAGGCTTCTCCTGAAGCCGAGACATTTCTTTGCCAGAGTCTGCCATTAGAATGGAGCAGGCTAGTCTGGATGTTCATTTTGAAAGTTTCTGATCAATGAGGAATAAAGAATGTACTCTGCTGATACCCATGACCATTTGTCTGGACTATACCCTTTCCAATCCATAACATACCATAGACATCTACCCTGGTGCTTGGAATTGAGCAGACTCTAGATGCTATATGCTGGTCTACCCTACAGGTATATGCCTCTGTTTTGAGGTGATAAGACGAGTCAATAGGGAAATATGAAATGTAGGACCTAGCTTTTTCAATGGAAATCTCAATTTGAGGTACCAGGTTGGGAGCCAGACCATCAGCCCCGGTCAAAGCTGTGGGTGCAGTCTGTGTCACTCATTAGCATAGAACTTTGCTCTCTTAATAATTCCTTAGAGAGAGTCATCTCTCAGGTCTGTTCCTGTTTTCTTATTCAGGGTTTGCCAGATCACAGGAAGAGAGATGATTCATACCCTAACACACTAAATTGGTGGAAGTCCTGTGGAAGTGCGGGTTAGTGAATTCAGGGCATACTCAGCCCATGGAAGGTATTGACTCCAGCACTCTCCTTGGTTAAGTCTCTCCACTTGGTCATTAGACTGTGGATGGTAACCTTATGAAAGACTGATGCTAATGCTAAGTTGTTTGGAGACTGAATTTTAGAACTGAGAAGTGAAGTGAATGAAACACTTACTTAATATGGTCTCTGCAGCCTCCATCGGAGTGTGATGTTTGTCTGTATAGGCCGAGACTCCTGTTTCCCTCATGGGTTCAGGAAAATGGATCAGCTTTGGTGTTTTTAGACCCTGGTCTGTAAGTGAGCATGAATCAGAATCTGAAGAACAGGAACCATCTGTCATGTTGTGCATTGAGTTGCCTGTCAGATCCAATAAACCACTGCAATTCCTTAATTGACTACCTGGGCATCTAGAATATAGCCCAGTAATGACACTGAGGGTCGATGAAACTCACATCAAGTTTTACATACAAGTTTTTCTCCAATTACAAATTGGTTCAACATTTCTCTCAAGTACCTTATTTATAAAGGCCTGGAAGACAGACGGTGCATTAGCTAGGCCATACAGCATTACTAGATATTCAGTGGTAGTTACCAGCAGTAGTAATGAAGGTTGTCTTTCACTCATCTCTTTCCTTTATGCTGATGTGGTTATACGCACCGTGTTTTATTGAATATGCTTGCACTACATACCTGTTCCAGACCCACAACAATGGCCCTCCTTTCTCTTTTACAATTTGTACTCTTCTGATAGCTTTGCATGTTCCAATTTCTTTGCTTTCCACTTCATGTTTCTCATTTAATGGTGGGACAGTGGGGTATGGATTGTACAAATGGCTAGCTGAATTAATTTGTTGAGTGAGAGCTGATGAACTCTACATGGTATTTCATTCTGTAGCACTTCCATGAGTCCATGCCGGAACATGGTTTTCAGTGTGGTCTCATTACATCCATTTCTTGCAGACAGTTCAATGTTTAAAGTTCAATAAATACTTTGCTGTGGATTGTCTTCCCTGTTGAAGCCTGATTAATTGCTCTCCTGCGTCCCTTCCAAAGACTCTGTGATCGAACGCCTCTTCTAATATTGGCTCAAATCGGGGATATGAGAGTTGGAGCTCACACTGTATGTTTTACAGGTATGTGGCCCAATCACTTGCCTTTCCAGTGTGCATAAGAATAGTTAACATGATATTATCAATATCTTTAGCATAAAGAGAGGGAGAACCTGAAAATATTGCATCAAAAAATTTTTTGCATTTACCTGGGGAATCATTGTATTTTTCTGGTCTTGCAATGGGAGGTCTGTGTAAGCACACTTCCAGGTTCTTGCTCAGCTCTTGCTCAGTGGTTATGTCTTTTAGAATGGAAGGGGCATTGCCTCTGTAAATTCAAATCAATTGCTTCATTGTGGACAAGATATGTTGGATCTGTTTCTTCGGCATGGGCTCCCAGTGCATGACCCTTAGAAGCGATTGTGGTCCACAGCTCCCTAACCTCCATTGGACCCATGGAGAGAGGCAAAGCCTGCTGTAACAATGGAGATTCAAAGTATGAGCATTCATGTGCAGAAGTTTTAATATTCAATATACATCCAATAAACAATGTCATTAAATAGGCAGTATTCAAATACATGTAATAATAGCAGTCAAGGACAAAAGGAAAATCCAAATATGCAAGGTCGAAAGATCAAGCAAGTGTCATACATACAGTAATACTGGCAAAACTGTGTAAAAGGTTCAGAGCTTACATAAAACAGGAAGTGATCTCGAATTGAGCGTAATCAGTAGCAGTCACACTAGAGAGTTTCCCCTACAGAGCTTTAGTTCACTGGTAATCTTAGTCCCTGATCTAGTGAACAAGGAGAATGGTTTTAATAGAAACTACAATTCCCTTCTGTAAGTCACTCTAGATAAGGGCATCTGCAAATTGCTGTAAATATAAGTGCAAATGTACATGACCTCTGCTGGTATGACAGGGGAAATGTCATGAATCCTTTTCAAAATGTGTGTGTGTGTGTGTGTGTGTGTGTGTGTGTGGTGTAAATGTTAGGACTGGGCAAAGGTGTAGGCATAGCATTAACTAGCTGCATTAATAGCTATGTCAAAGGATTATCTTCATAAGAATAGTAAGACAAATGTGTGTGTGTGTGTGTGTGTGTGTGTGTGTGTGTTTGTGTCATCTGGACGTGGCCCATTTTGCTGACTTAACATTTAGCATGCAGCCCCAGCACTCAGAGTTGTTCTCAAGCTGATCTTGGCATGCTGGTTTGTGATTTGGGTTTGTCTATCTCCTGCTCCTGCCTCTGATGATGTCCTTTTTGCACCAGCAAGATCAGAGTGCCTGTGCGCAATTTTAATCAGCATGGTGAGTGGGGAGGAGAGAGAGGGGGCACTGAGAGAGAAAGAGAGAGTGGGGTTGGGGATTGATTGTGGAAAAGGGAGAGAAAGAGTGAGAGAGGGGTGAGTGTGTGAGAAACAGAGAGACAGTAAAGGAAAGGGAGGGGGGACAGAACGTGTATATGCTGTGCAGCAGCACACAGCATCAGCCAGCATATGGCAGCCCTGCAGTGCTTGCAGACAAGACAGTGTCCATGAGAGAGAGCAAGGAAGAGCGAAGAGAGGGAACGATCACAAAAGAAGGAAGGGAAGGAACAAGGGAAGCACAATTGCAAGAACGGGATTAGGATGACGGCACTTTCACAGCAAGGGATTATTTACTGCAGCCAAGAAAGGACAGAGCTGCCGGTGGGTTTAGGGAGGAGGAGTGTATCATCTGGATGTTTTGCTTTGTGAGCGCTGATTGCAGCTGCCATTGGGACTGTGTGCCACCTGAATTGGGGATGCAGCAAAGCCTGGTCTCAAGAGCAGCACCTTTAAGAACGTCAGGCAAGGACAGAGCTTCGGGGAAGAGAAGGAACCACCTGCAAGGTTTTCTAATGGGGCTATCTGTCTATCATTCAAGCTCACCTGCATTCTGCTGGATCATGGTTTGCCTCTGTCTGCTTTGATGATGTGCTCTGCTCTGGCATGCTAGACCACCGGAGTGCATATAAGCCAAGAAGGACCAGTAGCACTTGGATTGCAGTGAAGAGAAAGCAGTCGTCATCGGGAGCTGGCTAATTTGGCAGTGCCTGTATATGCAACTCTGAAGGGTTTCCAATTGATTGAGGAGTTCTGAATTGAAGGGAAATGTGACATGGATAACATCTTCAAGATGAGCAGACATGATACAAATAGTATCCTGTCTCTAGGCATTTGGCATTTTAGTTCAATTAGAACATTATCCAGTGATTTTTAGAGCATTCAATGTGATAGGCATATAATAGACAGTTAATAGTATGTAAAAAACAAACAAACAAACAAACAAAAATAACTAACCATAAATAACTATATTTTTTTTGGATATTGAAAATGCCACAATCACAGAAAGATTTGTTTTACAGACCACCAAATAGGTTTGGTTGAGACTTGCAATCTTGCTTCTAAGAAAAGACCATATGCATATCAGGGAGTTTGCTGCCTCTTTGTAGCTCACTGTGGGTGTGATGATCTTGCTGCAGCGCAAGGTTCCCTGAGCACATTCTGATCTTCCATTCATAACACTAACCCTATCCCCTTTAAGGCCAAATAGTTTGAATCAAATAGAAGGGACTATGTATGCATTGCCCCTCCATGTTTCTTCACTTTAGAAGGGCAATGCCAAATTATCTTTCCAAACTGGACTTGCTTCCTTGAAGCCACTCTTCAAAAAGGACTACCTACAGATCTCTACCTCCTCTGCCCTCCGTCCAACAACAAGGGCTCCTTTTCATCTCTTTGTTTTGTGGGCCCCTGCTGTTGGTGGCCCCTCAACCAAGCCTGGATCGTGCCGTGCTGTTGCTGTTGTCCGTGGCTCTGCTGGCCGAAGATGATGTGGCAATGCCATGTCTCGGCCTCTGAGTGCCGCTGCTACCGGTTGAATGGCTTCTCACTGCTCAAACGCCACCCTCTCTCGGCAGATGCTGCAGGAAGCCGGGTGCTGGAGCAGTCAGTGGGGGAGTGGCTGGAACACATGGGCTTTCCCCAGTATGAGAGTAAGCTGCTACTAAATGGATTTGATGACCTGCGCTTCATGGTGAGTCCCCAATGACCATTCCACCAGTTCAGTGAATGAACTGAAACATCATTGATATAAATCTTGGTGAATTCTAGGCAGACTGTAATTCATTGCTCTACTGAATTTATCCACAGAATACAATTGACTAGTAATTAAACTAGGAGGGCAGCTGTGGCTCAAAGGTTAAGGCTCTGAGCTACTGATCAGAAAGTCGAGGGGTCAAGCCCCAGCATTGCCAAACTGCCACTGTTGGGCTCCTGAACAAGGCCCTTAACTCTATTGGTTCCAGGGGCAGTGTATCATGGCTGACCCTGTGCTCTGGCCCCATGCTTCCTAACAAGCTGGGATATGTGAAAAAAAGAATTTCACTGTGTTGTGATGTATATGTGACAAATAAAGGCTTCTTTGTTAGACTGAAACAATAATTAAATATTTTAATAGAAGAAATCAAATAATTATAATGAAAGTAATAGGATAATTTATGTAAATGTATGCATGTTATGTGTATATATACATATCTCTTTGGAAAGCACTTAAATGAAAGTTCCACTTCAGTGAATTGTAGTTTATATATTCCCAAGTAGTTCAATGTCTACACATGTTTGAACACACACACAAATAATAAAAAATAATAATAAATATTTTTGTATCTCTTTGATGCCACTTCAGAGAATTGATTAAATTAATTTAGCTTAACAAATTGGTTTTGATAAAAATATGCAGGGCAGTAATGTAATGGAAGATGAAGACCTTAGAGAAATTGGCATCACAGACCCAGGTCACAGGAAGAAAATTCTTCATGCAGCAAAGAGTCTACCAAAGGTACCATTTATAATATTACCACAAGTAATGTTGAAACGTTTGATAAATATTTAACATGTCATTCTTAAACGTAAGTGTTTGTATCTCTAGGTGAAAGCTCTGGGTTCTGACGGCAGTACTTCGCTGGCCTCATGGCTGGACAATCTAGGTCTTGGAGAGTATCTCCACAACTTTATATCCAGTGGCTATCGCACACTTGAGTGTGTGAAGAATCTGTGGGAGCTGGAGATTGTTAATGTAACAGTGTAACATTTCCCTCTAACTCAGTTGTACCTTACACATTATTTTTTACTACAGTATATATAAGGTCATGTGTTTGATAAAGTTTCCATTGATACTTGGCGGTCTAGTATTAGTTTTATGAGTACAGGAACCAGGTTTTTGCGCTAATGTGATATTTTTTGCATTTGTCTGAATTCATCTGAGTAATACTCTCCATCTAGGCCTGATGCAGTGTGTGTCCTATCTTTTGTAGGTGTTAAAAATTGGCCTGCTTGGCCACAGGAAGAGAATAATCGCTTCCATCTCAGAGCGGCCCTACGAAGCACCTTCGAAGTCCACTCACTTCTCCCAGCTAAAGGTGACTGACATGCTTTATGTTGTGCTTTACATTTTGGACAGTGCAAAATGCATTCCACACCTGGAAGGTCCTTTCAACTCAGAGACTCTTGGTGACAATGCTCTCAAGTTGTAAGTCCTTAGAACTGCATTTGTAATTGTTACCATACTGCTTTTGCTACATACACTCAATTAATGCACACATTGGCCAATTTATCAGGAACAGTTGATATATAAAGTGGATTTAAAAGTCTACACACCCCTGTTAAAATTGCAGGCTTTTGTGATATAAAAAATGAAACCAAGATCAATCCTGTCAGATCTTTTCCCACCTTTAATGTGATATAGCAACCAACACGATAATGATCTAATTCACAAATACAAGATGACAAAGGAATGGCATCAGAAGACAAAGATCAAAGTTTTGGAATGGTCCAGTCAGAGCCATGCTCAAAATCAAAAACCTGTGGAATGATTTGAAAAGGGCGGTGCACAGTAGATCCCTTTGCAAGTTGATAGATCTGGAGCATTTTTGCAAGGAAGAATTTAATAAAATTGCCAAATCAAGATGAGCTAAGTTGATAGACTCTTCCCCAAAAAGACTAAGTGCCTTATTACAAGGAAAAGGTGCATTAACAAAGTATTAGTTAAGGGGTGTGCACACTTAGGAATACCTCAATTTACCCGAACCCCGCCCCCAAAAAAAAATGAAAAAACAAACAAAAAAAACCCCACTTTTCTATTTGTGAAAATATATTGCCACATGAACGGTGGAAAATATCTGAAATGCTTGGTTTCATTTTTTATATCACAAAAACCTGACATTTTAACAGGGGTGTGTTGACTTTTTATATCAACTATAGGTGCATTATTGAACACATATTATTGACTCTAACATGGAAGGTGGAACAGTACTGCAGGGGATTTTATACTCATCAATCGTAGTGCTGAATTGAGAATTGTTGACCTAAAATGTCTAGCCAATATTGTTTAGTGGTCAGGAACTGATACTCAACTGAAGTCTCCAAACGAACACCTACAAACTGCACCAATAAGATTGGTGTAGCTAATATTGAGTGTGTGTGTGTGTGTGTAGATTCAAGACCTCTTATCTCAGAACCCAGCGCCTCTTGGTTATATGGACCCTTATACTAGTCGCTCCATGGACATGCTACTGCCACTGGGGGATTATGGAAGAAGAGGCAGAGGGCTGGATCAGGAGTGCAGTGTCTCACTTCGTTCCTACAGTGAGAGGCCACGCTCACATGTGAGTCTTCTTAATAGTGGTACAAGGTTGCATAAAAAGCTTCATTTTTGTTCCCAGTGTAGATATGCTCTACTTAAAGCGGGGAAAAAAAATATTTTTGTCTAGGAGTAGTGACATTTGGCCCTGAATTCTTCTCTTTTGATTAATCTTTCTACTTGATTATATTATCCTTGAAGTAGACAACAGTGTCTATGATTACTGTATAATCTGTATTTTTAGAATAATACTGTATTTGTTGTTCTGGGCATCATGGTGGTGCAGCAGGTAGCATTGCCGCACCACAGCTTCAGGATCCCCTGTTCAATCCTGAGCTTTCTGTGGGGCTAAGGGTATAACACAATGCCATTATCTGCATCTGTTTAGTGTTCCAAATATTTGGATTGCTGTCTGTTTTCAGAATTTAACCAGAAGTGTGTGTGATCTAGACTTTCCCTAATCAGGGAACTGCAGTTTATAGATACAACAATAGTTAAACAGTACAACAAAACTTATAACAATAGCCACCTAATAATATTTTATCAGATTAAGTATAGTTTTTGGGTTTGTTACATTCCAGAAAAATCAGACAGGTTCACTGTACATCATCATGATCTATACAAATCTGGATCTACACAGTGCTGTTTATAGCATAGATGGGGTTGTTTTCATTATAATGCGCGTACGATTTTCCAGGATTATTTTCTTGAATTTGGCTCAAGCCTGCATCACATGAAAGTAAAAACCTCCCACTCACATGCAAACCTCAAAAATAACACCAGTAAGCCTATTTGTATATGTTTAGAATTATTAAAAGTTCAATCTCTATATAGTCATATTCGGTTACATCCCTAAGAGGAGGAAATGGCAGAACTGTCAGCATCGTGTGTAAATTCTGCCTCATTTTTTTTTTTTTTTTACAAATTTCCTACAGTGAGGGAAAAAAGTATTTGATCCCCTGCTGATTTTGTACGTTTTCCCACTGACAAAGAAATGATCAGTCTATAATTTTAATGGTAGGTTTATTTGACGGTACATGGCCCCGTCCATCGTCCATTTGATGCGGTGAAGTTGTCCTGTCCCCTTAGCAGAAAAACACCCCCAAAGTATAATGTTTCCACCTCCATGTTTGAGGGTCATAGGCAGCATTCCTCCTCCTCCAAACACGGCGAGTTAGTTGATGCCAAAGAGCACCATTTTGAAACCAAAATGGAGCTCTTTGGCATCAACTCAACTCGCCGTGTTTGGGCGATGGACGGGGCCATGTACCGTCAAATCTTGGGTGAGAACCTCCTTCCCTCAGCCAGGGCATTGAAAATGAAAAGTAATTACTAAGTCATTACCAAGTACTGAGTCATGTTTTGCAGAGGGGTCAAATACTTATTTCCCTCATTAAAATGCAAATCAATTTATAACATTTTTGACATGCGTTTTTCTGGATGTTTTTGTTGTTATTCTGTCTCTCACTGTTCAAATAAACCTACCATTAAAATTATAGACTGATCATTTCTTTGTTAGTGGGCAAACGTACAAAATCAGCAGGGGATCAAATACTTTTTTCCTCTCACTGTAATAGATCTCAGAGAGATGTGCATGTTTTTTGTTTTTTTTTAGTACCTGCCAGTGATGTATCTTAAGGAACATAGTTCCTTTTATTTCCCAAACTATAAACATGTAAACATATAAATATAAATTTAAATTAGTCGCCTAATTTATGGTTTAACGTTAGGGAGCAAATGGGTTTTGCTATTGGAACACAACACCAGACAACTCTTTATTCTTGCATTGTTTTTTGTTTGTATTTCCTCATTTGCAAGCTGCTTTGGAGAAAAGGTATCTGCTAAATTAATAAATATAAATGTAAATGTAAAAACCTTTTTGTTGCTTCCTGCAGGATCTAATCTCAAATACATGCCCTTTCTAGCAAGTTAAAAACAAACAAACAACAAATAGTCTGTGTCCTATTTGTATTTGTACTTGTTTCAGGTGCCATTATCCGTTCAATCCCATTAATGTATTCATACTTGGTTACATCCCCAGTGTTATGTTTTATGTGGGTCCCCCGGGTTCTCCAGTTTCCTCCCATGTCCCCAAAACATGCCAGCAGGTAGATTGGCTACTCTAATTTGCCTCTAGGGGTCAATAAGTGTGAACAAATGTGTGTGCGCATGGTACTCTGTAATGGATGGGAGTCCCATCCTGGGTGTATTCCTACCTTATGCCCAGTGTTCCCATGATAGGCTCTGGATCCACAGTGACCCTGACCAGGAAAAAGTGGTTAGTGAAGATGAATTTCTCAGAGTCTTATCACGTCTATCAACCAAGCTCCTTCTAGGTCTTATGCTCTTAAACATTTTTTTTTTGCAAAACCCATTAGATTAGAAATGGGCTGATGGATAGCTTAAAATAATTGGATGAGAGATGATGAGTCAATTAATGATAAGTCATTTAAAGATTAACATTGTCTGTTTAGACACACACCAATTTGTGTGGCTCGAGGGTGTTAAATTTAATTCAAATGTCTGTCTTTTATCACTAGTGATGATAACTGGGTCTAATTTAGATACCAGAAAGGGCTAAAACACACAGACAGGAAGTCAAAGGTTTTTGAGTAGAGATAGCAAAACAGAAGAAAATCGGCCTTATAGCTTAAATTATATTTTTATTTTCCATTTAATTTGACCTTTGTCTTAAACCACATACATGAAGATACAAGTGCAAAATTGGGTTTAAAAAACAGCCAACAAACCTGGAAGATTAGGCAAGAAATAACCATGAACGAGCAATAGGTCACACTATCAACAAACAGGCATATGCAGGGCAAAAATAAATGGGTAAAAGACTAGACAAAACCCAAATCAAAGCAAAACAGGTAAATATAACACAGTAATGTCGCAGACTAAAAAATACAGGGGCAGTACTTCACAATGACTGTTTTAAAGTCTGGGATTTTTAAAGGTGCATGTAATACAAATGTGAAAACATGTGAATGATCAGAAGTGAGACAGGATAGGTTATTTGTGGGTCTCATTACTGATTGCCAGCTGACATGAAGGTTGACTGAGGATCATGGGTAGTGTAGTTCATCTGATTGCTTGTTCTTCCAAGAGCAGACATAAACTGAACTTCAAACCAAAACGATGTTTTTATGAATAATGGGACCAGATCTGGCAAAATGCTTTATTGTAAAATATTCATGCAAAAAAGCTAAATATTATTTAATAAAGTAATGAAATAAAAAATAATTGAATTAAATGAGCAAATAAATTGCTGCATAAAAATAAGCCAGCATAATTATGTATATACTCTTTATTTTAGTTTTATTTATTTAGTTATTTATGATTTTTCTCCCCTTAAATATTCTTCAATTAATTTTTTTGTTATTATTATTGCATTTACATGTAACTTAAATACATTTTATTTGATGGTGTTTTCTATGAATATAAATTTTTGCATTCATTCATCTTCAGTAACAGCTTCCACCTGGTAAGTATCACAGTGGATACAGAACCTATCCCAGACAGTATGTGAAGCTACTACACGACCACAGCCCTTTTTGAATTTCCATTTTTCTAAGCCTTTTTGGCATTAATAAGACAAATCCATCAACCCATTATACATTTGTTATATCCTCAAACTTTTGACTATATTTCAATCACATTCTAACGAAGCATGGTTTACCTTTTTGTCAGGACTGACTGAAAACCAGTTTTTGTTGATATGGTTGATAATTTGGATCACATTAATATTGGTTTAGTCCTTAACCTTTATCCTCAATTACAGGTTACAAATGTTATTTATTTGCATAATTATTCAGCATACTTCTTCATGGCATCAATACACCAAATTTCAATGAGAGGATCTGAAAAAACTTCTCCAAATCATCGAAATATTCAAAATTGCATGAAGACAGTAGACTAAAAAGTAAAATTGACTACATATTAAGATTTTGGCCTAAATAAGATTGTATATTTTCTTACAGTAATAGCAACAATAGCAGGGTTAAGAACATCTTCAGTATTTTCATATCCAGTCTTTTCCATATTTCAGTATGAAAGTAAAAATCACAAGTAACATTTTGTAATTAATTTCATGCTGTGCCAGAATAACACAAGATTAAAACATTTTCAAAAACTGTACACAGTACACCAAGTACAAATCCCTGCATGCTCCGTAGTAGGCCTAAATAATGTTCCTTTTTTCTTAAAATGCTCCATTTAAACACAATATAATCAATTTAATCATTCATCATTTAATCAGTCATGCATTCATTAAAATGTCCATTATATGCCTTCTCGCTTCCTGTTTCCACTTACTGTGTTTTAAGAATGTCCCACATTACCCAGCCATATTTTGTAATTTGTATCAATTGTGAAAATGATTAAATGACCATTATTATAATATAAAGTGCTGACAATCTTTGCTGTTTGCTGCTGACCACACCTTATAAGGTGATACATGATTTAAGTCATGTTATTTCTATCAGGCACTATCTTAATATTTGACTTTCATTTATCAGTTAAAAAAAAAAGAATAAATGCTGCTAAGGTAAACTGTCTCAATTTACCTGATTTCCAAATATACCTGAATTCACCTTAAATAATCAAGTGCATCATGCTATCTCCTTATTCCCAATTGTAGATCAATAACTGATTCCGTAGATTGACTGTACCTTCAACACTGGATGTTTTGAGTATGTTGTACACTAATGACTGCACAGCACAACAGACAGTCAGAAATGAGAAAAGCTGACTGTCTTGGCTAAATGTTAGTTCAAATTGTTTGCTCTTTCAAGTGGAGACTCTGGCCAACAATCTCAGTTTGCTGTTCTGATACAGTGGTTGATCCTCTAGTGGTTAACCCTGTGGAGGAAGTGGCCAATCGCCAGAATCTTCTGCTATATGATAACTTGTTTTTCTAACAGGAAGTACTTATTTGAAAGCATATTTCAAATATAATATTGACATTTTGCAATTTTGTGTGAGGTCTCCATAATGTTGTAGTGAAAGGGCTTGTGTTGATGAACCTCAGTTCTATGTCACCAGGAATTTAATGCTCACAGTAGGGCCACCCTTGATAAACAGATCTGACAAGTGTTCCTATAGACCTCATGAAACATACAAAGGTCACTGGGACCCACCCCTATATCTCAGCATGGGGGTTGGTGCTGCATACAAGTGTCTAATGAGTGGGCCACTCAAAATGGTGATATGCAACCATTATATGGACTTACCTTCATGGACAGGTTATCGAATGTCTTCAATGGACAGGTATGTGATGGTCAGTCTTGGCTGGATTAAACCCTGGCAATGGATACTTTGCTGGTGGGCAAGGTATCTGGTCTGAGTAGGTGTATGAGATGTAGACCAGCTATAATCAGCTTTACATACAAATAAAGAAAAGGCTCCATTACCAAACGTCTTGAACAGCAGTGGGCTTTCTCCTACTTTAGATTTCCCACAGTAGCTTCAAGAAGGTGTGGGGATACTCACCTTTCCTATGTTGAGGGCCTCATGGTTTTTCCTTGCAGACATGAGGGCTGCCTCTTCAAGAGGTAAAATCTCAGGAAGGAAAACTCTCAATGTTGTGTGTATACATCAAATAGCAGTGGAACAGGGGCTTCAGAGGGCCCCTATGTCACGTACCGTGAGTGAAGACAGAGGCAGATGCGGGCGACAGGAATCAAGGCAGAATAATCCAAAGGGGACAGATAAAGTTCGTGGTTGATAAACAGGCAAGGGTCAGGCGATCAGTCAAACAAACAAAAGGAGGCAAGGCAGATCTCGAAATCAGGGACGGAAAAACGGGTCAAAAGGGAGCTTAGTTACACTACTAGAAACGGCTTAGAGAATCACAGAGAAACGAGTCAACTGAACATTACTTCGCAAAGTCTCTTCTCTTCTAAAGTCTCTCTTATCCTGTGGTGTAATTGAGTTTGTAATGACTCGCAGGTGTGTGCTTAGAACTCTGGGGAGAGTGAGCGCATGCGTGAGCGGGAGGTATCGTTTGCAGCGGCCATATTGGGAGTGAGTGTTGCCTCCTGGGAAATTTAGTCTTGGCCGGGCTGAGATATGACACCCTACTACAGAATCCATAGTGCTGCCGGGAAGGCTACTGGTAGGAATGATTGAGGGGTGTGATTGGGAAGTTAATGATAATTTAACATAGCAACACAGTCTGTGGTGGAGAAGAACGAGCTCAGATTTGTATATTGTTTACTGGTCACTAGAGATGCATCGATACTAAATTTCTCAGCCGATACTGATAACCGATTATTCAAAGTGATATCGGTCGATACCAATAGTTTTGCCTTTTATGCCTTCTTTTGAATTTATAATAATAATAATAATAATAATAATAATAATAATAATTAATTCCACAATTCTGATGGAAATGCAAATAAAAACTTTATTCTTTCCATTTCAGAAGGTTGTTTCACAGTAACAGAAAACATATTACTCAAATTAACATCAACACATGCACTAAATTCTGAAGATTAAAGTAAGATTTGTTAACTTATTGAATGTTATTAATTCATATTAACAGAATTAATTGACCGAATTCTTAAAAACCTCCTGTTAGTCTCACATTCACTCACCACTAACAAAAGCATTTCTACTCCATCACTGAACATCAAACTGGTCATATATAATATCAACTTTTGTTTATATATTAACATTAACTGGATTTTAAATATACTACTCTACAAATATATTTTTCTGTGCGATGTATACTTTTTTGTCAACTCATCGTCATCAGTGAAGATCTTTCTTCAGTGTACTGGCACTTTAATTCAGCTCGAGCAGATCGAGCAGCACAAAAAAAATAATTACACAAATCCGAAACTCCTGCTTCACTGCTGCAGTGTAAAATTTTAGCAGTGCAGGGCTTACAAACTGCAGTTTTGTCGTCATTCCACACAAGAGACATCATCATTACTACACACATACAACCCACATAATGATACCCACAAGTGATAGGAATGTAGAATGACTATTAGAGATGCATCGGGGCATCTCTACATTCCTATCACTTTTGGTCATAGTATGTGGGTAGGGACTAAAAGAATACGTTCACAAGTAGTGGTCTACTGATGAATCAGCCCAGCCAATTAATTAGGCAGAAATCAAGCATTTCAAGGTAATCAAAATTGGCTGATCAGCCTGCAAGCCTGGCCAATTAATAAAAGTACTTAAGCTCCCCTATTTATTCACTCCTTTTATCACATACTGCCTAAGCGCAGTGAAATGCCTCAGAGAATGCACAGGCATACAGAATAAGCCTGTATTCTTAGCTCAATAAGAGTTCATTACTTTGTCTTAATCAACTTAATTAAGTTAATTGTATTACCACCATTAATAAGCTGAGTTGAGTGTAACGTGTTACAAAGTAAAACAACTTTTTCTAATCATGTCATACATTGCGCGGTAAAATTACTGAAAGAATTATGATTTTCACTTTGTAGTGTATTTTTGTAGGTTTGGTAGGTTTTGAAAGTAATGTGAAAGTAAAGTAATGCAATTACTTTTTTATTACAATTTTTAAAGTATGATTAAATGATTACAATTTTTAAAGTAGTAATAGTAGTAGAAAAAGTTTTATCAAAACACTTGCCTTGGGTATTGTCACTGTTTGTAGGACTACCAGACCGATAAAATATAAAACTTTTCTAACTAGGCTAGTTTGGTGTCGCTAGCCAAGAGGAGGAACAACTAAGCTATCATATTGTAAATGTCATGTCACAGCAAACCAGTGACTACATTTCCCATCCTGCACTGCGGTCTACAAACATGGCTGCCATGGACTAAACTTCCCACACACACACCCACGTTCACCTTCTCCGGAATCGAATCACACACACCTGTTGCCAATCTCACACTCACTCACTCTATGCTATAAAAGAGACTTTTTGAACACCATGATGTAGTATTGAGTGTATTCTCGTTACCAAGCGGTTGTTCTCTGTTTCTGGGTTTGAGTCATGTTTATTGACTTTGTTTCTCGTTTTGGATTCTAGCCTTACCCAGTTCATGCTTGTTTGTAGATCGCTTGACCCATTGCTTGTTTGTAGATCACTTGTATCATGATTTGGATTTGTCTGCCTGTCTCTTTCTATTAAACGTCTTTTAATGCACTTGCATCTGTCCTAACCTCCATCACATAAGTTTCGTGACAGTAAGGGTTTAGCTGATAGAGTGCCCGCAAAGTACATTATCTTCCCTTATGATCTGCTCATATCATGTTCACGTAAACGGGAAATCATATAAACATTTACACACCTTGTTTTCCTGCTGAGCATGAGAGAATGTTACTTTTTCAGTTTCAACCATCTTCAGCCATCTTCTTTTACTGACATTCAGTTATGTAGTGACAAACCTCTCCAAGTAGAGAACTATTTGGGGTTAAAAAAGTAATTTATTTTAAAAATGCATTTTTCTTATTGTTAATATTGTTTTCTTAACAATAAATTTGTAACACAAGTAACATCATTTTATTGATGTCAGTAACTGTAATCAATTTATATTTTAAAATGTATTTAAAACACATTACATAAATTAAAGATGTAATGTGTTACATTACCGTGTTATCAGAAAAAATTATTAGATTAGTTACACCCAACTCTGTTTGCCACCATGACACCCACTAGGAAGCTTAAGGAAAATAAATGAACTGGTTGAAGCCCAGCTTCAACCAGGGCTGTTTGTTAATGGGCAATGGGACAGTGAAAGTGATGCAGCATGAACCTTTTATTAGATTATATGATCAAATGAAGTTCAGTGATCCTATGAGATTGTGCTTGGTTTTATTCATAAAGTTTGAATTGTAACTGATGTGAGGGCATGCATCTGCTAGAGCACTGCAACAGGTGGAAATAGCCTATATACAAGCCTATGACACTACACTCACATTTCGCTTACAAATGAGCAAAGCTAAGTATCTTCACTTGTGCACCTAAACCCTCTACTGCTATCCACTTTGGGCTTGGTCACTGTGCTTTAATGTGAAAAATGTGCCCCTACATTACCATGGATTTAACAAAAGATGCATAAATAAACAATTACAGAAAGAAATATGAAGAAATTGAAAATGCAGAAAAGAATAAATAACTGAATAAAAACCTGAAAATTAATAAATTTGTAAAAACTAATTAAATTAATACATGTGGGAATATATTCAGAAACATAAAAGTAAATATGTAAATAAATAAATAAATAAATAAATAAATAAATAAATCAATCATTAAAAAAAAAGAACTGAGGAATTCAAAAAGGTAAAGAAAAAAAAGTAAATAAAACCTAAGTGAATGATATTTACATAAGTTAGTGCATTTAAAAACTATTTTATTTGACAAATTGATTTATGTTTTTTTACTTATTTATCCTTTTGTTTATTTTGCTTTGTCTTCACCATTCATTGGTATGTTTATAAAGGACCGGCATACAGATCGAAACAAGGAATCCCGGCGGACCCCAAGCCAGTCTGCTACATACACCACTGTCTCCACATGGCACCACCATCCTGAGAAGCTCATCACAGAGGCTTGTTGCTATGAAGCTAGTGTAAGTCATTACTGTAGCTTTAGACATTTTCACATACAGTACATGCATATCAACATATGCAAAACAAGACCTTTTGCAAGATACTATGGTTTAACTATGGTTTAATCACACAAAGCTTCATAGTTATCTATACTGTACTATCTATGTTATTTATACTGACAGGCAAAGTCAGTACAAAAAGAACCTTTATTCTTAAATGACTGAAAATATTTGTGTTTGATCAGCTTTAACTCAGATTCTGTCTTTATAGTATCTTGGGTCTGTGATAATCAGAGATCTCCGAGGTATTGAATCTACACAGGAAGCCTGTGCAAGAATAAGGGTAAACACAATCTTTTATATATATATAATTTATTTATATATTTTTTAAAATCAATTATATTCCTGTGCAATATTACTTAAATGTAAAATGATTCAAAATTGTATCACCTATCACTAATTGCATTATTTCTAAGTAGACAAGTAGAGCATTTCCTCTCATGAACAATCAAAAACAAATACTTTAGAATGACTGTGTTGAAAATACAGACCTCAAAGTAGAAACTCAATGAAACAACAGTGAATACAGCTGTGATCACTGACATTCAAGTTAAAAAACATGTGATCACTGAAACAAAATTGCCTATAATTGTGATTTCCAATTATCCTGATTGCATGAACATGGATAGAAAATGACCTGTGAACACCAGAACTTTCTCAATTTTGGACATATGGGCTGTGTCTATCTGCATGTCTGCATCGTGCCTCCACATGGAAAAGAATTGGCAGAGGAATTGAATTGTAGGAATTGTAGCAGTAATCAGGAGGTGTAGAGCAAGCCATAGTGCCACTAATCAGAGCCGTATTGGTCGTCCTTCTAAAATGAAGCCATAGACGTGTCGCTACTTGTGCGACTTGTCACAGGGGTTATTAATGGAAATCGAAGTTGTGACAGCTCAGACACTGCATAGCATTAACCTCTATTGATGGCATCCAAGAAAAAAACCCTTGCTTGCTCTTTGGCACAAAACTGCAAGATTTTGCTAAAGAACATGAAATATAGGGACCTGATGAATTTTGGGAGCACATTCTTTGGTCAGATGAGACCAAGATCAATTTGTTCAGCTCAGACAGGGTTCAGCATGTTTGGCATGAACCTGGCCAGAACTACCTCAGTGAATGCATAGTTCCGACAATGAAGCACGGATTTGGGAGTGTGATGATATGGGGCTGCATGAGTGCAAAAGGTTTTGGGGAGTTGACATTTATAGATGGTACCACTAATGCCTATGGATATACCAAAATACAAGATTGCTCCCAGTCTTGGCAGAAGAGGAATATTACAGCGTGATAATGATCCCAAACATGCAAGAGTTTCTAAAGAAGAAAAAAGTTAAACTGGTCAAGTATGTCTCCTTACTTGAATCAGTAGAACACCTTTAGGGTATTTTAAAGAGAAAGGGTAGAGAAACCCAACCTCTCCAGCAAAGAGCAGCTGAAACAACTTGCTTCTGAAGAATGGCAGAATATCTCTACAAAAATCTGCTCAACACTGATATCCTTCATATTGGGGAGGATTGAGTCTGTCAACAAAAATAAAGGTGGACCTACAAAGTATTGAAAAAATAAAAGATTTGAATTTCTGTAATTAAAGATGTACTGACTTTTGTTATATGGAGTTCCTACTGCAGGGTCTGTATATGTAATATAGTAAATCTAAACTACTAGTATGAAATTTTATGTTCTGGCTGCTTTTTTGTTTACAGCCCTCGTCCACTGTTCTGATTTATTTTCTGCCTATTTTCAATCAATGTTTTACAGAGATACTCATTTAACTAATACAGAATAGCAGCATGAATAGCTTAAACTAATCAGCTCACCACACTTACAAACCCACCCTGCCTCTTTGCATCTCGTTTGTAAGAAATCAAAGGACCACCGGAAAGGCCCTGTCATAATCCTCTCCATCACCTATAAAGGAGTCAAGTTCATTGACGCAGCCTCTAAGGTAGGATGAAATTATTCAGTCCAAATTTATGCAAAAACAAGGTATAACTGAAAATGGTTTAGTCTGTGAAAAAATGCCCTCATGCTAGAATATTGTGGCCCCTGTAGGCTATCGTGGCAGAGCATGAGATCCAGAACATCTCCTGTGCGGCTCAGGATCCTGATGAACTTCGCACTTTTGCATACATTACAAAAGACCTAAAGTCGGGGCACCACTTCTGCCATGTTTTCACTACAGTTGAAGTGGTGAGACCCACACTTCAGTCTCCAAATAAGTACAGTCATTTTCCAGGATTAAACATTTTTAATTAATACTGAAATAGTAAGGCTCCTCCTGAAAGACTGTTTTAAAATAATTTTCAACAAGACTTTCCCCATGTCAGTTTTGTCCTGAACCTAAACTTGCATCTCCCGTATAAGTTCTAATCACCAATGTTGTTTTCCAATGCAGACGCAAACCTATGAGATCATCTTGACTCTGGGACAGGCATTTGAAGTGGCTTATCAGATGGCTCTTCAAGCACAGAAAGCCCGACGTCACAGTTCCTACAGTGGGGCAAACTTGGAGATCATCGAAACCAAGAGCAGCAGGCCAGTCTCATCTCGCAACAGCATGCGCCGCTCAATGGTAAGTAATACGGGAAAAAGCCAATATTAATCTTCAATAATCAAGATACATGGGGGGCTCAAAGGTATTTTCGTTTTTATGCTTTCAGAGAACAAACAACACTGTTTTGAGAAAAATAAAGATTTATATTTGGATTCAGTGAATTTTAAGTCAAAAAACTTGTTGAAAAATTTGGTGAAGTTTTCCTCACATTTTGCAGCTGTCAATAAAAAACTGGTCAGAAACAAACTGGGCCTCTGTGGCTGCTCCAAGTCCTGTATATCAGAAAACATCAAATACAACCCCAATTATGAAAAAGTTGGGGCAGTATGGAAATTGCTAATAAAACAAAGAGGAGTGATTTGTAAATGTACTTTGACTTGTATTAAAAAAAAATAATAATAGAAAAACATTATAAAGACAAGGTACTCTCACGGTTCCCCCTTGAAGCAGCATGCTCTCGCGCTGTTGCGCATGCGTGTTGTGACATTCGAACATGTGCTCTTTGTCTTCGTTTCTGTCAATGGCTGGGAGGGCACGTGTGTTTTGTTTATGTTCGTCATGACCCCGCCCCGTGTCTGTCATAGGTTGTATCCCCACGTGTGTCTGTATTACTCCCAGCTGAATTCTGTTTAAGTTAATTCATGCCGGTTTATATACTACGCGCCGTACTACACACGGCGCAGTAAATTAAACATATTAAACATAGTAAACATAGTTCCTTGTTAGTTATAGTTCACGCTGGGTTATCCGCTCCCAGATCATTATCATAGCTCATGTTCACGTTCATGCTTATGTTTATGTTTGTTTCTGGACCCTGTTTTCCGTGCCATGTTGTTGATATCTGCCTTGCCCCAAGTTTATACCTGTTTGCCGTTCGCCTGACCTTCGCTTGTTTTTTTTGACTACGCCTTTGGATTACGTTTTGGATTTGTCTGCCTGCCTCTTATAAATAAACTACACTCGTTCTTAAGTGCGCTTACCTCCTTCCTTCATCCGCACCGTCACGACTTGTGACAGAATTAACCGCCGTAACATGGAGGTAGCATGAGAACGGCGAGGACGCCGAACCCAAAACCGCACGCCCAAGATTCCCGCCTTGGATTCCATGAGCTTCGCACAGAGGTATTCCGGGGACATGTGGGAGCCGTATGATGGCTACTTTTACCCGGATGAGTTTTTGATGGACTGTCAAAATTATTTCTCCAGCCTATGCGACCCGAAGCCGACCGAAGGACGATTTATTCTGTTTATCATGTCTCGCCTTGTTGCCTTGTCTGCCGACCCAATTCACAAAGTTCCGCTCACAGCCAAGTTCCAAGTTCAAGCTCCAGTCACAGCCAAGCCTCAGGTTCCAGTTGTAATCACACAGACTAAGAAGGAAATGGTGGAAAAAATTAGCAGAATGCAGTTGGAGTTGGAGAGTTTGAGCAGCACTCTGTCTGAAATGGAGAAGAAATGCATCGAAGCTACTAAAGAATGCTCATCCGTGGAGTTGTAACTACAGGAAACACAGGTTTTGCTGCAAGAGGAGACACTCCGGAAACGAGTTCTGAGCATTCGGCTCTGTCGACTAGAGGACGAACGAAACCAACTAAAGCAGCTTCTGGAGGAGGAGAAGGATAGAAAGAAAAGTGCAGAGACCCAGCTTCACCAAGTCCAGACACAGTCTCAAGCTCACAACGCCCAAGTCCAGACACAGTCTCAAGCTCACGACGCCCAAGTCCAAACACAGTCTCAAGCTCACAGCGTCCAGGTCCAGACTCAGTCTCAAGCTCATGACATCCCAGTAACAGCCAAGCCTTACGTCCCCTTGGTAATCGCTCAGACTAAAAAGGAGTCACGTCGACAGGAGAGGGAATCTGGGGTCGGGGCTGAGACCGGCTCCCACCCTCCCTCGACTTCCTGCTGGGGACGCCGCTCAGCCTCCCTGCTCTGCTGAGGACGTCGCTCAGCCTCACTGCTCTGCTGGGGACGCCGCTCAGCCTCCACGTCCGGCTGAGGACGTCGCTAGGCCTTCCTGCTCTGCTGTGGACGTCGCTCGGCCTTCCTGCTCTGCTGTGGACGTCGCTCGACCTTCCTGCTTGGCTGTGGACGTCGCTCAGCCTTCCTGCTTCCTGAGGTCGTCGGCCGCCTTCCTGTTCGGCTGAGGTCGTCGCTCCGCCATCCTGCTTCGCTGTGGACGTCGCTCTGCCTCCATGCTCCGCGGAAGACGTCGCTCCTTGTGTCGCTCCCCCTTCCTGCTCCACGGAGGACATCGCTCCACCCCTGGGCTCAGCGGAGGGCATCGTTCCTCCCTTGAGCCTCACGGAGAACTTCGCTCCTTCCCCTGGCCTCGCGGAGAACCTCGCGGAGAACTCGCGGACACGGTTCCTCACACACAGGTACTTTCAGCGAATAATCCAACACTTTGGGAACAACATTCCCAAAAGACCAATTTTGGTCTTCAACAGTGCACAATATAATTAAAAGATTCAAGGAATCTGGTCAAATCTTGGTGCGTAAAGAGCGAGGAAAAAAGCACTTCTGAATGCAAGTGATGTCTGATACCTTAGATGTCACTGTCTTAAAAACCGTCATGAGTCTGTAATGGATATCCTAACATTGGGAATACTTTGGTAAACCTTTGTCAGTCAACACCATTTGCCGCTGCATGCACAGATGCAAGTTAATGCTTTACTTTGCAAAGCACAAGCCATCCATCAACACTGTCCAGAAGCGTCGCCGACTTCTCTGGGCTCGGTCTCATCTGAGATGGACAGTAGCACTGAAATAGTACGGCTCCTCCTTACAGTGGAATCGTGTTTTGTTGTCTGACGAGTCAACATTTAAAATACTTTTTGAACACATCGGCCGTTGTATTCTCTGGACCAAAGAGGAAAAGGACCATCCAAGCATCAGATCCAAAAGCCAGCATCTGTCATGGTATGTGGGTGTGTCATTGCACATGCCATGGGTAACTTACACATCTGTGAGGGCACCATTAATGCAGAAAGATACATACACATTTTGGAGGAACATATGCTGCCATCCAGATGAGGACACCAGCACAATAACTTTGTGAAGCATTGAGTGTTATCACCATACCAAATGTTTGTATGCTGTTCATTGATCTTATTTCTTGTTTCTCATTCTCTATTCTTGCCTTGCCAGTTTATTCCTGATTGCCAATCACCTGACCCATTGCCTGTTTCTTGATGTTGCTATTGTCTCATGTATTGGATTTGTCTGCCTGTATCACTCTAAATAAACTCTCATCTGCGTTTGCATCCGTCCTAACCTCTATTACGTGGATATTGTGACAGAATACTTTGCCTAACCATGGATGCCGCAGGAAGACTGAGAAGATGCCACAATGGTGAACCCCAAGCCGAACAAAGGGCAGTGGCTCGGGTTCATTGTGTCCCAGCTTTGATTTCGGTCCAGTTACCCCAGTGGACTGTTATAGGACTCCCAGGTCTGTTTGATGTGTTTTTTGGCTACCCTGAATATTTTCGTCTTGACTGCCAGTTCTATTTTGCAAGCCTAGTGGACCCCAAGCCTGATGAGAAGCAATGGCTTAGGTTCATGTTGTTCCGGTTTTTGGCCCAGCCTGCCAGTGGGTGCAGTGTTTTGTAGCCATGGGATCCAGGGGACTTGAGAATGTAACCCAGTTTGTGGGACTATTAGTAACGGTGTTCGGGAGGTCAGAATCCAAAGCTGTCCTGGAACATCTTTTTTTGGGGGGGCTGGGGGGGCGCCTTGCAGATAAACCTGCTCTGCCGTTCACCACCTATTATGAGCAGGCAAACAAGGTGACCTCCTCTCCAAAGCTCCAGCCTGAGACCCACAAGGTCATCTCACCTACAAAGTTCCAGCCAGAGGTCAATGTGGAAACCTGATCTCCAGAGCTCCAACTTAAGACCCACGAGGTAGTCTCACCTGCAGAGCTCCAGCATGAGACCCATGAGGTGGTCTCATCCCCAGAGGAAACCAGAATGAGACCCACGAGGTCGTCTCACCTGCAGAGTTCCAGCCGGAGGTCAATGTGGCAACCTCATCTCCAGAGCTCCAACCTGAGACCTACGAGATCGTCTCACATGCAGAGTTCCAGCTGGAGGTCAATGTGGCAACCTCATATCCAGAGCTCTAGCATGAGACCCACGAGGCGGTCTCATCTCTAGAGATTCAGCAAGTCAAGTTCCTGCCAGAGGTCGAAGAGACAACTTCTCGAGCCAAGTTCCTGTCCGAGGTCGAAGAGACAACCTTTCAAGCCAAGTTCCTGTCTGAGGTCGAAGAGCCGACCTCTCAAGCCAAGTTCCTGTCCAAAGTTGAAGATACGACCTACCAAGCCAAGTTCCTGTCTGAGGTCGAAGAGACGACCTATCATGCCAAGTTCCTGTCCAAGGTTGAAGAGATGACCTCCCAAGCCAAGTTCCTGTCCGAGGTCAAAGAGACGACCTCCCAAGCCAAGCTCCTGTCCGAGGTCTAAGTGATGACCTCTCAAGCCAAGTTCCTGTTTGAGGTGGAAGACACGGCCTCTCAAGCCAAGTTCCTGTCCAGGGTCGAAGAGACGGCTTCTCACGCCAAGTTACTGTCCGAGGTTGAAGAGACGGCCTCCCGAGACACATTCCTGTCTGAGGTTGAAGAGGCAACCTCCCACGCCAAGTTCCTGTCTGAGGTCAACAAGGCAAACTCCCACGCCAAGTTCCAGCTAAAGGTCGATGAGGTGACCTCCCAAGACAGGACTTGTGCATGATTAGAATGAATCTGAGTCTTCTGGAAATTGCAGTCCATGATGGCCATGTTTGTAGGCCGCAGTGCAGGATATGAAATGTAGTCACTGGTTTGCTGTGATATGACACTCGCCTTCTGTGCCTCCCTCGTGCTAGCACTGGTGAACTCAACACAATAGGGAAGGAGCTGGCTGAATGCCGCCGTATGTCAAGCTCACTCAGTAGGTTTGTCTGGTAGGCCTGCAACACTGCCATTGCATGCAGTGACCCACAAGCAAGACCCACTACCGCATAGGCCTTGCCCATCAATGAAGCGGGGGGCCTTACATGGCTTGGATGGCAAAGCCACCCCCCCCTAAATTGCCTGCCATCGATGGAGAGAGGTAGCTCGCAAGCACCTCCTCCGCCTTCAGCATAGTTAAATAGCTGTGCCATTCATTCCCCACGGTGGCCGAATAATCAGACATCGCCGTGTCATAAATACGGCTTATGTAAGGTTTTCCCCAGAAACGTGATATTTTGTCATTTGCTTCTAGAAAAAAAGGGGAATTTTCTGCAATGTGAGGGAGATTTATTTTCACTGGGGAGAAAAAAAGCTCATCCAGCCTTAGTAATCACTTCAAACAGCTCTTTATATGCTCGAGAGCCGCTCTAAGATTTTAGCACACCCTTCTGGCTCCTTGGATCCCACAGGGTTAAGCTAACACAACATTGAGTTCTCTTTGAAAGGTTACATCAGATACCCTCATAACTTTCAAGACTTTTATAAACGTGAAATGTCTTGCAATAGCACTTCATTTGGGTTTTGTTGCAGGAAGTTGTGGCCCATCTTTAAATGGCATCACATAAAGAAACACATATTCAGCTATCTATAGCATGCCTCTAATATGCAACAACACTCATATATATTATTCTATGAATGTACTGTATGTGGTATGCACACACGTGATATAACAGGACCCTACTTATAAGGTTTTCACTTAAATGTTTAATGCTCAGTCTTCAGCTGAATGTTGTGGGCAGTGATATGTTTCTGTCACCTCCTTCCAGTGTTGCAGTTGAAAGAATGTACATTAGAGCAGGACCCACTTTATTCCATGACCCAAAAACAGCGTAACAGATATCGTATTTTCCCAAAATTGATAGAACTTTGTTTTATCACAGGACCTTGTTGGTCAGTGTCATCATGCAAACTGTGTCTAAAAATCGTAAACGAAATTATTGTGTTCCAAAGGTTACACAGCAAGGTAACATTCTCTAAATTCATAAACATCTTAATAAAAGTTTGCTTTTTTGACACACAGCCATAAAGTCACTGGGATTTGTGCTGCTTATAGAATAATAATAATAATAATAATAATAAACTTTATTTTATAAAGCGCCTTTAAAGTAGCTTCTCAAAGCGCTGTACATAAAAAGACAAATCACAGAATAAATAAAAGTTAAATAAAATGAATAAAACTGTAATAAAAAACAAATATAAAACAGTCAAAAAGATATTAAGAATCAAAAGCGAGTTTAAAAAAGTGTGTCTTTACAGATCAGCTTTCAGTTGCTTTTCCGTCTGTCACTTTAAACATTTCAAAATACAGACGAATTCTTGAACACAAATATACACAATAGTCAGTCTCATTGCTTGTCACTTTCGAATCATCAGAAGTTGCCTTTCAGGTGAGTTTGACACAGGTTCCAGGTGTCTTGCCTTGCATGTTTAGCCTTCTTCTGCTTTAAGTAAATACAGTTTTCGCCACACATGGAAGCATTTCTTCCCCCATTGTCATATTTGTTTGTTTATATATGATTATTTAGATGTGTTACAACCTAAATACATTTGAGTATTCTTTACAAAGCATACAAGATACAATATTGAAAAAAATACAATTACTAGCTACAATTTATTTCTACATTGTTTTGATATAACACTGAAGGCACTTGCTAGAATACATGCACTGACACTGTCTTAGAATTCAAATGTGTACGTGATTTAATTTTTGTTGTAGGTGCACAGTGTACCATAATTCACTGGCACCTGTAATTTATCTTGTGTCTTCTCCTGTCTTGTTGTATTAGGCCTTTTAACGTGTATGTTTCTGTCTCTCACTTCCCTTCCTAAACAGGCTGCCCCTGTGTCTGAATGCCACTGCTGCTACTGTCACATCTGTTCTACCCACCGCCCCTCCTACCTCCCGCTGCCCTCTGTCAGCCCTGGAGTTCAGGTTCTACTCTCTTTTATTCTTTCTCTCTTTCCATTTCCCTCTCTCTCTCTGACCTAGACTCACACCTTCCATACCCTCTTCTGACCATTTTCAGCTAACTAATTTTCTTTCCCTTTTCATTATTTAACTTTTGTATATTTTCCTTCTTATGGTTTTTGGTTGTCATTGTAAGGGAAGACTTTGGAGTACTTCAGAATGAGGTTTATAAACTTTACAGTATGCGTATGCAAAAATGAAAAGAATCGACCCTTTGGTCCAAGACTCAGAAGCATGAAAATCAGATGCAGTGACACTTTAAAGATTCAAAGGTATTCGTGCAATTGTATATTGATGAGTATTTTTTTTTATACAACTATTTTATTGCAATACTTAATTTCATCAGTTAAAAACCTTTTTCCTTTTACTTTCACTTGAGTATTATTGATGGCGTACTTCCATTTTTAATTAAGGAATATTTTAAGGCCTTCTCTTTGCATTTATAACAAGATAATTGTAAAAACCATAAGGTCAAGAATCTTTCTATTATATTAAAAAAAAAATCTTTAATTTCATCATCTTACACAGAACTCAAAATAATTTCTGCAGCATACAGTGGGGGGAAATAAGTATTTAACGTGTCAACATTATTTTCAGTAAATATATTTCTAATGAGGCTATCCACATGAAATGTTCACCAGACATCAGTATTAACTCAAGAAATCCGGAAAAATAAAGAATTCACAGCATTAAAGTCCATAAATAAAGTTATTTATAATAAAGCGGAATGACTGGGGGGAAAAAGGTATAAAAAAAAGTAATGATAATAATAATAATAATAATAAAAGTATTTCCCCCACTGTAAATCTTAGTTTTAAAATCAACATAACAGGGAAAATGAGAAAAGCACATACTTTCAGAAAATGTAAAAGTTTGGCGAAATTACAGTACAGAAACCTTCTCAGTGCGAATAAGCCTGTAAGCAAAAGTATTAGAATGAATGATGTCTGTCACACCGTATCTCAGTTGACAATGTGCCACATCCAGCTTGCAATTGTAAATGTTCACTGTGATCTCTCCTGCGTCATGCCCATTCTATGGCACATGTGGTGGGTGAGCATTTGCAGTCTCATCCCTCCCTCCCTCCCTCCTCCCTGGCAGATGGAGCCCATCGAGCAGGAGACAGATGTGCAGTCCTTGGGCAGCAGCTGGCACTTTGACCTACGTGACCCCTCCAGGCCGGCCTGCAGTGCCAAGTACGAGACCACCATATTCTGAAGCGGGGACAACAGTCCTAACCAGCTGCCCTGTTAAGCCACTTGCCCCCTGAGAGAACTGTAGTGCCCTGTGCCTTCTCACTGTGAATTGTAGCCTCCCTCAGGGCAAGTTCTGCTCCCTGCTCTCTCTCACTCTCTCTCTCTCTCTCTAACTCACCTGTGTAGTCTTCTTGGAGAGCCTTCTGCCATCTTCTCCATTTTGACTTTCCGGACACTGCCCTCCAGTTGCCCTCCTTGAAAATTCTCAATCTGATGGTCTGTGCAGTCCTGACTTTTCAGACACTTTTTTTTTTCAATGCTGAATGTTAGCATTCCTCTCATATCAAAGGATTTTTGCCTCTGTGAAGCCTATGAGCACAAGCTGAAGTGTAGCTGTTTATCCAGTCTTATCATGCAGTTGTACCATTTTGATATTTCTTCTTTCTGACAGACATGAATCAGGCATCGTTAGCAACACAAAACGTTTGTTTGGAACAGCAATACTGTCCGTACCAGTGTCAAACATCATTTCAAACATACAGTTCATCACCACTGTAGATGCAAATGTGTAACAAATTCCTCACATTCTGCACTCAAGCACTATATCCGTCTCCACCTCCACTGCTGATTATTTCTAGCTTGCCCCATATTTCTGAAGCACGTTTTTTTTTTTCTACACCAGTGCACAGTTCACTGTTCACAATTCACACCCAGTGCTTCCTCTCTCCTACCTTCCTTTGTCCTACTGGAAAACATACAAGTGTCAACACACCTGTTCAGTTCCAGTTTTGCATAAAACATAGCTTGGGATTTGGAATGCAATAATAAAGATGGAAACAGGTCAGAGGCCTGATGAAGATCAAACGCACAGCACAAATATGAGTCCAGACGATTCCCCAGTTATGGTCTTGTTTTTTTTGTTTTTGTTTATATATATCATGATAATGATGTTGGTTGCATTAATAATCATTGTTCTTCCTCCTTACTTTAGCGTATACGTGGCACTTCCCAGGGCTATGACTAAGTGTGATAAATTACAGCATGAATCTGAATGACTTACGGTTTGAAACTCTAAGCAGTTTTGTATTGTATTCGTACATTGTAACATCACTTAGTAAATACGGCATTTGTGCATATGTGTACATGCTTTTTCTTAAAAGTGTTGCTTGTATTGTCAATATGACCTTCTTAGCTCAATCAGAGATGGTGTAAATTCAGGATAATAATGAATTCAATTATCTACCACACAACGATAAAGAACTGGAGCGAACTGGAGCAGCGGAGCGAGCGGACCAAGAGAATAATGCTCCATACAGTTTTAGCTTCAGTGTGACTGGAATAGAAGTCCACAAGATGTGGAAGCCTTTTCCCCTCTTCTTCTTCAGTCTCTAGTAGTCCTGAGTCTAAGGAAGTGAACTTGTATCATCTTCACATTTTGTGACTGATTTCAGTGGCCTCATCAGGTCCGAACTTTAAAATGAATCAAGTCCCTTCGCCTGGAGAGTGTTATAATACAAGTCTGGTCACCTTCATTCATTCCTACTGATACGGATGGCAGGAAACCTTTATATTTTTATGCCTCTTTGAAAAGAAACATGCCAGTGGGTTGTTGCATTAGACTAAAAACTCTTTTTTTCTTCTTTTTTTTTTTTTTTTACAAGTAGCATTTAATACACTTCAAGTTACTCTTCATAATTCAGTTTGTGAATGTTCCTGTTGTGAATGTTCTGTATTTGTTGGGATGTTATTCATGCTCAAGCTTGCCTCTGAGGTAGACTGTTAAAACAGAGTTTCTTCATGAACGTGTTACTCAACTCCATGATCATTACATTTCCATGGCACCACTCACCCTCCATCAGCCTCTCGTTTGTCACCGTTGGGTTGCTTTCATTACCTAATATGCCTCTCATTGACAGTGCAGCCCATCACATTGCATTCTGTCTGATCACTCATGTGAATAATATTTTTAATGTGTCAGAATTGTACTGTTAAATACATGCTCATAATGAGACACTTAAAAACAATTCATTTAGATACCCAAGGATAAATTCATATTTCTGAAATCAAATATATTTCTTCCTGTATAGCTGACTCCACCTTTCAAGTTTCCGGACACCAAGGTGTGAATAGAAGTGGAAATCAGGTGAATCATAACATGAGCGAATGAGAGAACAAGATGTGTCAATCACGCAGTGGCACAGAATTGCAGCATGAGGAGATTGATCCAGTACTGTGATTATTCCTTTGATGAGTTTAGACAAATTCTCAATGAGGATTTGAGCATTTGGTTGTGAGGTGGGTCTGTGCGTACAGCAACCACAGCATGCAAGTCTTTTGTTTGTTTGAATAAACATACTGTTTACTATTTACAACTCAAACAGGACATTTTGGAGAAACTGGAATAGGATCTTAGTGTTAAGCTCTGTGTGATCAATTATGAGTTACGTTCCTTAATGTGGGCGTTTAGATATAGGGAACTTCCGGACACAACATGAAGATTGAGAACTGCAAAATATCTTCCTTTAGGCTTTATACTCAAAACTCATTCTACGATAAAGGAAGATTTTGTTCACTTAATGTTCGCTTTAACAATTGCTTGGACGGATTTTTTGTAATGTGAGCCAAAAATATTAAAAGTAGGGCTGAAAATGTACACCTGAATCAGAGCTGACCGGCAAATATAACTCCTGTCATACAATTCTGAATGAACACTGTGCAACATCTACAAAATGGCTTTAGCTGGAGGTACTCAACTTTAACCACACTGTGAAATGAAAGAAAATAAGCATTTACCTTAGCGTTGTTACTCATTATTCTTGATGTGACGGGACATTTAACTTAAAAACAAAAAAAAAAAAAAAAAAAAAGGAGGAAAAAAAAGCATGTCCCTCTCTTCATAAATCACTTACATTTTCTATATGTCGCTTGCACTTTATTTTGTTTACACTGAGTATTTGGATATGATGTCAAGATAGAGATTTGCCAAATGCTGTAGCATTTGTATCCTTGAATTAAATAACCATGTCTATTTTGGGGACTAACCTAAAATGTTATATAAAATGTTCATAATTCTTTCATTTAGTAGTCACATCAATATAAATGACCTAATAAAATTTAATGACTTCTTTCGTGTCACCTAATAAGCAAATGAATTATGTTTTCCATACTTCATTCTGGAATCTTCTAATACCTCGGGAAGAAAAAATTAAGTCCCAACTTTAGTTACTGATGCTTGATATTTTTCTTTTAAATTTGAATTAGCAGAGGCATATCTGAGTTTTTTATTTTTATTTTATTGTGAAAACAGTCCTAAAAAAAAAGTGTTCCAACACTAAAACATAAACCAATCTGGCTTGGAGCAATCACATGTTGAATCCTAATTAACAAATATGAATAATTGGCCAGGGGGTGGGGAGGTGGACATTCAAATTAAAAAGAGAGTATATGGATCCTTTTAAATGAAAATCCATGACCTTCTGTTGCCAAAACAGAAACCAATGGCAAAAGCCAATGTATGCAGTTGATGGAGTCTTTGTTCAGAAGAAGAAGGCAATCATGGCACAACAGTTATTTCTATCGATCTGGTCGTGCCAGGCCAGGTCTTACAGGGAGCATCATTGGCCGAGCAGGAGGTCGCATCATGTGGGGGCCTGGCATCATTTGCATATGCCCACCCATAGGGGGCCGCATACCAGGGCCTGCAGAAAGCAAAAGGACATTGTTACAAACCTGGACACCACACACACCTTAATTAACATACTTTTATTAGATATAATATATCTATAAATCATAAATGATAAGACCACTATGTATTTAGTTAATTTGTTACAGGGTTGGGGTGAAGGAACTCAGTATATACTTGTTAACATTAAGTCTTCCTACCTGGACCACCAGGCATCATGCCATGTGGAGGAGGACCCATCATGGGCATCATTGGAGGGCCACCCATTGGAGGAGCTGGTAACATGCCTGGTCTAGGCGGTCCACCTATAATCCAAACAATCGATGTCAGTAGATGAACAGTAACACATTGATAAGTACTTTTCTCATGCAAAAAAAACACAACATTAGGCCCAGTCTACACTTTAGTGTAAATGTTTATTAGGGCTGTCAATTCCTGCAGCACACTGCACTGGAATGTCACTTAAGATTTAGTGTTCAGATGTATTCAGATGTCATTCTGCACCTAAACGTTTGCATTGGCATAAACAGGGAAGATGAACACGGTTCTGCATATTTAGGAGCAAGAAGGTATGCAGGGTTTTCTTTGGTTTTACAATCCATCCCTGATGCGCCCATGGCACAGATTAGTCAACTTTTCCATCCTGTCAGGACATCGCTATTTTTGGGCCGTTTTATTTGTCCCACAAAGAAGATGGAAAACCGCACTTCGTTAACAACCGTACACTAGGAAATTGCTCATTTCCAGCTTCAATGCCTTTCGGGCTACACTGTTAATAGTGAAAGTAAATAAAGAGATGCAAAATATAAAACTTCTCTATTACATAACGTTACGCTATTTCAGGACGTACCGGTTCTTAAAATACACGTGTGGATTAGCTAGCAGCAGAACACAGCATGGCACATCCTTACAGTTTAATGATAAACTCCTAGCTTAATGGTGGATGGAAGATGCAACTCCAACAGTGTCCGGAAGCTTTTAATGCCATGTTTAATTACGGCCTCCGTGGCATCTGAAAACATGTTCGGCTCGGCCTCTTTGAGCAGTTTGAAACATGTTGACACTAACAAATGAAAGCTTTTCCACTGCATGACTAGTCAACAGCTTGCAGAATAGTCTGTGACTCTTAATTCATTCCTCTTCAGGAAAAAGGTTCATTCTGGCCAAAATGGTTGAAATTACTTAATTTGTTTTATAGTTTGGGAAAAAGAACTAACACCCCTACATGAGACGCTACCTCAGATGGCAATCACGCATACTTCAAAGCCAGCCCCTTCTACCACACTGTGTACACACGTTCTTGTAAATGAAGCCAACTAGCTTGTCTGTCATGGGGTTCTGCAACATGATGAGTAATGCATGTGTGAAAGAAGGAAGGTGAGGTTCTTTGGAGCGGGTCATTTTGATTCACTAATCAGCGTTACCAAGTGTCTTACGTTTGAACTTGAAAAAAAATGTTGCACAAGATAAGAGTTACCTTGTGTATCCTCAATCTACTGCACTCTACTGCCGGATTCCTTTTCTCATGTCAAACATCAGGGGTAATTTGGCCAAAAAGGATTCCACACATTTACATTAGGCAACTAAACACATAATTTGTGATATTAAACATTCTAATTTTTGCCTATGACACACGACCATCCATCCATCTTCTACGCTTACTCCTTTCTCAGGGTCACAGGGATCCTGGAGCCTGTCCCAGGGAGGGTACAAGGCAGGGTACACCCTGGACAGGGTGTAGTCCATAGCAGGGCACAATCACATACACACTAACACACTCATTCATACACTAGGGACACTTTTAGACACCATGCCTACCATGCATGTCTTTGGACTGGGGGAGGAAACCGGAGTAGCCGGAGGAAACGCCCGCAGCAGGGGGAGAACATGCAAACTCCGCACACACATGCCCCTGGCGGGACTCGAACCCCGGACCCTAGAGGTGTGAGGCAAACATGCCAACCACTAAGTGCCCCCTATGACACGTATTCAATATTAAAATTTGTTTCATCAGTCCCAGGGTAAATGTTACTATTCTCTAATAGAACTTGCTCTCTTCTATTTGTTCGAATTAGATGAATGTATGCATTTACTCAGCATTAATGCTGAATACTTTTAATAACATCAAAAGTGCCGGTGCTTTGAGTGTAAACAATGAATCAGCTTTAAAACGCATGAAAGCAAACTCCTACCCACTAGTCTCTTATTTACATTTCATGTGTTTGACACACAGTTTACCTTTTTGTATATTTAATTTAAGTGCATCACACACATGCAGGTGTGGCAATAGTGAACAAATACAAAGAAAGCATTGAGCCAGTTTTCAAGGTCTGAGGAAGGCACGAGGAAGGAAGTCTGAAATAAATTTCAGAGAAACCGAGATGCTTTTATCCAAAGCTGCTGCAAATTAAGTCAGTTAAATGTGCTATTCTTTTATAAAGTGGTTTTCTAACCAGACCTGCAGGTAGTCATTTGGCTGAAAAGCAAAGTTTCCATCCTTAACAAATAAAGAAAACCTTATTTCACAAACAAAATGCTGAAAGACAGACACTGAAAAGCAAATGAAATTTTTTTTATAAAAATGCATCGGACATGATGTAGTGCTGGAATAGAGTTTTTATAACGACCCCTGAATATAAATATTTGGTACAAGGTTTGTTTGTGCAGTTGTGATCACCATTATTACATTTCTCATTACTACTTACATTTCTCTACTCTAATTACGACAGACATCTCATTTCATTTGATTTTTTACAATATTGTGCATTGTGTAGTTTTTGCTTACCTTTGCTTACATGCATTGAATGCACATATTTACGATTTATTGTTACAATGTTTATTACTCAAATTTAATAATAATAGTAATTAAATACAATTCCGTGGGCCCTATTGTTAATGTAAATGTGTATTTCAGTAATATAGTTAAGTAGGAGGGTTTCCGTTACCTGCATTTATATTAAAACTAACATTTTAAATGAAATATTGATAACTAATAGATACTGAATCAAACCCATATAAAGAAGAATCGAATCACCAAACTGGTCACAATACCCAGCCCTACCTGTGATCCATGTTTTAGTTGGATAATTGGATTATCACAGGTAATGCCACAATGCTATTATTCCTATAGGACTTACTGATATTGGGATGAGGGAGCAGGGATGCACCCGGAGGGGCAGCGCCGGGGAATGGCGTGGGTGGAATTTTCCCCTGCTGGAAAGCAGCAGCTGCAATACACATTAAAAAAACATTTATAAATCCACACAACAAACAGGATAACCCCCCCCCCAATGTGTGCACTAACTTACTGATCAAACTTCAAAAACAGGTCCAAAGACTGAAGAAGTACTTACTTGTTTTGTCTATCAGGCTCTGTGCCTGCTCCTCCATCCATTTCTGATAATAGTCTTTCACATTTTCTTTGTGTTTGCGTCCACTACAGTGGGTTTTCCTTACTGACGGCTGAGAAAACAGAAGATTCAACATTTGGGCTATTGAACTAGGTCAGTTACTGCTGCATTACTACTCAAGGCATGCAGCTTATGGGTGTTTCTGACTGTGTGTGGGTGGACAGATGGATGGATAGATAGACAGAATGATAGATGGATAGAGAGACAGATAAACAGATACAGAGACACAGAGTGAGAGAGAGATAGATCGATAGATACCTAGAGAGACAGAGATATAGAGAGAGACAGAGAGATATAGAGAAAGACAGACACAGAGAGAGAGACACACAGAGAGAGAGAGAGACAGATAGATATAGAGACACAGAGAGAGAGAGACACACACACAGAGAGAGAGAGACACACACACAGAGAGAGAGAGACACACACACAGAGAGAGAGAGACACACACAGAGAGAGAGAGAGACACACACACAGAGAGAGGAGACGACACACACAGAGAGAGAGAGACACACACACAAGAGAGAGAGAACACACACACAGAGAGAGAGAGACACACACACAAGAGAGAGAGACACACACAGAGAGAGAGACACACACAAGAGAGAGAGAACACACAAGAGAAGAGAGACACACACACACAGAGAGAGACACACACACAGAGAGAGACACACACACAGAGAGAGAGACACACACACACAGAGAGAGACACACACACACAGAGAGAGAGACACACACACAGAGAGAGAGAGAGACACACACACAGAGAGAGAGACACACACACAGAGAGAGAGACACACACACAGAGAGAGAGACACACACACAGAGAGAGAGACACACACACAGAGAGAGAGACACACACACAGAGAGAGACACACACACAGAGAGAGAGACACACACAGAGAGAGAGACACACACACAGAGAGAGAGACACACACACAGAGAGAGAGACACACACACAGAGAGAGAGAGACACACACACAGAGAGAGAGAGACACACACACAGAAGAGAGAACACACACAGAGAGAGAACACACACAGAGAGAAAACACACACAGAGAGAGAGACACACACACAGAGAGAGAGACACACACACACAGAGAGACACACACACACAGAGAGAGAGACACACACACAGAGAGAGAGACACACACACAGAGAGAGAGACACACACACAGAGAGAGAGAGACACACACAGAGAGAGACACACACAGAGAGAGAGACACACACAGAGAGAGAGAGAGAGAGAGAGAGAGAGAGAGACAGATCGATAGATACCTAGAGAGACAGATAGATAGAGAGAGACAGAGAGATAGAGAGACAGATATAGAGAAAGACAGACAGAGTGAGAGAGAGAGAGTCAGAGAGATATTGAGAGAGACAGATATAGAGAAAGAGACACAGAGAGAGAGAGAGAGAGAGAGAGAGGATCGATAGATACCTAGAGAGACAGATAGAGAGAGACAGAGAGACAGATAGATAGAGAGAGACAGAGAGACAGATAGATAGAGAGAGACAGAGAGACAGATAGATAGAGAGAGACAGAGACACACAAAGAGAGAGACAGAGACACAGAGAGAGAGAGAAGAGAGACAGATAGATAGAGAGAGACAGAGACACACAGAGAGAGACAGAGAGAGAGACGGAGACACACACAGAGAGAGACAGAGAGACAGATAGATAGAGAGAGACAGAGAGACACACAGAGAGAGAGAGAGACAGAGACACACACAGAGAGAGACAGAGAGACACACAGAGAGAGACAGACAGAGACACACAGAGAGAGAGACAGACAGAGACACACAGAGAGAGAGACAGACAGAGACACACAGAGAGAGAGACAGACAGACACACAGAGAGAGAGACAGACAGAGACACACAGAGAGAGACAGACAGAGACACACAGAGAGAGAGACAGACAGAGACACACAGAGAGAGAGACAGACAGAGACACACAGAGAGAGAGACAGACAGAGACACACAGAGAGAGAGACAGAGACACAGAGAGAGAGAGAGACAGATCGATATATACCTAGAGAGACAGATAGATAGAGACAGATATAGAGAAAGACAGACACAGAGAGAGAAAGATAGATCGATAGATACCTAGAGAGACAGATATAGAGAGACAGAGAGATAGATATAGAGAGAGAAGAGAGACAGAGAGACACAGAGAGAGAGAGACACAGAGAGAGAGAGACACAGAGACACACAGAGAGAGACAGAGACACACAGAGAGAGACAGAGACACACAGAGAGAGACAGAGACACACAGAGAGAGACAGAGACACACAGAGAGAGACAGAGACACACAGAGAGAGACAGAGAGAGAGATAGAGAGACAGACCGACAGACAGACAGATAGATGCACACAGATACCTCTAGTGCATTTTAAATGAACTACTACAACAAATATGCAAAAACCTACCGAGTCGTGCGTTAAGTAGGTGTCGCAGTAGTCACAGTAAAACCTGAGAAGAGGAACGGTGTGTAAATGATCCAGTTTTTTTGAATGACAGACATGAAACCTGCTCTCCAAGTTAGCCTCCACTCCTAGCTAACCTAACACAAATATCAGCAGATAGATCATTAAGGTAATAATGCTAACTTATTAGGTTTATCTAGCAAAAATATTTAGGTGATTATAATACAGCTGTGGTTGTTCGATGCTAAACGCGTTTATTTTCCCCAACAACAGACACTAGTGAGGTAAACAGTGAGATACCCCGCTAGCGGGAAGACTGACTGAGAGCCGAATGCGAGCTCGTTACTCAGAGATTAAACCCCGTGTTTCATGCAAGCTCGTCGCCGAAGCAGAGAACAGAACATGATTATTTATAAACACATTTCAGTTGATGATCTAGAAGAAGACACATTAATTCATTAAGCATTAATTCATTAAACTTACTTCGGCATCTTCACGGGCAAACAAAATGTGGCGCCCTAACCGGATGTTCAAGTAGTTGCTCTTGCGTCGATAAAGAGCGCGTCGGCGCCACCAGGCGGACGGGAGGAGCAACTAGTACTGGCGCTCCTGATACTGAACAGAAACACGCAGACACGCACATGCGCACACGCGCTTCGAAACACTGTACCGGTGTACCTGATCACGTGACAACTTTGGAAACGGATTCAAAAGAAGTCTTGCGCGCGTGTTGTACAAAGCTTACTCAAAATTCCGCAGAGCAGGCAATAATATATATATATATATATATATATATAACCTTGTTTTATTTAAGATATAACCTTGTTTTATTTAAGATATTTAAGATAGTCTTAGTAGTGCTGCTCTAAACTATCTTAAATAAACAAGGTTAGCTAGGCCAATTTAAGGGTTGTTCCCCTTCAAATTGACGCGCCACACTACTGTCCAGTCGGTGGCGGTAATGAGGCGATAGCTGGCTCACCAACCGCAAATAAATGTTACAAGAAGAAGAAGAAGAGGAGAAAGCGCGTATAGAAGGTCATTCGAGGAAATAGTGGTTTGAGTTGATACAGAGATACAGTGGTGTGAAAAAGTGTTTGCCCCCTTCCTTATTTCCTGTTCCTTTGCATGTTTGTCACACTTAAGTGTTTCGGAACATCAAACCAATTTAAACAATAGTCAAGGACAACACAAGTAAACACAAAATGCAATTTGTAAATGAAGGTGTTTATTATTAAAGGTGAAAAAAAATCCAAACCATCATGGCCCTGTGTGAAAAAGTGATTGCCCCCCTTGTTAAAACATACTATAACTGTGGTTGTCCACACCTGAGTTCAATTTCTCTAGCCACACCCAGGCCTGATTATTGCCACACCTGTTCACAATCAAGGCATCACTTAAATAGGAGCTGCTTGACACAGTAAGGTCCACCAGAAGATCCTTAAAAGCTACACATCATGCCGAGACCCAAAGAAATTCAGGAACAATTGAGAAAGAAAGTAATTGAGATCTATCAGTCTGGAAAGGGTTATAAAGCCATTTCCAAAGCTTTGGGAATCGCCGAACCACAGTGAGAGCCATTATCCACAAATGGCGAAGACATGGAACAGTGGTGAACCTTCCCAGGAGTGGCCGGCCGCCCAAAATTACCCCAAGAGAGCAGCGACGACTCATCCAAGAGGTCACAAAAGACCCCACAACAACGTCCAAAGAACTGCAGGCCTCACTTGCCTCAGTTAAGGTCAGCGTTCATGCCTCCACCATCAGGAAAAGACTGGGCAAAAATGGCCTGCATGGCAGAGTTCCAAGGAGAAAACCACTGCTGAGCAAAAAGAACATCAAAGCTCGTCTCAATTTCTCCACAACACATCTTGATGATCCCCAATACTTTTGGGACAACATTCTGTGGACCGATGAGACAAAAGTGGAACTCTTTGGAAGGTGTGTGTCCAAGTATATCTGGCGTAGAAGGAACACTGCATTTCATAAAAAGAACATTATACCAACAGTAAAATATGGTGGTGGTAGTGTGATGGTCTGGGGCTGTTTTGCTGCTTCAGGACCTGGAAGACTTGCTGTGATAAAAGGAACTATGAATTCTGCTGTCTACCAAGAGATCCTGAAGGAGAATGTCCGACCATCTGTTCGTGTACTCAAGCTGAAACGAACTTGGGTTCTGCAGCAGGACAATGATCCTAAACACACCAGCAAGTCCACCACCGAATGGCTGAAGAAAAACAAAATGAAGACTTTGGAGTGGCCTAGCCAAAGTCCTGACCTGAATCCTATTGAGATGTTGTGGTATGACCTTAAAAAGGCCGTTCATGCTCGAAAACCCTCTAATGTAACTGAATTAGGACAATTCTGCAAAGATAAGTGGGCCAAAATTCCTCCAGGATGCTGTAAAAGCCTCATTGCACGTTATCGCAAACGCTTGGTTGCAGTTGTTGCTGCTAAGGGTGGCCCAACCAGTTATTAGGTTTAGGGGGCAATCACTTTTTCACACAGGGCCATGATGGTTTGGATTTTTTTTCACCTTTAATAATAAACACCTTCATTTACAAATTGCATTTTGTGTTTACTTGTGTTGTCCTTGACTATTGTTTAAATTGGTTTGATGTTCTGAAACACTTAAGTGTGACAAACATGCAAAGGAACAGGAAATGAGGAAGGGGGCAAACACTTTTTCACACCACTGTATTTTGTAGTTCTGGGACCCACAAAGGTACGAGGGGGTTCTGAAGTTTATGAAAAAAAATAACTCGTAAAAGAACAAGTTTGTCTATTTAGAAGAAATCTGTATTAATAATGTATAATAGCTTACATTGTATGTTATTAATGACTTTTTTGGTTATGCCCACACTACAAAATCTATAACATAAACCAAAAAATATACGTGGATTGCTTTTTTTTAAATATTAAGTTAAACAAAGCATTACTTAATGTTACCAGATTTGTTAGCTGGTGGAACCTCAAAACCCACTGCAGCGTTCATTATCCAGGAGCTACACTTCATTGTTTTGGCCACCAGATGTCAGTAGCGCGCACTGTGAATGAACCCTTTTTTCGATTAATTCTGTAGATAGAGACCGATAGATAGAGGAAAGCTTCATTTTGCCATTACTACAAGCGAACTTAGCAGAAAATGCACCATGTAGCCAAAGGTTTGTGGACCTTATGACCACATCCACATGTGCTTCTTGAACATCCGAGCCTCCACTGTTTTGGGAAGGCTTGCCATTAGATTTTGGAGCATGGTTGTGAGGATTTGTGCTTATACAGCCACATGAGGTCAGACACTGATGTCGGGCGGGACCACTGAAAGCAGTTGGTTTTCCAGTTCAATCTAAAGGTGTCCAGTTGGATTGAGATCAAGGGCCACTCAAGTTCTTCCACTCCACTTTTGGCAAAGCATGTCTCCAAGAACCACAGTTTGTGCCCAGGAGCATTGTCATGCTGGAACAGGAACTGGCTTTTATGCTGGAACTGGCCCCTGTACAATCCTATACAATTGTGTGCTTTCAACGTTGTGGCATCAGTTTGGGGAAGGTCCACACATGACTGTGATGGTTAGCTGTATATACATTTTTGGTTATATAGTATGTTCTAGTCCCCTACTCCTGACCACTCTTGTGCACTGGTCCCCTACTTAATTCAGTTTGATTCAATTTCTCAACAGTGTTTTCTTAGCATGAATGTCACATTATTGCCAAAGCGTGTAAATAACGGAACAGATTGTGACATTACCAGTATCTATGCTCATGTAACACACATGTACACACATCATTACATTAACACTTACATACATATGAAAGTAAATAAATAAATCATCAAACAGACAAATAACTAATCTAGATGTAATAAAGATCTCACTTCAGAATGAGCTCAGGACATTCAGTGTCTCATTGTCCCCCAGGCTGTGACATTCTGCAACATATTTTGCAGCGAAGGTTGCAGTGTGTTCGTCTCGTAAGATGATCCTGAATTTCTCATCTGCTGTTGAAGTCTTGAATTTTGCGTATAATTTGATCAGTGAAAATGACATTTGTGTTTATTTTTTTTACAGCAGAGGAGAAGGTTCACATCTGTCTCAACCCACGGTCTCAGTTTGCTAGGCATACAGGTTCTCCTTCTCCACAGCACGACTGTGGTCTCTCAGCCTGTACTTGATCAGCATCTGTCTCTGTTTTCTATCTCTGACTGTGAAGAGATTCTCTGACCATTTGTATTCTCTTTTTAAGGCCCAATATCTGTGTAATCTGGACTGAGTTTAGATATAGCTGTCCCAAATCTCAAGATATGCTGTTCTGATCGTTTAATAATTTGGTTGACTCGAATTAGACTTTGGAGAGCATTGCTGGTCTGAGGCTGCTGTAGGTCAGTTGGGTTAGTGAGTTCTAGGACTGGTTAAAAGAGAGGACTGGTTTTAGGGTTGAGCTCTTGGGTTTTTAGTGCTTCATATAGTAGTGTGCTTCCAAAATTTTTGCGTTCTTATTCGTACTGGCATGACCAATGGGAATCTTCCTAATTTGGCATGCATTGGCTGGTGTTTTTCTTAGAACAGTTAGTATATTCAGAATTCTGCATGCAGGGACTAATATAGTCATGCATACTGAGTGGACCTCTCACACTCATTTAGAGCAATAGTTGTAATGACTGTCAAAACACATTACAAGATTTTGCACCATGTTTATTTGGGTCTACGTGGTGGAAGTTTTTATTACTTGCATAAGAGCTCTTCATGCTTTTTCTCTTAGTGTAATTCACTGCCTGATCAAAACTTCCAGCGTCCTAGGTAATCGGTGTAACAAATGCTCTATGGTGGTGTTATCTTTGAGGCCTGTTTTCATGAGACCTGGCCTCATTTTGGACGATTACAATTTTGGTTTTGGCCAGATTGAGTGTCAGGGTCCATTTCTGACAATAGCTCTCTAGCAGGTCCAAGTGTTTCATCTGATTGAGAGTAATGTGCTGTTGCTTTTGGAGTTGTAGAGAAGACACCCAAGCAACATAAAGTGACAAGGACCTGCTGAGCTTGCAGGGTTTTAGTTTTATTGTAAGTTTAAATAATTTGCACTGAGTTGAGAATATTACCAAAAGCATGGAGGAAAACAAAAGAAATAAAAGCAACATAGTTCCTCCTCATGCCTGCTTCTGCCTCCTCAATTCCCTCCTACAAACCAAGGAATCACACAGAACAATATTTCCACATTAATGTTTCTCCCTTCCCCATAAATGATAAAGGAAAATGTTAGCATGTAGGATTAACAAATTAAATAATGCTTCAAATAATTACTTGTTCTCAAGCTTTAAGCAATGTGAACATTACGAAACATTTTTAAGGAGGAGATGTGGTAAAAATTTCTATGTTGCCACAGTAAATTACAATTCATGACAATAACAACAAAATTTATTTGCGCTCATATACAGGACACACATACAAAATTAAAGCATACATGTAACCCAAACCATTCCATCATTCAGTTGTTATATAAATGCTAGATGAGTCTGTTGAAGGAAGATTTTTCTTTGACTCAGTAGGACATATACAGAACATATATTTATTTTCCATTAAAGAATCAGCTCTGTTCTTCAGTGTCTATTTGTATACAACAACCCCAAATACTTCAAAAAGTGTTTTGAAAACTAAGATTAAAAAAGTGCAATGAAACAATTTATCTCAGGATTCAGTTATGCATTATTCTGGGGATTCAAGCCTCCGTTTCAGAAGCATGACAAACATCCACTTGGCTAAAATGTATTTTATATGATTATGGAAAAAAATTAAGTGATGAAAATTAAGGTATCTTAATGAAGTGTGTTTTCAGTCAATACCAGGATTCTGTTTTCATCCCCCTTTGCCAGTGGTAGTAAAAGTTAACACTGAACACAGCTCAACATGCCAAGTGATTAAATCATGTCTGCCAGCTTATTCAAAGCTGCTCTGAATGCACTGTCTGTCCAGTAGAGAGATTCTCACAGATTGGATTTGGGGCCGCTATTCACAGGAATGGCCCTGAGCTCTGTCCGCATGCACAGGTACTCGCCTATGACTGCCATGAGGGCAATGCAGGCCACATTAACCAGCCACCATGACAGAGCAGCTGGCAGGTGAGAATTATAGATCCAGCAGCCAATCATGTGGAAAAAATGCACCGTGACTGTGAAGTCCAAACACTGCTTCCCCCGACGGATGAATAACCACAAGCCCAGAGCACTGCCAAGAGACCCAGATACATATACATTCAGTCCAGTACACAGAGACTCTGATATTAGGTCAAGCCCTCTAGGGTTAGAATGTATTTTTTTTTTAAATAAGGGCACTGTGTTGTCATTTCACTGCAAGTTGTATACTGTATATAATTCTGTATGTGACAAATAAAAATATTGAATTAGCATAACAGTCCTATAGAATTAAACACAATATAAATCAGACACTTCAAATAAAGGCCACACACCATGTGAGAGAGTTCAGAATGAATGCCATCATTGAGAGTCGTCCGTGTGTCGTTGAAAAACCGAGGATCTTTAAATATGGATTGAAAAAAAATAATAAATGGCAAAACAATCATTTCAAAAGTGAAATGAAGAATCTGATCGAGAAATGGTCTGCACAAGACATACCCCCCTACAAACGAAGCTGTAGTAGATGCACTGCATCAGGATGATCTGGGAGATGATGAGCACTGGATCCCAGATGTAGCTGCGGAACTGACTGGCCATCTTCAAGCCAGGTCCACAAATCAACTCAAGACAAAGACCATGAGTGGCCCAGATCTTCACTCTGTCACCCAAAGCAGGCTCTGCTGCAGATCAGGAAAGAAAAATCGTTGTCAATATACCGATGTGACTGCAGTAAAAATAAATAAGTAAATAAATAAAATGCGTGTTGTTCATGACGAAGTGATGATACATTTCAGCACCACTGGTCTGTGAAGCATAGCCAGGGGGTCCATTTGTATGTTGTAACATTAATATTTCCCTTCACTGGAACCAAGTGGCCCAAACATGCTCCAGCGTGACAATGCGCCTGTGCACGAACGAGCTCCATGAACAAAAGGTTTGCCCAAGTTGGAGTAGAAGAACTTGAGTGTACTGCACAGAACCCTGACGTCAACTCCACTCAAAACCTTTGGGATCAACTGGAAGGCTGACTAAACCCCAGACCCCCTCATCCAAAGTCATCGCCCGACTTCACTATTGTGGCTGAACGAAATCAAATCCCCACAGCCACGCTCCAAAAGAGTGGAGGTTAATAAGGTGAACTAAATCTGGATGTTCAACAAGCTCATCCGGATGTAATGGTCCAGTGGCCACATACTTTTGACCATATAAAGGCATACTGACGAGACAATTGAATCGAATTCATTTCATCCAAACTTTAATATCCAAGTACGTCACGCTATAAATAATAATCACGTGGACATCATATATCTGTCTGTATACAGTTCAGCAATAAAGAAAAGACAACACTTGAACAGTTACAATAGTTGTTTATATCATGTTTAACATGTCCTCCGCCAACGTTAGCTGTAATTAATTTGTCGTAGTTGGAAGAGAATGTTGGATGAATTAGACTAGCTTAGAGTTTATTTGAGCTATGTCATGGTTTGATTCTATTTGGAAGCACAACAGGCCAAGTAGAGTGTGATGTAGTGCTACAGAGACAACTGCCAGCTTTCCAACTGAACATTAGCCGCTTGTCTACAGTGAAGGCTGGCAACTGGACACACTTCTCGCCAACCAATAGCTGTCTAGCACGAGAGCTTTACTTACCCGCACCATCGCTAGCATCGGAGTCTAAATCTCAGTCCCCAAAATCCCTCTAAAGTTCTAACAGCGTTAAACAATCATATAATCGGAACGGCTGACGACAAGGCTGTGTGAAGAAGTGGCAATGTCAACAAAACGATGTGAACCCAGCACCGGCAACGCTTCCGGTGAACCAAATATTCCAAAATAAAAGTCCTAAACGATAAAACAAACGAACGATAAAAAATATCCATCCATCCTCTACCGCTTATTCCTTTTTCAGGGTCACGGGGAACCTGGAGCCTATCCCAGGGAGCATCGGACACGAGGCGGGGTACACCCTGGACATGATGCCAGTCCATTGTAGGGCACAATCACATACACACTAACACACCCATTCATACACTACGGACACGCCAATCAGCCTACCATGCATGTCTTTGGACTGGGGGAGGAAACCGGAGTACCCGGAGGAAACCCTCGCAGCACAGGGTCACGGTGGGAGTCAAACCCCAGACCCTGGAGGTGTGAGGTGAACGTGCTATCCACCGTGCGTCTCTTATTCAAAAGCAAAAAAAAACCAAAACAATTCACTCTTCAAGTTTGCTTGTCATATGCATGACTAACTATGTATTTTACTAATGAGCAACATTACATTTACATGTATTCATTTAACAGACGTTTTTATCCAAAGCAACTTACAAATAGCCCACTTACAAAAACTTACAAAAATGTCTCTCTCTCTCTCTCTGTGTGTGACTTCTCCATTCTGTGCTGACACGCGGGCTCATGTTAAGGTACCATTTTGGGATGTTTTACTTGGTTAATCCTCTTCTAAGGACCGACCTGTAATCATGTATAAGCCTATGGTATCCTTCAATGTAATAAACGAAGAACAGCACTTTCACTTTTTGTCAGGGTGAGTTATATTAACTTTCATGAGAAACCCGTGAGGATCTAGCCGGATCCTTACAGTAGGTAGAACCAGGATCACTCATCATCAGGTTCCACATTGCAGACCAATTAATTATTACAGTGGATGATGATTTGGCACAATTCTTGATGCCCCCCCCCCTACCTCGATGAACTTGATTAGATGGTATATACTGAAATGTTAATAAAATTTGTGGGAGCATTCAGTCATTGGACTAGGCGAGAGAAGAGACCTCTTTTTAATTTGAAGGTGTAAATAAAAATTTAAGGAGTCTTTTTTTCTTGTACAATTACCCAAGAATTTTCCACCTCTGGTAGCTTGTTATACAGCAGACTATAATGTTTTAATAATGTTTTATAATGCATTTGTGGTGCCTTGTAAGGGGTAAATTGTAAGTTGTAATGACATCTTTTCTCACCTCGGGATATTCAACTGTATGAAGTGGGCAAACAACATGTACACCTTCATGAAAGTTTGTCTATTGTTTTCTCTGTCAGAGCACGTAAAGCTAACTGCTTTTACAGTTACAAGCCTGAATAGCTATTGGTACTGTTGTACTATATTCAACTTTAAACATTCATGTAACATTCTGGACTTAAATTGCAAAAACAGCAAACAATAGTGTGTAGCTTAGCAACAAGGCTAGTTCACCAGCGAGTTGCGTTACCAACAAGCTAATCAGCTAACATTAGTGATAACTAATAATGGTGAGTAGTTTCTCAAAACAGTGAATAGTATGATCACTCTTACAGATTTAACCAATTCTGTATATTAACTGATCTAAAGTCAGTACTGCTATAAACTACTTTAAAAGTAAGTAAGTTATTTACACTTCACAGTGTGTGCAGCCGTGAACACTTGACTCTGTAAACAGTACATACAAGTTGAAAAGTTGACATTTGCAGTTGAGGGGTCATTTTCGGTGGTTTTGAATAGATGTAGGAAGGGAATAACAAGTTGTCATGGAATGCAGCATACATGTTACAAGAGAGCATGTACAATGAATATACAGTGGCTTGCAAAAGTATTAGCCCACCTGGAATTTATCAGATTTGCCTGAATTGTAAATGTTAAAAACAGTATTTTTTGTCTTACAGGGAAATTTCAAAATCAGAATTACTTAGCCATCAGCAAGTATGTAAAAGAAAATCTAAATACTGAAAAATGCTGCTTTCTGAACATAAAACACCTCTGTTAAACTGTCACTGAAGAGACTGTCAGTCTGAAGGAAAGGTGTGAAAATGAAGACTAAGCATCATTCTACCAAAGTTAAAGATAAATTTCATAACTTAGGAAATCAGGTTGGTTAAAACACTGTAGGATCAATAGTGGGGAAGTGTAAGTTGCATCACAGCATGCACGCACTACCCAGCCAAGGTGCTCCTTAAAATTCAACTCAAAACAAAGACAGAGGCCGGTGAGGGATAGTCTCAGTGAACCCAACAGAGTACAGTAGCTGAAAGTGGAGTGAAAGTGCACAAGAGAACCATTTCAAGAGCTTTGCATTATTGAGGACTCTATTGAAAGTTGGCTAGAAAGAAACCACTGCTCAAGAAGAGATGTATGAAAACATGAGAGTGACCCAATGAATATGTAGTTTTTTGGTGTGGCGAGAACAGAACTAAGAAATTTGTTCTAAAGTTTCAAAACACAGACCATACCTCCATTCCAACAATGAAATAAGGTGGTGGCAGCATGATGCTCTGGGGATGCTTTTCATCCTGAGAACCTGAGCTTCTTATCAGATTTGAAGGGAGAATGGATGGAGCAAAATACAGGCAGATATTACGAGAGAACATGTTTCAGTCTGCTAAAAACAAACAAACAACTAAAGCTTGGTAGAAATGTCACCTTTCATCAGGACAATGGTCCCAACCTTAAGGCCAAAGTAATGCAGGAGTGGTTAAAAACAAAAATGTGAATGTTCTACGGGGCAAAGTCTTCAAAGCTAGACTTAATGCTGTGAAAACCTTTTGTAATCCAAAGGATATTGTTAGTTTTTATTAATTTATTTTTGTACAGCAGTTTTCCTTTCTCTATATTTTCTGTTCAGAGCATAAGCCAGATTGCTAGTGAGACATTGCTGTTACTGCTGTTACACAAAATAAAGCCAGTCCTGAGTACTAATGTTGAATTAGCCCTGTCTTATGTACAGCTTTTCTTTCGGTATATGCTGCTGAGAGTCTGAATGGATCACACAAACACACTGTCATAATTAAGTTTGAGTTATTGAAAACTGAAAATGGAAACCTAAGATACATATTCAGGCATCATATGTATTGTATCAAATTTCAATTTTGTGTATTATTACACCCCTATTTATATATTCCATGTCCTAGTTATTGTTTATAAATTTACCTGTTTACTAGACTGATGAATGAACTAATTTGGGATGGGTTTCATTACGGGTTTTACTATAACATCAGTAGAGTTTGAATGAGCTTGGTCTGGAAAGACCAGGGCTATTCTTGAAATGGTTGCAGGCTTTCATTCTAAGCCAATAGCAGCACACCTGCCATAAAAACCTTTGCCACACTGACCCTTTGCAGATAACTTTAATGCAGCCATCTACTGGCATGCCTTTTATAGGTGGGAGGAAACCAGAGAACCCAGAGGAAACCCATGTGGACATGATGATGAAACCCTGCACAGACAGTAACCTAAGCTCAAGACCAAACCAGGGACCCTGGAGCTGTCAGGCAGCAAGTCTACACGTGGCATCACCATACAGTCCTTGAATAATTCCCTGACCAACAATAAATGTGGTCAATTTAAAAGGCAGAACATTTGTTACGAAAATAAGTTTATCACAATCCTTTTCCTTATACTAAAGACAGGGCTTCCTGGACTTTTCTTGTTTGGGGCATGACGGAGAACCATACGCATGGATCTAGGAACCTATACTAAAAATAAAGTTAAAATCAACCCACTATTAAGAAAATGTTCTTAATAGTGGGCTGATTTTAACTTTATTTCTAAAATAGCTCTCAGGCCATTTAAAAAATGGCAGCAGGGCATAATTTAGACAACGATATATGATTGATATATTGTTCAAATACATTAAAAATGTTAATAGACAGAGCCATGGATGGGCCTGCTCTTTACTGGGTATTTACTGTATGTTTTAGCAGTTAAAGAAAATGAATGTGCTTATTTTAAACTATTGATTTAACTATTAAAAAAAAAAAAAGAAATGATGTCCTTAATTTTAAAGCCATATATGTGTGCTATTATATCTGTTTTCCCACCTGATAAACAGCAATTATATCTGTTCAACTGACAGTGGCAAAGATGAAAGAAGTTTGTCCTGTAACCTAATCCATTTTACCAATATAATATATTCATACACTTTTTGTTTGTTAAAAATAAACAAATTTAAAGGAGTGCATAAATCTGTATATTGGCCCCAGATATACAGTGCGTCTGGAAAGTACTCAGTGTTTCACTTTTTCCATATTTTGTTATGTTACAGCCTTATTCCAAAATGAATTAAATTCATTATTTTCCTTAAAATTCTACAAACAGTACCCCATACTGACAAAATTAAAGAAGTTTGTTTGAAATCTTTGCAAATTTATTAAAAATAAAAAACAACAAAAAAGCACATGTACATAAGTATTCACATGCTTTGCTCAATACTTTGTTGAAGCACCTTTGGTAACAATTACAGCCTAAATTCATTTTGAGAATGTTGCTACAAGCTTGGCACACCAGTTTTTGGGCAGATTCTCCCATTCTTCTTTGCAGGAACCCTCAAGCTCCATCAAGTTTGATGGGGAGCGTTGGTGCACAGACATTTTCAGATCTCTCCAGAGATGTTCAATCAGGTTCAAGTCTGGTCTCTGGCTGGGCCACTCAAGGACATTCACAGAGTTGTACTGTAGCCACTCGTATGTTATCTTGGCTGTGTGCTTCACCCCAGCCTGAGGTCCAGAGCGCTCTGGAGCAGGTTTTCATCAAGGATGTCTCTGTACATTGCTACATTCCCAAAACATCCCCACAGCATTATGCTGCCACCACCATGCTTCACTGTAGGGATGATATTGGCCATGAGTGGTGATGAGTGGTGCCTGGTTTCCTCCAGACATGACATGTGCCAATCAGGACAAAAAGTTCAATCTTTGTTCAATCTTTGGTCTGAAAGTCCTTCAGGTGCCTTTTGGCAGACTCCAGGCGGTCTGTCATGTGCCTTCTCTCTAGCCACTCTACCATACAGGCCTGATTGATGGAGTTCTGCAGAGATGGTTGTTCTTCTGGAAGGTTCTCCTGTCTCCACAGAGACACGCTGAAGCTCTGTCAGAGTGACCATCGGGTTTTTGGTCACCTCACCGACTAAGGCCCTTCTCCCCCGATCTCTCAGTTTGGCCAGGTGGGTAGCTCTAGGAAGAGGCCTGCTGGTTCCAGACTTCTTCCATTTACAGATGATGGAGGCCACTGTGCTCATTGGGACCTTCAATGCTGCAGAAATGATTCTGGACCCTTCCCCAGATGTGTGCCTCCATACAATTCTGTCTCGGAGGTCTCCAGACAATTTCTTGACTTCATGGCTTGGTTTGTGCTCTGACATGCATTGTGAACTGTGGGACCTTATACAGACAGGTGTGTGCCTTTCCAAATCATGTCCAATCAACTGAATTTACCACGGGTTTACTCCAATCAAGTTGTAGAAACATCTCAAGGATGATCAGTGGAAACAGGATGCACCTGAGCGTCAAGCAGGAAGCAGCATCAAGCAGGAAGCAGCGTCCATCGTGCTAACGCTATTACAGTATTTTCTTCTTACATTACATTAATTTTAGTTAATTTCAGTTTATCCAAATATAACTGAAACTACTTTAAAAACAATCGTAACATTGCACTGTCGCTAAATTTGATCTGTTTGTGACTAGCAGCTGTGACTAGCTTGCGATTAGCTTGTAGCCCATAGCCCGCTAGCATCACCTACCGCTAGCGTTGTTTACGTTTTCATATTTCGCATTTACAGCTGTTTTTTTGTTTAAAGAACAAATATGTCTACAGTCTCTTCACTTTTGAGTGCAGATGAGGACTCGCTCGAGCTTCACATGGTGCTGCTGGAACTGGACAATGTGGAGAAGCAGATCCGTGGCCTACTCGACCAGCAGGCCCAGCTGCAGGAGTGCACAGCGTGGTATTTCCTCTCCTAGCCCCTCTATGCCGTGTGTTTCTCTGTGCAGGGACTGTGTACCTAGGACTTTCCCAGCCGTGGTCTCCGTCATGCCGGCGCCAACACACCTTAAGCCTTGGGTGAACCAGCGGCGGAAGGCGCGGGCTGTACCCCGGGCGAGGACCTCTCCACCTCTGGTGTTCGAGATTCCGACCAGGAACCGCTTCGCCCCTCTCCGTCAGACCAGACTTAACGCTGTGATCGTCGGGGACTCCATCGTGCAGAACGTCCGTGTAGCCTCATCTAAAGGTAAGGTGCACACACACTGTTTTTCTGGTGCTCGTGTTTTTGATGTCGCTGCGCAGGTATCGCATTATGCAGTATGAACGCATTGGAGCGGTTGTGCTGCACGCGGGGACGAACGACACCAGGCTGCGGCAGTCAAAGGTTCTGAAGAGGGACTTCTCCAGCCTGATCGAGACGGTACGAGGCAGATCACCCACCGCGAAGATCATCGTCTATGGACCTCTTCCCACATTCAGACGTGGAGCAGAATAGTTTAGTAGACTTCTCACTTTCAATGATTGGTTAGTCTCTTGGTGTAATAAGTAGAATCTGGTGTTTGTTAATAACTGGAATCTATTCTGGAGCGTCCTAGGTTGTTTCCTCTTGATGGCCTGCACCCCAGCAGCATTGGAGCGGAACTGCTGTCTGACAACATCTCCAAGGCGCTACACTCCAAGTGACTGCCTAACGTAAATACATCTTCCAACAATAACATTCAGTATAATCAATGCTCAATTGATAATCCAACACCTGTAAAACATACTATAGAGACTGTGTCTGTTCCCCAAGCTATACAAATATATAGAAAATCTCAGAAAGTCTGTCTTAGAAACCTAATTAACATAAAATTAAATCATATTGAATGCATAGCCAGCACTTTTGATCTGAAGCTAGGACTATTAAACATTAGATATCTTGCATCTAAAGCTCTTATTGTTAACGACATCATTACTGATCAGGAATTTAATTTAATGTGTTTAACGGAAACTTGGATTAAACCAAACGAGTATGTAGCATTAAATGAAGCCAGTCCTCTTGGATACAGTTATGTACATCAGCCTCGTTCAACTGTTAGAGGAAGAGGTGTTGGTCTCATCCATAGTCCAAATCTAGTCATCACACAAAAACCTGATCATAAATTTAATTCTTTTGAAATTCTTTATACCAGTGTAAACTATGTAGCCAGAAACAATAAGTCAATTCCTCTATTTATTATTTACAGACGCCCATGGCCATATACTGAATTTCTTAGAGAATTTGCAGACTTTATCTCAAACCTGGTTGTGTCTGTAGTTAAAGCATTAATCATCGGAGATTTTAATATTCATTTTGATAACCTGGAAGACCCTCTAAGAATAGAGGTTGTGTCGATCTTAATTTCAGTAGGGATTAATCAGAATGTAATCGGGCCTACTCATAGTGGTGGTCACACTCTAGACCTCATACTAACATACGGACTAACATAAGTATAGAAAATATTGTCATTTTTCCACAGTCTGAAATTGTCTCAGACCATTATCTTATCTCATTCATAATACATATTGATCATAATATTTCCACCTCGCCTCGCTACCGTGTTAAACGTACCTACACATCAGCTACTGCACCGAGCTTCATAAATATCCTCGCAGAAACATCAATTAGATTTGGATCACCGTCAGATCCCATAGAACTCGATCAGGTGACTGAAAGCTTGGAGTCAACACTCCGCTACACGTTAGATAGAGTGGCTCCACTTTAAAGAAAAATAATTAGAGAGAAAAAATTAGCACCCTGGTATAATGATCAAACGTGAACCTTAAAACAGACAGCTCGACAATTAGAACGTAAATGGCGTCAAACCAAACTGGTGATATTTCAAACAGCATGGAAGGAGAGTCTACTTAAATGCAGAAAATATCTTAGTGAAGCTAGAAAAATCTATTTCTCCACCTTAAGAGGAGATAACCAAAACAATTCCAGATTCCTCTTCAACACGGTAGCAAAACTAACTAGGAATAAAACCACTACAGAGAGAAACACTCAATCATTACATAGCAGTGACGATTTCATGAAATTTTTCATTTATAAAATTGAAAATATTAGATGTGAGATACAGGCCATTAAATTACAACCGGTCAGTAATGTAACAAACCCATTAGATGACAATGTGGCAATATCGGATCAATGTTTAGAGTGTTTTGCTCCGCTTGTAGAGACCGAACAAGCTACACTATCTGATCAGCCAATTCATCAACCTGCATACTAGATCCCATACCTACATGTTTGTTTAAATAGATTTGTCCAGGAGTAATTAAGTCACTTTTAAATATAGTAAATTCTTCCCTAAGCACTGGCTATGTACCTAAATCACTTAAATTAGCAGTTATTAAACCCTTGATTAAAAAACCTGACCTTGACCCGTCTCAATTGTCCAGCTATAGACCAATATCGAATCTCCCCTTCATCTCTAAGATTTTAGAAAAGGTTGTAGCAAAGCAGTTATGCTCATACTTGGATAGGAACAACAGTCATGAAATGTATCAGTCAGTATTTAGACCTCATCATAGCACAGAGACAACGTTAGTTAAAGTAGTAAATGACCTTTTTCTGACCTCTGATCAGGGTTGTGTTTCGCTGCTTGTGTTACTCGACCTTAGTGCAACTTTTGATACTATAGATCACACTATTCTCCTTGATACATTAGAAAATGTTGTTGGCATTAAGGGAACAGTCCTCTCCTGGCTCAGGTCTTATCTGACCAATCGTTATCAGTTCGTAGATGTAAATGGTGATTTCTTCATGCGTATTATCTTCATGCGCAATTATTCGTAAACATGGAATTAGCTTCCACTGTTATGCTGATGATACACAGCTGTATGTTTCAGCGAAGCCAGAGGACAGACAGAAGCTTAGTAAAGTCGAGGATTGTGTAAAGGACATTAGACGATGGATGTTAACCAACTTCCTCTTACTTAATTCTGATAAAACAGAAATACTTTTATTAGGACCTCGTGTAGCTAGAAGTAATCTTTCTGATTACACAGTAACTCTGGATGGTCTTTCTGTTTCATCATGTACAGCAGTTAAAGACCTCGGAGTGATTATTGACTCCAGCCTATCATTTGATGCTCATGTAGATAATATTACTAAGATAGCTTTCTTTCATCTCAGAAATATTTCTAAGATAAGAAACATATTGTCACTACATGATGCAGAAATACTGGTTCATGCATTCATCTAGATTAAATTACTGTAATGCCTTACTGTCTGGATGTTCCAGTAAGAATATAAATAAACTCTAGTTAGTCCAGAATGCTGCTGCTAGAGTCCTAACTAGAACTAGAAGATACGACCACATCACCCCGATCTTATCCACACTGCATTGGCTCCCAGTAAAATTTTGCATTAAGTTTAAAATACTTTTATTAACCTATGAAGTACTACACGGTCTTGCACCACAATATCTAAGCGACCTTTTGGTTTTATATGAGCCGTCACGCCTACTCAGATCAAAAGGTGCAGGCTATTTGACATTACCTAGAATAGTGAAGACTACAGCAGGGGGAAGAGCCTTCGCTTATAGAGCCCCACAGTTATGGAACAGTCTTTCTATTAGTGTTCGGGACTCAGACACAGTCTCAGTGTTTAAGTCTAGGCTTAAAACATATTTGTTTACTCAAGCTTACCCTGACTAGATTATATCTCACTACTTCACAGTCCTAATAATCGTTTTTTTCCCTCTCTCTTTTTGCCAAGCCCCACACGAATTTATGGAGATATTGAAGATCCAGATCTTTTCTGCCTCTGGATGAGCTCAAATCTTCTGCTGGGACTATGGCTGCTCCTAAGGCCATACAGACTTCTCATTTTCATATTATCTGTGTTACTTTCACATTATCTGTGTTACCCAGATGAGGATGGGTTTCCCTTCTGAGTCGGGTTCCTCTCAAGGTTTCTTCCTCAAAAAACATCTTAGGGAGTTTTTCCTTGCCACCGTCACCACTCAGTGGCTTGCTCAGTTGTGCAATTTATGTTTCTCTCTGTTTTATATCTGTTTCTCTCTGTTTATCTGTTTCTGACTGTTTATATATGTTTCTATTTCTGTAAAGCTGCTTTGAGACAATGACTATTGTAAAAAAGCGCTATACAAATAAAATTGAATTTAATTGAATTGAGGGGTGTAATCACTTTTGTTGCCAGGGGTTTAGACATTAATGGCTGTGTGTTGAGTTATTTTGTGGGGACAACAAATTTACACTGTTACACAAACAGTACACTCAGTACTTTACATTTCTTCAGTGTTGTCACATGAAAAGATATAATCAAATATTTACAAAAATGTGAGGGGTGTACGCACTTTTGTGAGATACTGTGTGTGTGTGTGTGTGTGTGTATATATATATATATATATATATATATATATATATATATATATATATATATATATATATATATATATATATATATATATATATATATATAATGTGTAAGTTTATATTAATATTATTATTATTATTAATATTATATTTTATTATATTATTAGTTTATATTTGTAACACTCAGTTTATCAATTTTATTTTAAATAATCGGAAAAATGGTACTGAAATCACCCCCTCATCCGCTTAATCGAAAAAATAATCGTCAACTAATCGATTATGAAAATAATTGTTAGTTGCTGCTCTAATTTATACATTTGCATAATCATAATAAAAATTTTACATATTTATCACCTATAGAGAGGAGTATGGAACAAACTATGATTTTCAGAGTGAGTGATGACTGAGGGTTTGATGGGCATGTCTATAAAACTAGTGAAGTGAGACTAGTGAGTGTCGTGTCAAATTTGGTCCGTTATCTGAATGTAATTATAATTAAAATACAGCATAGAAACAGATACTCACATCTACCAGACTGCTGAATGAAGAAAGCAATACACAGAACCAATGAGTGAGAAGAAGCAAGGGTCCAAGTTTATTGATCCAATTCACATGAGATCCACACAGTTGAGATGTCCCAAGGGTGATCTGAAAACACGAGAGCTGAGGCTCTCCTATTTACACAACCTCCCTAGTGTCAGATTTCCCACCCTCAGCATTTTTCCAAATACCAATATGTTCCAACTTAGCTGATTTTGAAAACCCCTTATGTTCGCTAAACGGTTTAACTCGGTTCCATGCCCCCTTATGTTCAGCCTGTCTGCTTTCACTTTTTTTTTTAAACTGACTTCCACATACCATATCATTCGTAACTGGACTTTCCATGAGAGAGGATCTCCGCAATCTTGTACGAGCCATTTCTACAATTAAGGGTAAGTTTTATTTCTTCTGCCCCCATACTATTATTTTAGTGCTTTCATCTATATTTCTCTGTAGCTGTAAGTATATGCATATATATATATATATATATATATATATATATATATATATATATATATATATATATATATATATATATATATATATATATATATATATATGCAGTGCCTTGCGAAAGTATTTGGCCCCCTTGAACTTTTCAACCTTTTGCCACATTTCAGGCTTCAAACATAAAGATATAAAATTTAAATTTTTTGTGAAGAATCACCAACAAGTGGGACTCAATTGTGAAGTGGAACGAAATCTATTGGATATTTTAAACTTTTTTAGCAAATAAAAAACTGAAAAGTGGTGCGTGCAAAATTATTCGGCTCCTTTACTTTCAGTGCAGCAAACTCACTCCAATGTTTGGTGTGACGTTTGGTGTGTCTCCCAGGTGGCTTGTGGCAAACTTTAGACGAGACTTTTTATGGATATCTTTGAGAAATGGCTTTCTTCTTGCCACTCTTCCATAAAGGCCAGATTTGTGCAGTGTACGACTGATTGTTGTCCTATGGACAGACTCTCCCACCTCAGCTGTAGTTCTCTGCAGTTCATCCAGAGTGATTATGGGCCTCTTGGCTGCATCTCTGATCAGTCTTCTCCTTGTCTGAGCTGAAAGTTTAGAGGGATCCAAATCCGGCTTTAAACTTCTCCACAACAGTATTACGGACCTGCCTGGTGTGTTCCTTGGTCTTCATGATGCTCTCTGCGCTTTCAACAGAACCCTGAGACTATCACAGAGCAGGTGCATTTATATAGAGACTTGATTACACACAGGTGGATTCTATTTATCACCATCAGTCATTTAGGACAACATTGGATCATTCAGAGATCCTCGCTGAACTTCTGGAGTGAGTTTGCTGCACTGAAAGTAAAGGAGCCGAATAATTTTGCACGCACCACTTTTCAGTTTTTTATTTGCTAAAAAAGTTTAAAATATCCAATAGATTTCGTTCCACTTCACAATTGAGTCCCACTTGGTGGTGATTCTTCACAGAAAATTTAAATTTTATATCTTTATGTTTGAAGCCTGAAATGTGGCAAAAGGTTGAAAAGTTCAAGGGGGCCGAATACTTTCGCAAGGCACTGTATATATATATATGCCTCTGCGTATGTGCATGTGTGTGTGCTTGGAATGTGACTCTTAGTTGAACTTCTCTCTGCCCCCAAGTATCTGTGCTTGCACACTGATGTAATCCACCTACGCTTCCTGGCATACCTCACTAATTAGGTATATGTGTTTCCATGCCCAGGCGAACATCATCTCTTCCTATCTCCTTTACTGGATGGACTGGATTTGGATCTGAACACTCGCTATCAGCTTGCGCACCTCACCTCTGACATCACCCTGCTGATTGAGGTCCTCCGCACTTCACCTCCTGACTCAGGCTTTCCACCAAACCTTAGGTACAGGATTTGCCCCGCGAAATTGTACGTGTATGCTACCACTCAGACTGATCCGCCGCCTGCTGTACCCCTTCCAGCTAACAAACTGACGATGACACTGCCTTCTCTGACCCAGGCTCTGATTTCTCCCCTCCCTTTTCACCCGCCAGTCCTGAATACTCTCCTCCATACACCTCAGCAGGCTATTGTTCCTCCCCAGGGCATACACCGTACTACCAGCCATTCTCTCCTTATTGCTCATTCTCTCCCACCGACAGTAGTCCCACCAGTCCAGTGAATTCTCAATAAAAATCACGTGTCACTCATGCTGGTCTCCCTTGGTCTCCTGAGGGAACCATGAATGCCAACATGTACTGTGACATACTGAAGCAGAGCATGATCAGTATGCAGTATTCCAGTATGATAACGAACCCAAACACACCTCCAAGACGACCACTGCCTTGCTAAAGAAGCTGAGGGTGAAGGTGATGGACTGGCCAAGCATGTCTCCAGACCTAAACCCTATTGAGCATATGTGGGGCATCCTCAAACAGAAGGTGGAGGTGCACAAGGTCTCAAACATCGACCAGTTCAGTGATGTCATCATGGAGGAGTGTAACAGGACTCCAGTGGCAACCTGTGAAGCAGTGTGTGTGTGTGTGTGTGTGTGTGTGTGTGTGTGTATATATGTATATATACCTACAGTGGTGCTTGAGAGTTCGTGAATTTTTTATGACCTAAAACATCATTTGATTTTCACAAAAGTACTTAAAGTGGACAAACAGATCTTAAATAAGCAAATGAGAGAGAAATATTAAAGCAAAATTAAAGTTTTCGAGTGGCCTAGTCAAAGTCCTGACTTGAACCTATTGAGATGTTGTGAAGGGACGTTAAACAGGCAGTTCATGCTCGACAACCCTCCAGTGTGGCTGAACTAAAGCAGGTCTGCAAAGAAGAGTGAGCCAAAATTCCACCAACGTGGTGCTAAAGACTGATCGCCAGTTATCTGAAGCGTTTGCTTGCAGTTATCCCCGCTAAATGTGGCACAAGCAGATTTTAGGTTTAAGGGGTAATCAGTTTTTCACATTGGTGATTGGTGTTGGATATATATATTTTTTTTACTTCCGTCAAAAAAATTATAAATCAAAACTGTATTGTTTATTCAAGTTTCCTTTATTTTATGTTTATGTTATTATGTTTATGTTGTTTTTCATTTGAAGATCTAAAACTATTTAGTATGAGATATACACACACACAAAAAAAGGAGAAATCAGGATAATTTTTTCCAGCACTGTACGAGTTATATTAGGACTGCAGCTATATTGAATTCCATGGGCTGATCCAATAATAGCTGTGCAGTGTTTGTGCTCATGGGGCTACAGTTTTGCACAATTTCTGCTGTTATTTTATCTTTGTAATTGGCATAAAGTATAAAGTTATGATTTACATTAATTTCGGAAAGTTTTTGTTAATATTCAGGTCTAGGTAGCTGTCACGACCATCAGTGAAATTGACCTATCTAGTTAGTGCGACATGGCATACAATACTGAGAATGAGAGAGTGGAGACACTGAGAATGAATAACCTTCTGTTGTCAATAGTTTCCTCTCACCGGGCTTGACTACGGTGACGCATTCGAATTCGTGACGAAATCAAACCACGAAACATTCTGATCAATTGTTACGTCTACAAATCCATCCGTCTATATATTAGACATCAGACTGCTAGCAAGCAATTTTTAATATTTTTATTTTTTTTACAGACTCTCTGATGAATATATTCTGTGCGAAAATGTCAGAGGACAATTTACCTGAACAGCTAAAGGAGTTTATCAGTTCTCATGGAGGGGGAGTTGTTGTAAACTGTGAAAGCGTGTACAATATGATGTACAGTATGCACAGTAGGCTGCTGCGCCTTGAAGCCGAGAGAGAGACAGCAGATGTGAGGGAAGCGGACGTTGGCCGTGATGTCAGTGAGCCGCAGCCGGATGAGAAAATCTCAAGTCGTATTGATGAGCAGAAGGCGGCGCAGGAGCAACTGTCCAGCAGTACAGAGACGCAGAGCCTCTCCACCTCGGACACGAGGAGACAAGTGGAGGACAGGGGGGAAGGAGTGTCCAAGGTAAGGACGCATTGTCTAGTTCTGCATCATCTGACCTCCTTTTACTGTCCAGCAGAAATGTAACACTACACTAACAACCTGATGTCTTCTACCCACTTTTATTCGGTGTTTAATTGACTCAAGAGAATTAACTCTCACTTTTGTAATGTAGCATACACTGAACTTTACTAGTTACTGTCAGTTACTGTGATGTTGCTGTAATGTTTAATGGGTTGCCAAAGAAAGCATCTTAGCGTAGAGATTTAAAATGAACCCACATCACGTATCTGAAGACCCATATGTTCTGTTTTGAGCGTCTCATGCAAGACTTGGTCAAAGAGAATCAGGAGGTGAAGAAAGAAGTGGAGACGCTGAAAAATCAGTTTAGTCAGGTGACCGCATACATATACTTCACTCCTTTTTATCAATTACATCCAGCATACTGCAATTCATTGATTGCAGTATGAAATTATATTCTAATCCCTAAGACCATCAAAATTGGGATATCATTTCATACTGCAATCAATTCATTTACACAGAATGTAAACATAGAATATAACACAGTTCAATGACATAATAGTAGAATGCAAAAAAAATGAATCTGTTCATCTTGTTTTTCCAAGTGTGTGACTTTGGAACAGGTGCAGGTCTTGCTAAGTCAGCAAGGTCCTCTGGTTTCTGTATCCGACGGAGCCCTAAACCAGCTAGCTGTCCAGACCCAGTCCCAGGTCAGCAGTGAGGTTGAGCAGTTACCTAAACATTGCAAAGAAATTACTTACAATTGCATGAAAAACAACAACAATATTTAAATTGAACATTATTAACACACACACACACACACACACACACACACACACACACACACACACACACACACACACACACACACACACACACACATCTTCCAACAGATTAACATGTCAGGGACACAGAAACTACAATTGTTAACATACAGATTTTACAACGTGGGGAAAGCATCTAAATACGTGGACTTTCTTTAAATATTTCTTCAAGTTAATTAAGGGATGTTAGGGTTTTTGGTCTTTATAAAATAAAGAGATTTTAAAAAGTTAGTTTAATTCCTTTTTAAGGTGGGGGAAAGGATGGAATACCATTTGGAATACCAAATTTACATATAAAATGAAAAAAATAACCACATACTCCAGAGGTTTATTTTTAGCATCGCTGTACTATAATATTAATAATGTCTTTTAAACTAAAAGCATGTGTAATATTGGCAGAGGTAAAAATATGAGGAGCTAGTTCAGACCAGAACTGTTTAGATGTGCAAATGGACTGTCTCTACAGTGACACATTCGAATTCGAGTAGTAGCTGACTGTTACGTCACGTGTTTGTTAATCAGAATTTTCAAATCAACGAATCAGTCCGTCTATATATTAGACATCAGACTGCTTGCAAGCTATTTTTACAGAGACCGATAAACATATTCTGTACGAAAATGTCAGAAAAGCAGTGCAACAACTCTTTTGAAGTCGGAAATGTAAACTTTAATGGCCGTTACACTCAGCAGAGCAGTCTGCTGCACAATATCCTCCGTATGCTTGAGCACCATTGCGCCGAGAGAAAGGCAGCGGATGTGAGGGAAGCGGACTTTGGCCGCGATGGAACATCAGGTATCTGAAGACCCATATGTTCTGTTTTCAGTGTCCCATGCAAGACTTGGTAAACAAGGATCAGGAGCTCAAGGATGAGATATACAGCCTGAAGAAAGAAGTGGAGACACTTAAAAATCAGCTTAGTCAGGTGACCACATACATATTCTTGACTCCTTTTTATCAATTACATCCAGCATAGTCAAAATTAGAATATCATTTCATACTGCAATCAATTAATTTACACAGAATGTAAACACAATATAACACAGTTCAGTCACATAATAGTAGAGCACAAAAATCTGAATCAGTTAATTTTGTTTTTCCAGTGTGTGACTTTGGAACACGTGCAGGTCTTGCTATGTCAGCAAGATCCTCTGGTCTCTGTATCTGATGGAGCCCTGCACCAGCTAGCTGGCCAGACCCAGACCCAGGTCAAGAGGGAGGTTGAACATGTCCCAGAGACACTTGAATCTCTGATGGACCATGGGGAATTACAGGAGAAGCATGAGAGCCTGGAGGCTCGTGTGGAACGCCTGGAAGGTAACATGCACCTACTAGGCAATTTCCCAATATTGGCAGAATAAATAATTATATTTAATATATAATTATATTATATGACTTCATTAATTTGTAGCAGTAATTTTGGAGCATGAATTCTTCCATGACTAGAGTTTGACAACTATGTTTAAAAAAAAAACGATATACAGAGAGTTCTTGTATGAATCCACAAGTAATATATGGATTTGTCTGATATACTAGTCTTAGTGCCAATCTCCTGCTGTGCTTGTCTAGCTGGACAATCTGTCTAAATCTGGGCATGGAAATGCATGTATTAATAATGCTGTATTAAATTTTTTGCTTAGGAGACCGAGGCGATATACTGGATCAGATGAATCAACTGAAAACTCAGTTGGTGGAAGCTGTAACGGTAGATAGAAAGAAGGTGATGATTATACACTTACCCTTCTACACCTATACACACTTAACCACACACAAACACCTAACAGTGTAGATTATGATGGCAGGAATATGAGGTGGAGCCTTTGGTCCCAGTGAACATGTCAGAAAGTTCAGGATTAGGTGAGGAGCTTGCCAAGTCTGAGGTGACAGACAGCCAGATCAGAGACAGTTTCAGTGGGCTAGAGCAGCAGCTTCATCTGCAAACAGCTGACATCAGGTAAATAGCATTCACAGGCCACAGGAAATAGCATTGGGAGCAGTTATAGCCCCTTCACTTACTTTAAAAATGCTAATATTCAGTTCTTTGTATTACTGTTAATTAGTCAGGGGTACTTTGGATGTGCAAATACACAAGTACATGTAAGATGTAACTCTGTGTAATTTGTGTAATGATGCCCCAGCTATCTGTAGCCTGGAGCAAAGGGATCAAAATTGGCCATGGGATCCCTGAGATAAGGATTACGTTAATGTCAAAAGAAAGAAATGTGTATGTGAAAAACTGAACACAAAAAACTATTGTAGAGAATGGTTAGCGGTCCTCACTGGCACATTTGTCTATTATTTACATCCTCACAATTTTTCTTACACTGTCACACACATTTTGACAGGAATGCAGTGCAGAAGCTGGAGGAAGAGGTACAAAATATGAAGCAAGAACTGCTGACCATCAGATTGGAACAGAAGAGAAGCCCAGATAATGAAATGCAGGATAAGGTCAGAAAGAGAAAAGAATTAATTAATTGGTATAGTGCAGTCTTCTCACTTTTTTTTGTCTATCTGTAGCTGGACAGACTCCAGCCCAAGCTAGATACTGTGATGGAATCCACATCCTCTATGCTATCATGGAGCCTACAGCAGGAAGATCTGGATTCCGCATCAGGTCAGGAAGGTGCTGCGGAACCTGAATGGATCTCAGGCATGGCGGATCTGAGCATGAAGATAAGCGAGCTCTTTCAGCAAGTTGAGAACCTGCAGAGCATTGTTACTGATCTTATGAAGCAGAGGAACAGTGACAGGACGTTGAACACTGACGCAGTGAGTACAGACTCACACACTTGTATCATTTATACATTTGCACAGTCATACTCAGAATGGTATATATTTACTGAAAACCTTGTTTGTTTTCATAGGGTTGATACTTTTTAGATACTTTTTATTTCTGGTTGCACTACCATAATTTTGTATATCAGTCAGTATTGATAGTAATCCTTATAAGCTCTAAGTTTCACCTAAATCTGTTTTTATGTGGAGCGGCACAGTGACACAGTAGGTTGCATTGCCACATCACAGCTTCAGAAGAGCTTTGGGGGTCCTGGGTTTGAGTCTGAAGTCACAAATTAATGTCTGTGATGTCTCGGCTCCAGATCCACCGCAACTTTAATCCACATAAAACAGTTACTGAACTTGAGTGAGTGATAGTGTGTTTTATGTATATTTGTTTGTGTGTACCCCAGACTTCAGAGTTGACAAGTGATGTGAAGGGGACTGTCCTGCAACTCCAGGCTGGACGTGAGAAGCTCCACAGTACAGTCAGCTCTCTGAGGGAACATCGCATGCAGGAACAAAGTCATATTGAGGTAAGCAATATTGAATTTGGTTTAAAGCAAGTAAAAAATATATAGTGGAAAACTATCACTGGAGTACCACTGTTATACATTGTGTACCCCAGACCACAGAGTTGACAAGTGATGTGAAGGGGACTGTCCTGCAACTCCAGGCTGGACGTGAGAAGCTCCACAGTACAGCCAGCCCAGTGAGGGAAGATTGCATGCAGGAACAAAGTCATATTGAGGTAAGCAATATTGAGTTTGGTTTAAAGAAAGTAAAAAAAAAATTTTTAAATACAGTGCAAATCTATCATTGGAGTACCACTGATATACATTGTGTACACCAGACCACAGAGTTGACAAGTGATGTGCAGGGGACTGTCCTGCAACTCCAGGCTGGACGTGAGAAGCTCCACAGTACAACCAGCCCGATGAGGGAACATCGCATGCAGGAGCAAAGTCATATTGAGGTAAGCAATATTGAGTTTGGTTTAAAGCAAGTTAAAAAAAAAAAAAAATACAGTGCAAAACTATCATTGGAGTACCACTGATATACATTGTGTACACCAGACCACAGAGTTGACAAGTGATGTGCAGGGGACTGTCCTGCAACTCCAGGCTGGACGTGAGAAGCTCCACAGTACAACCAGCCCGGTGAGGGAACATCGCATGCAGGAACAAAGTCATATTGAGGTAAGCAATATTGAGTTTTGTTTAAAGCAAGTAAAAAAAATAAAAATTTTTAAATACAGTGCAAAACTATCATTGGAGTACCACTGATATACATTGTGTACACCAGACCACAGAGTTGACAAGTGATGTGCAGGGGACCGTCCTGCAACTCCAGGCAGGGCGTGAGAAGCTCCACAGTACAGCCAGCCCGCTGAAGGAACATCGCATGCAGGAACAAAGTCATATTGAGGTAAGTAATATTGAGTTTGGTTTAAAGCATGTAAAAAAAAAATACAGTGCAAAACTATCATTGGAGTACCACTGATATACATTGTGTACCCCAGACTTCAGAGTTGACAAGTGATGTGAAGGGGACTGTCCTGCAACTCCAGGCTGGGCGTGAGAAGCTCCACAGTACAGCCAGCCCGCTGAAGGAACATCGCAAGCAGGAGCAAAGTCATATTGAGGTAATTACTATTGAGTTTGGTTTAAAGCAAGTAAAAAAAAAATACAGTGCAAAACTATCATTGGAGTACCACTGTTATACATTGTGTACACCAGACCACAGAGTTGACAAGTGATGTGCAGGGGACTGTCCTGCAACTCCAGGCTGGACGTGAGAAGCTCCACAGTAAAACCAGCCCGATGAGGGAAGATTGCATGAAGGAACAAAGTCATATTGAGGTAAGTAATATTGAGTTTGGTTTAAAGCATGTAAAAAAAATTAAACAATACAGTGCAAAAATATCATTGGAGTTCCAGTGTTATACATTGTGTACCCCAGACCACAGAGTTGACAAGTGATGTGCAGGGGACTGTCCTGCAACTCCAGGCTGGACGTGAGAAGCTCCACAGTACAACCACCCAGGTGCAGATGAAGGATCACACACAGGAACAAAGTCACATTGAGGTAAGGAATACTGCACCAGACTGGCACTGGTGTACCATTATTATAGACTTAGAAAAATACATGTACTAATTAATATGCTTCTCTCTCAGCACCTGTACAAGACTATGAAGGAGCTGGATGAGAAGAAAGCAGACAAGAAGGCAGTGAAAATTGTAAAAAGCATTGTAAGTGTCTTAAATTGTAACATTATCAAATACAAAGTCCATCCAATGTCATTTTTAGTGACTGAAACGTTTCTCCCATCATTCAGAAAGCAGACATGCAGGCACTGGATACCAAGGTCCTCCAGTGTGATACAAAAACAGTGTTGCTGAACAGGACATTTCAGGATCTACTGACTGGACTTGAGGATTATTGTCATAAGGTTTTTGAAAAGATCTTCAGGGAACTGGATTGCAAGGTGAACAGAACAGATCTGGGACTTAACATGAAAAACCTTTTTTTTGGTGGCACACTAGCTTGTCAAAATATCACTGTATATATTTCCTATTTGCGTAAAAATTATTTAGTGATTGCTTGGTCAAGCCCATTTGTTTTTACTCAACATGCCATTTGTAAGGTAAACCATATGCTACAGCAAAAAGAACAGTAAATGTGCACTGCTGCAGCTCTCCTTAACTAGGAGTGACACATAATTTCATAGTCTGTAAAAAGTATTTGTTAATTTGTAAATAAAAAACAACAAAAACTCTGAATATCCATCTGATTGTAATTTTGTGTCTCTTTGGTTTCAGTTGAACCACACTGAGCTGGATCTTCTGAAGAAGCAGCTAGAGCTAGATTGTCAGATGAGAATTCACAAGGAGGTACAGCTGCAACGTGCCCCAGAAAGTAATGATGCTGCTGGTCTCAAGAAGTGAGTAGTACAAACAATGTCCGTCTGTTTAAGTGGAAGAATCCTTCATAGCTTCTCCTATAACCAGACTCTAAAAGATGCTGCTATATTACCGTGTGGATTTTCTACTCACTTGTATAGTATGTGTTCGCCCCATTTAAGCCAAGATAGTTTCTTCTGTGCCATTATATTTTCCAATTTTGATTGAACTTTTGGAACAAGTGGTTGCAGACCAAATTTCGTACCTCATAATGATCAGTAATCTGTACAAACCTTTTCCATCGGGCTTTTGGACACTCGACTTCACAGAAACAGCGTTGCTGATTAACAACCTGCTGTATTCTGCTGATGCAGGGAAATTCTCATTTTAGTTGTCTATGGTATTTGATGCTCTATGACATAATAATAAGAACAACTTCAACAAATGCATTTATTTCGTACAGACCAGATAACTGAGATGCTCTTCTGTTTGCTGTTTAGATAAAATGCATATGAAGAATACAGTACATAAAAAATACAGCAGTTATAATAATAATAATAATAATAATAATAATAACAATAATAATAATAACAATAACAATAATAATAATTGTTGTTGTTGTTATACTAATAATAATAATTATTATTATTGTTATTATTATTATTATTGTTGTTGTTATTATTATTGTTATTATTATTATTATTATTATTATTATTATTATTATTATTATTATTATTATTATTATTATTAATCTTCTTTCCTTCTTCCTAACAGACAGCTGAAAAACTTCAACTGCCTCTCTTGTGACCGCTGTGTCAACATGAATACTCCTGGACCGTATGTTTTCTTTTTGAGCTTTAAATCCATTCAAATGTATTCCACATGAATGAGTACTATATATTTATACTCGGTCCTGTCCTGTGTGTTTTCCTCTCTTTTGCTGAATGCTCTCAGACGCTTGCTGTTATTGCCTGAGCTTCCAAGTTTATTCTCTCAAAAGGACCACAGTAGGTAAAGAGAATTTTTTAATAGTTTATTTCCTGGTTAAAATAATAGCATGTATAGGTGAAAAGAATTACAACGAGAACAGCAATCAACTGACAAACAAGAAAAGTAACACAAGTATTTTACCCTTATACAGTCAAGTTCTGCTTATTCTACAGAGAAATCTTAAATCTATGCCCATACTCCACCTTCCCACAATTTCTGCTTCAGTAATTAATCTTCAGCCTTTTTACTTTCCCAGGCTGAGGACATGCACTAACCTGGACCAGTATGAGAGATTACCTACAGAGTGGAGTATGGAACAAACCATGATTTTCAGAGTGAATGATGGCTGTGCTTTCGATGGGCATATCTACAATACTAGTGAAGTGAGAGTGCCAACCATCTCCCCGAAAAAAGGCAAGACCCCCTTTATTCTCATCACTCATAATGTGACAGTCAGCAGCAGCAGGTGAAAATTTTTAACTAGACCGTTGAATTTTGCAATCACATAATAGTAAATATGGCATTGTATGTTAAAAGATTTAGAATGGGTCCACTCATATTTCTGTCTTTTCTTTTGAGAAATAAATTCCCCTTTTTCTCTCTGTAGTTGGAAAAACACCAACAGAGACACATTTCAAACAAGGACAATCTTATAGAAATATGTCTGTTATGAAAAAAATATTATAAGATTTGTAATATGAAAAGATTATTTTTATGGAAATCTTTTTTTTTTACTGATTAATATCTATAAATAAGTATATGAATGTTAATCAAGGATAAAGTCTGTTATACCCTAAGCAAACCTGAATGATTTGATAGTTTTAAACATCTGCCATACACTTCAGCTAGATTTAAAGCATTTTGTAAAATGGTCCAGAAAACAACAGGAGCTGCTGCTACAAATTATGAACTCATTCATGGACCCTGTCTCATCATTTCTGAGATTTTATATTTATATAATCTAGTATTCCAGTGTCCTAATCAAAGTGATCACCCTGATGTAAAAATACATTGTACAAAACATTCCAGCTGTTCCTGTGTTATATCCTTCACCATTAGTCTTTACTTTCATTGCATATTCGTCAGTACCACTAAATTGTAAATTGGATTTAACTCTCACACTTCACAAGCAAGCTATTGTTCAAAGTTAGATTTGATTCCCTTGTTGAAAGTTTGTACTATTGTGTTTGTGTCACTACAGGCTACTGCAAAAACAAGGAGATGGTTAACCGCAGTCAGTTGCTGACACCTAGTGGAAGAAAGCCTGGCCGGCTATTGCCATTAAGACCGCAGCAATCCCAGACCCAACTCATCTGCCATGGTACATTTCAGATACTTACCAACATGAACACTTAAAAGACTTGTTTTAGACCTTGAAGTAAATTGCTTATGGAAATGTTTCATGTTTTCAGAAGAGAAAAATAGAATTTCAGTTTGCAACAAATATATAGTGAGTTTCACCAAGGGGAAAACGCAAAAAAGTCTAAAAGGCAGTACCACTAATCTAATCAATTATCTAAAAACTCATCATTCTAGTGATATATTTTGAAAAAAATATGGAATAGCTAGCATTAGCAAGAAAACTAAGGAGCAGCAGCACAGGGATTTGTTCAATGGCCACATGAAAATAGGACAGTCCAAAAGCTAAAATCATGACAGACAAAATCAAAAGTTTATGGCTCTTGATGACCAAAGCTTTTCACATTTGGAGGATTGGAGATTCCACCAACTTATTGAGCATTGGGAGGCTAAATGTCTCCCAAGTCGCTGCTACTTTGCTGATGTTGCCTTGCAGGCTCTGTACAATGTTGTGACTCGATCAAAGATCAAAGATAACGCCAGAGGCTTTATCTTCATCACTGACATTTGGACTCTATAAGTATGCTAACCTGAACCACTCAGTGGCTGAGAGAAGATTTTTAAGTGAAAAGGGCAGTGATAAATGTGCAGGAGTTGCACATATCACATATGCCAACAACAATCTCCAATACTTTTAAACAAATGCTTAGACAGTAGAAAAGTCCAAACAGATGCACGTGATAATTGATAATGCTCGCAATATGGCTAAGGCTATTGAGGAGTGTCTTGTTGTTAGCTTTGGCTGCATTGGACATACTTTACAGCTAGTTGTGAATGAAGGTGTACTGAGTCAGCGTAGCATCTCTGATTGCGTGTCCATCAGGAGAAAACTAGTTGGTCATTCGAGAATTCCCATAGAGCCGTCAGGTAAAACGTTGTGAAATTTGGCACGCTGATTGGGGAGCATCTAAGGAACATTCTGACCAAATTTAGGACAAGAGCCGCCAACACTCTAGCACCACCATTTGGTCAAATATTTATCTTAATTCGGAAGTACGCTTATGGTCATAACTTTTGAACCATGTGTCCAATATTTAAGATCAAGGCATCCCTGGATTCCCTGGGTTAAGGCAAGTTCAACAAATCATATTAGGTCAATTTCTGCCTAATTCAATTTTCTGCCATTTTGGATTTTTTCAAAAACTTTTTTTTGTCCCTGATGCTACTACAAATTTAGTCTAATCAGCACCAAATTTGGCACGTCATCTACCGATTAAACCTCACAAAAGAATTTTGAATACTCCAAATAGTTTGTCCATAATGGGCCAAAGAATCTGACAGTGATGTCACCAAACAGGAAGCGAGGCTGTATCTATGCTAACACAAAACTTGTTACCCATGTTCAGGACCATGACTTAGTGATCAAAATTTACAATAACTTTAAAAATTCTTACATGTAACTGCATTTTTGCTACTCCTCCAAATTTTGTCCAGTCTTCAGCAAATTTGTCTTACATCATATTGAGACCGGTCTGAACAGGAATATTGATATTCAAAACTGTTTGTTCTGCTCTAATGCACTGACAAATGCAAAAAACAGAGGTTTCGTGTCTGCCCCACCTTGTGGTCAAGACCTTTAACATTTTTTTTTCCTTATATCATTTAAAGAGGTTGTGCTAAATTCACATTTGTTTGATTGTTCATGAACTATTGTAGTGTATCTGTGAATGTGCAGCTCACCGAGTCTGAGTGTTTGGCCCCCGAAAATGCTGCTTGCAGCTTGTTTATTAATATCGATATTGGCTACAAGAAGATGCTAATTATCAATTATTGTATTGGCCCAATATAGGTGCATCCCTACAATAAATCATATACAATAAAAGTGATCAGATAGACAAAATAGAAAACATAAAGCACATCAAATAAAAATCCAGTAAGGAATCCAAATAACAAATGGATGTCCACATTGAGGTTTAAAGAACCAAACTGGTAAAATGCTGTAAAAACCTCATTGTGTAACATTTTGAAACACATTATTGTTATAATGATAATAATTCACTCTCTGACATGTACCTCTCATTTACCAGGTTCTAACTGCTTGGAGAAAGATAAGCAATGGTGCATAGAGGACTCCATTCCACAGCCAAGAAAACCTGATGGCAATAATGACTAAATAAATAAACAAGTTAACACTTTACAATCACGGTACATTAGTAAATGGCAGTTATGTATGAGCTTATGTATTACATAAATAAGCTAGTGTTCTGTTACACCCTCTTTACTGTCAGGGTGATGAGAATCACCAACAGTGGTGCTTGAAAGTTTGTGAACCATTTAGAATTTTCTATATTTCTGCATAAACATGACCTAAAACATCAGATTTTCACAGAAATCCTAAAAATAGACAAATAGAACCAAATTAAACAAATGGGACAGTCATTTTATATTTATAAATGATCCAATATTACATATATGTGAGTGGAAAAAATATGTCAACCTCTAGGATTATCAGTTAATTTGAAGGTGAAATTATAGTCAGGTGTCATGTTTTCAATCAATGGGATGACAATCAGATGTGATTGAGCACCCTGTTTTATTTAAAGAACAGAGATCTATCAAAGTCTGATCTTCACAACCCATGTTTGTGGAAGTGTATCATGGCATGAACAGAGGAGATTTCTGAGGACCTCAGAAAAAGAGCCGTTTATGCTCATCAGGCAGGAAAAGGTTACAAAAGCATCTAGAAAGTTTCTGAATATAGTCATAAGCTGTTATCAATGTAGCTCCATAAGATGTACATGTTATGACACAGACTTGGTTCAGGATGCAAGTGCAGGTAAAGTGTCTATTTATTATGAACGCAAAGAAATCCAAAACAAAAGGCAATAATCAACATGAAAAAACAGTCCAGGGTCGAGCGATCGAGAATCAGAGGCAAAGACAATAATCAGAATCATGGGACGCTCAATCGAGCAGGCTCAGTCGAGCAACGTTTTCCGTTGAATCGGCAGGCTGAGCGAGATCTGCAATAGGAAAAAAGATCTTATGCATGACATTAACTTGGCATGAGAGGTCACCTCATTGACCTCCGGCTGGAGCTCAGCAGTGGAGACCACCTCGTGGGTCTCAGGCTGGAGCTCTGGTGTTGAGGTCACCACATTGACCTCTGGCTGGAGCTCTACAGGAGAGACTACTTTGTGAGTCTCAAACTACTTTGTGGGTCTCAGGCTGGAGCTGTGGAGGCTGCCCTGTGTGCTTCGGTCTGGAGTTGGGCTGTGGAACCTGTCCTGTCTGGATTCTCATTATAGATGATGAACGGCAAGACAGGTTTTTCCGACAGGCTGGCCCTCCTTAAAATATTTTATGGTTTGAGGTGAATTCAGGACTCCAGAACACCTTTATTAATAGTCCAACAAATTGGTCTACACTGCTAAGGCCTCTGGATCTCGTGGTAATCAGGAACTCCACCCACCAGCGGGCTGGGCCGGTGAGCCGGGATAACATGAACCCCAGCCACTGCTTCTCTTCAGGCTTGGTGTCCACCATACATTTCTGAATAAACAGAAAATCCATCATATGGTTTGGGGGGAATCATGAATTTCCACTGAGGAAAAAGGATGAAGTTAAGTGCCAGCATGGTTATCTTGGCATGATGTTCCCTTTCCTCTCCTGCTGCATCCAGGTGTAGGTGAAGTAATCTGTTATGACACAGACTCGGATCGGAGAAGGATGCAAGTGCAGGTAAAGAGGCAGTTTATTAGGAACACAGACAAATCCAAAACAAAAGGCAATAAACAATGTGAATAAACAGTCCAGGGTTGAGGGATCAACAAACAGAGAACCAGAGGCAAAGACAATCATCAGAAAAAGGGCATGGACAAAGATCAAAACCAGGAAGCAGTAAACAATAAAAATGCCTTGGGAATGACAGAACACTCTAGAGGTGCAGTGATTGATGGGAATCGTAGTCTCTAGTCCCTTTTCCGGTATTTACATAACAGCACATGTGATATGTCACTTTATTTGAAGCTCTCAGCATGCACACAAGAAGGAATCTAGGTTATTCTCTCTGCCACTGGCATTTAGGAGGGGTGAGACAGAACACTACTTGCTGTATTATTAAAAAATATCAAGTGATTCTTTTTACATGTACCATTATCATAAACTGTTACCCAATGTGATAGCTTGCTTCATAAAAATGTACAAAAACGTGATATCTAATGTAATAAACAGTTTCCTGTCAAGTCTCAATCATTGAACAGTTGGTAACATCAAAACAAATCGGTTTGCTCAGAAGGTCTATGGAGTATGATTTGATGGTGTTTTTGGTCGGGAAAAAATTTAATCCAAAGCACACTTCCAATTTAGATTGTTAAAAAGCCCTTATTCAAATGTCTATTTCATAGTAGAATTAAAAAAAAAATTTAAAGGGAGAATAATGGACTGCAGATACAAAGTCAATAACTTCACTTTGATATGGATAACATAAAGTTAAATCTCTAATGAAATCAGAAAAGACTCATGCTTGTATACACTTAGGACTGCTTGACTCTACAGTACTCTATTATTAAAAAGAAATGATTCATAATCCCACTATCTGGTGTTGCCCTGATGAGGATTTCAGGGAGTTTTTCCTTGCCATTGTAGAAGGTTAATATTGTAACGGCAGCATAGACGGAGACAAGCGCAGGCAGGAAAAGAGAAGATGGTCGCGGGAAACTCGTACAGCAACCAACAGGTAAGCTAAGCATCAGGCTCGTAAGCGCAAGCGTGAGGAGAGTCTGATGAGGAATCTGGTATCGTGCTAACACTAATAACAAAGGAGCTTAGTAACATACAGAGCAAAGGTAACCAACTGAACGTATACTTCGTGCCGGACAAAGCTTAGGAGGTCCTTAAATAACCTAAGACGCTACAGGTATTCGTAATCAGAACTCCGGCGACCTCGAGCGTGGGAGAGACTGGGAAGTGTAGTCCCTATCCGCCTCGTCTCTGGGTGGGACTACACGTAGCGTGTTGCCACGCTGATCTTGCCGCGTCATAACAGAGCCCCCCCCAAAGGGCTCACTCTGGGAGCCGAAGTTCTCCGAGGCCTCTCTCTCCCCCAGGGGGGCCGGCCTGTCTGGATGGGCCATGTGGAAGTTCCTACACAGACCTGCATCCAGAATGTCCTGGGCTGGGATCCAGCATTGTTCCTCTGGTCCATATCCCTCCCAATCCACCAGATATTGGAGACCACCTCTCCTGCGTCTGGAATTTAGGATCTCCCGAACGCGATAAGCTGGACGACCCTCTATTTCCAATGGTCCTGGTGGAGCGACCTCAGGCACACTTGTGGCCAGGGGCCCCGGGATCACAGGTTTGAGAAGAGAGACATGGAAGGATGGGGAAATCCGACTGTGCCTCGGAAGGTCCAGACGATATGTCTCCTCATTACTTTGCCTTAGTACGCAGAATGGCCCCATATATTTTGGCTGCAGCTTCGTGCCTCTGGGATTTCTCAAGTCCCTCGAGAGCCACACCCTGTCCCCTGGTCAATACTTAGGGTGAGCCCTCCGGCACCGATCGGCCTTTCTTTTGGCTGAGACGCTTGAACCAGTTGTTGATGGGCACGTTCCCAAACCTGCTCACTTCAGCGGAACCATTCAACTACTGCAGGGGAATCAGTGGGAGTAGCGTTTCAGGGGAACAACAGAGGCTGATACCCCAACACACACTGAAATGGGGTGAGCTGGGTAGCGGAATGCCGTAGTGAGTTTCGGGCATATTCCGCCCACGGCATCTACTGACTCCAGTCTCCTGGGTTATCCGAGCAGTAGGTCCGGAGAAATCGTATCACCTCCTGGTTAGCACGTTCCACCTGTCCGTTCGCCTGGGGATAATAGCCGGAGGTGAGATTGACAGCGACCCCCATCTTATGAAGCTGGCCCACACTCGTGAGGTAAACTGGGGACCCCTATCCAACACGATCTTGTCCGGGACGCCGAAGTAACGGGAAACATGTTAGAACAGGAGCTCTCCCGTGGTGAAGGCAGATGGGATGGCTGGCAGTGGAATCAAACGTAGCGACTTAGAAAATCGATCTACGTTCACCAAAATAGCGGTATTCCCCTGAGGCTTCAGCAAATCCGTGATGAAGTCAAGGGCCAAGTGGGACCACGGATGTTCTGGTATGGGTAAAGGTAGTAACTTGCCAACTGGGAGAGCATGGGGACTCGGACTGGGCGCATGAGGAACACGAGGACACCGTGCGCCGAACCTCCCTGGACATGTTAGGCCACCAGTACCTGTCAGCCAGTAATTGGAATGTGTGATGGGCTCCTGGGTGGCCCGTGGCCGGAGTTGTGTGGGCCCAGGTAATGAAGTCAACTCTGTACAGCCTGGGTATAAATTGCTTACCAGTCGGACATGCGGCTGAGATTCTGGTACGAGGAGTACTGGCTAGGCGTTGCTCCAGAGGCTACTCCAGGGAGCCCACTATACAGGAAGGCGGCAGAACATAACTCACCAGCTCTGTCCGCAGTTCAGGTGCATGGACGCGAGAGAGCATCAGCCTTAGTGTTCTTGGAACCTGGGTGATAGGATAGGGTGAAGTCAAAGCGCGAGAAGACGGGGACCAGCGTGCGTGACGGGGTGTGAGACGCTTGGCAGTTCTCAGGTACTCCAAATTCTTATGGTCGGTGAAGATGACGAAGGGGTGTAACGCTCCTTCCAACCAGTGTCTCCATTCCTCCAGGGCCAGCTTAATGGCCAGCAGCTCACGATCACCCACGTCATAGTTAATTTCTGCCGATGTCAGTTGCGGGAGAAATAGGCCACGGGGTGCAGCTTGGGACTCTCACCAAGCCTCTGTGGCAAAATGGCTCCCTCTCCGACCTCTGATGCATCGACCTCTACGACGAACGGCTTAGAGTGGTCTGGGTGGCAGGGGATGGGAGCTGTGGTAAACACCCGCTTAAGTTTCTCCAGGGCCTCCTGGGTGTCGGGAGTCCACTGCAGTCGCCTGGGTTTTCCCCTCAAAAGCGAGGTCAGGGGTTGTGCCACCTTACTAAAGTCTCGAATGAACCGTCAGTAGAAGTTTGCAAACTCGAGGAACCTCTGCAACTCCTTGATGGTCTGTGGCCTGGACCATTCCACCACGGCCTGGATCTTGCGCTGATCCATGGCAACTCCCTTAGGGCTGATGACGTAACCCAGGAAGGCGATGGTGTGCTGATGAAACTCGCACTTCTCGGCTTTGACGAACAGGTGGAACTTAAGGAGGCATTGCAGCACGCTCCAGACATGTTGGACATGTTCCTCTAGTGAGGTCGAATAAATCAAGATATTGTCAATGTAGGCAATCACGTATCTTCCCAGCATGTCTCTCAGAATGTCGTTGATAAGATTTTGGAACACCGATGGGGCGTCGGCAAGCCCATATGGCATAACCAGGCGCTCACAATGTCCGGACGTGGTGCTGAAGGCCGTCTTCCACTCATCTCCTTATCTGATGCGAATGAGGTAGTATGCACTGCAAAGGTCCAGTTTAGTAAAAATGGTGGCTGAACGTAATTGCTCCAAGGCTGAGGGGACAAGAGGCAGTGGATACCGGTACTTGACTGTGATTTTGTTGAGCGCGCGGTAATCAATACATGGGCGGAGTTCCCCCCCTTTTAACATATCAGAGTTGCTGAGTACTTGCCATTATTTCAGAAATTGTCAGCTAATCCCATGTCACCCTGATATTATCTGCAAGGTTGACAATGTTGTTGTAAAACAGGCTGTACATAATATCTAGATTATACTTACCTCTGTGCATTGTTCTTGTGTTAATGTAGCTACAGGTCTTTTTTTGTTTTTTATTTTTGCTTGCCACAATCATCTGATAATCTCTTTTACCTGCTCTCTCTCTCTCTCTCTCTCTCTCTCTCTCTCCTGACAACTTTTTTCACCTTTGTATACAGTACTTGTCTTATTATAGCTATTAAGTATAACGTTAAGATTTTCCATTGCACATGACTCTCTGTTTCTAAAGTCATTCAGGTTCTTCTGCTTTAGTTTCTGTTTACATTTATATTTATTCATTTAGCAGACTTTTATCCAAATGGGGAAATACAAGCAAAGCGATATATTACACAGAGAACTATACAAGTGCTATACAAACTATACAAAGTGCACAGAGTAGAGTTGTAAGAGCCAGTGTAAGTTACATTTTTTTAATTATTATAATAAATTGGGGGTTTGGCAGGTTAGGGGTTAGTTAAGGGCGCACGGTGACTTAGTGGCCTCACACCTCCAGGGTCCGGGGTTCGATTCCCACCTTGGTCCTGTGTGTGTGGAGTTTGCATGTTCTTTCCATGCTACTACTCCTGTTTCCTCCCCCAGTCCAAAGACATGCATGGTAGGCTGATTGGAGAGTCTAAAGTGTCTATAGTGTATGAATGGGTGTGTGAGTGTGTGTGATTGTGCCCTGCGATGGACTGGCACCCTGTCCAGGGTGTTCCCCGCCTTGTGCCCGGTGCATCCTGGGATAGGCTCCAGGTTCCCCGTGAACCTGAAAAGGAGTAAGATGGATGGAGGGGGTTAGTTAAGTGTTCACAGAAGAGCTGTTTCTTCAGCTGTTTGTTGAAAATAACAACATACTGCCTTCTGCGGTCCAGATTGAGGTTGTAAGTTCATCCCGCCGCTGAGGGACAGTCAGTGTGAAGGTTCTGGAAGGGACCTTGAGCCACGCTCAGTAGGCACTACTAAGCATCGGTCGTTAACCAATCGCAGATTGTGTGAGGGAATGTAAGCCTCAAGGACAGTGTTTAGGAAGGGGGATGCTGTTCCAGACAAGGTCTTGTACCTGAACATCTGTATAAGGGTTGACTTTCTCTCTCCAGAGTAGTTAGTTGTATATTCCTGTTGGGATAGGGCCCCAATAATGGTTCAAGCCAAGAGGCCCTCAAAACCCTAAGGCCACTGTTTTTTGTCAAGTTTAACTCCGTCTCGCTTTTACTCTTAAAGATCTTACAGAAGGAAATAATTAGGAAGATTATGCACTTGCCTATATTTTCCAGGTGCTACATAAACCTCCGTAAGCTAATATGTTTTGAGTGCTTTTTTCCTTCTACGTCACTACCCTGTGTATACACTTCTTAGCATCACTTGGTGATGCCTGGTGGATTTAACCACCCATGGTTTGCAAAACACTTTGGCATTTTACTCACACATGAATGGTGACCCTTCTAGAGAAATGAAGGAATCCACATATAACTTGTAAAGGAGAACTGTCTGAACAACCATAAAAGGACAATCCAAGACATCTACATTGTGTCAGGTCTGAAGGCTGTTTTAATGGAGATGCCAGCAATTCAGGCACTAGGTGTAGTTGCCAGTATTGACATAAGCCTGAACAAGTCAAAGAGGCGATACCCCCCCACCCAATCTGGGCTGAATATACGCCAAATATTGCAGCTAGATGGGAAGAAATGACTTCTTTCTATTAAACACATATTGGACCAACTAGAAGGGGCAAAGTATTAAAAAAAACAAAACAAAACAAAACAAAAAAACACGTTTTAGTTTTATAACCCTCTTTGAAAGGTTCTGTTTCAGGCATCTGTGCTTTGGAGCTGGGGGCACCAGAACAATTTCAAAAACAAACTTTGCAAATCTTAGAGAGGTTGAATGGTGTCTTATGCCACCTGGATGACATTCATCAGCATGATCAGTGATTCTTTGTATTACTCAAAAAGATACAAAAGATGGTGTGATGCTCAATGATAAATGTAAATTTGGCAAAAGAAACATAAGGTTCCTAGGCCAGAATATTGAAGAGGAAATTTACAAGACAGAAAAAAATGTGGGGGAAAAAAAACAAAACCATGAGCTATGATAGTGTGTGTGTTTGCAGATATACATTATACAGGAATGTGAATTGGGTTTGCCATGCACAAATCTCATACATACAGAGGTAGCCGGACTGCCATTAGGTACCGAGATGAGATCCTCTGACCCCTTGCCTTTTTGGGACTTTTGTTTTTTTGGCCCTTTTTTTCTCTTAATATAAGACAATTTTAGACCCCTTTTTTTTTTTTTTTTTTTTTTTTTTCCAAGAGAGGATGGTTTTTTTTTTTTGTCCCCCCCCCCCCCCCCCCCCCATTTTTACCAATAACGGCACTCCCCCCCCCCCCCCCCCACCCCCAAATCCCCCCACAAACCGCCCAGGAGGTTGGTGGATGCTTTGTCCGCTCTGGGGACCCCAGCACCCCCCCCGCCCCCCCACCCCCCGCCCCCGCCCGCCCCCCCCCCTTTCTTTTTTTGACGGACCACGAACGATATTTTGGTGCAGTTGGCCCTTTTTCCTCCCCAAAAAACTGGGTGGGTTTTTTTTCTTCTCCAAAAAGGTCCCCCCCCCCCCCCTTTCCCTTTTTTTTTTTTTCTTCTCCCTCCCCCCCCCCCCCCCACCCCCATTTTTTTTTCCCCCCCTCCCTCCCCCCCTCCTCTCCCCCCCCCCCTTTTTTTTTTTGTGGATTTCCACTTTGATTTTGAGTGTGACTCCAAATCCAGACCTCCACGGGTTGATCAATTTGATTTCCATTGATAATTTTTGTGTGATTTTTTGTTGTCAGCACATTAAACTATGTAAAGAAAGGAGTATTTAATGAGATTATTTCATTCATTCAGGTCTAGGGTGTGTTATTTTAGTGTTCCCTTTATTTTTTTGAGCAGTGTATTATAGTGTCACAATGACGCCTACTGGTCTCATTCATGCCCACGGACCAGGAGGCATCATGTTTGTACCAAGTACCCTTTGGCTACACAATCAGTTATAGCAGAGAAGAATAATAAATAAAGGCACAGGTGGCTATCTGTGGAGTCCAAGTACTTTTCGCAAAGAGTGCTCCCAATGGCCAGTTTTTGCATAGAGCTATATTGAGTTGCATAGAACAATGCGGAGAACATAAATTTACTGTTCAAGTTTTGTGACGGTAACTCAGTGCTGATGTTTTTGAACTAGCACAGCCATTATAGCACAATATTGCAGCATACCAAATTTTAGTCAACTGGATTTACATCCCCTTACGATGACCACACCCCGGCTTTTGCAGATGTACTCAGAATCTTGTCATTAAGATTAAAATTAAGAATACATGCAAGCATCCATGGGGAGTTTTTATAAATTAAGCATCTCCCTGCTAGAATTGATTGGCATGTGGCGGCCATATGGTTTACAAATTTCAACACGTTTTCCATAATTAATGAGTTTAAGACTCATTCAGCAGATGTGACTTCTGGCAGTAACTGGTTACATCACAACAAACTGAGCGGTTTCACAGCAACTGGGGTGAAAACCTATGCAATCTTGTTTTTTATTATCAATTTTGCAGACTATATTGATTTCCACCTAGTTCAATACTATGGGCTAATTTGTTTCATGACAGAATTCTTTATCACTTCCTGGTTATAACACTCCAAAAAGGTTTAAGGGGGGTGAATACTATTGCAAGACACTGAAGCTCATTGAAACAAATGCAGTTTTAAATTATACAAGAATTTAGCTCAGTGGTAGCTTAGTGGTTAAGACTACTGATTGGAAGGTCATGAGTTCACATCCCACCAAGCTGCCACTGCTGGGCCCTTGAACAAGGCCCTTAACTCTCAATTGCTCAGTTGTATAAACATGAGATAAATGTAAGTCACTCTGGATAAGGGCATCAGCCAAATGCCACAAATGTAATGCAACCTAAATTGTTTTCTATTTCTCTCCTAGCTGTGCATGTAGTGACTAAAAAAAGGTTCTTGGATTGTGATGGTGGTTTACTGCTGCTGTGCTGTGCTTTATGCCTATTTTATCTCAACCACAACATTTTGCATGATGAATGCATAAGCAAAATGCACCACTATCAAATCCAGCATCTGAGATGTTATATCTGTTTCATATCTAATCAACCGCATAGTCGTCATCTTTTTACTTCCTCAATTGGCTAACATGACTGCTCTGTACTGGTACATCTTAACCACTAGAAGGCACTTTTGAGCAAATGTCGGTCTTATTACTTAAAAAGAGCACAGGCAGGTTCATTGCTTCTGGTTTTGGTTCTCTATGCTCGCAGTTGGCTTCCTCTGCACACTGTACATTTTATAGTCAAAATGTCACTGTGTTCTGCTGTCACTGTTAACATGCATCCAGCAATTAATCCAGTAGTTTATTTGTTCAAGATTCCAAGGATAAATGGAGCATAAATGGCACGGTTTATCCATGGTAGGAAATGGCAACCAAGTAAACATAAGAAAAGAACTGTAACATGACCAGAACTGCAAATAAACAGTGATACAGAGAACAGCCACACCAAATACAGAAGTGATGTTATTCTTCTGCATTTCAGTTTATAGATAGGTTACATAGAGAAACAAAACCAAATCACTAAATGGTTGAAGAGGACTTAATTATGTAAAATGCTAGTAATAAGATGCCCACAGTCTTACCAAATTATTTTCAACATTTATTTTTTAAAATGTGCTGAACAACAACAACAAACAATTACACAACATAAACAAATTATACCGAATGATCTGTAGTAAGATCAATGTATTTTAATATGGTGGGGTAAAAGTTTAAGTTAAAATTGTATATATAAATAGACTACTCCATTTGATGGCTGCTATGTAGAGCTGTGGGGAACTGCTGAGGAACACCTGCACTTTCTCCACATGTTGTTGTGTCTCACAAGGAAGGCAATAGACTGTATAGTTCTCACCTCAATAGGATGTGATGTTTCCTACAAACTATACAACCTACTACCTCATCTTGTGGAAACACATAACCAGATGTATAGAGCTTCAGAAGTTCTATGTTGAATTTTAAAACACAACATATATTACAGAACAACTGTCAGTGAAACCAATTCCAACATGAAGCTTCATGCATCGGTGTCGAATCACCATGATGTCACGAGCATCTGGACGAGCAGGAGGTTGATCAGACTGTCTCCTTAGGAAAGACAGTAGATTGTATAGTTATCTCAGAGGGAGGATTACTACCCCACAACTATTCAATCTACTACCTCAGCCTTAAGGACAGTAGCTTTCACATCTAAGCTACATTTGCAACAAGAGAAAGACAGTTACACATATTTACAGTACATATGAATTTCCAGTAGGTTAATTCTAAATGAAATTCATTTTCCTGTGGTTTATTTAATATATTTTTAAATAATTTTTTTGTCAATGTTATTTATTTCTTTTGAAAATATATCATTTGAAATTACAGTTTTGAGAATTTAAACTTTAAATCCTAAACAAATATCTGATACAATTAAAGCTTTACTATACAAAATGTATGTAAACTAGGCTCTAGATGAAGCATCTGGAATTGCCAGGAAAAAGTAGACACTTGCAGATCAGGTGTCTACCAGCATTTAGCCACAGTCATCTGCCATGCTCACATCCATGTGAAGTGAAGAGACATAGAGTAGAGTTCAAAACAGAATATACAAACCATAATGACTTAAGTGCAAGTTTGTTCTACTTAAATAGCTAAATTCTAAAATCTAATGTCGCCACCGGCTTGCTTGGGATAAATTTGTACATTCAAAATCTGTATGTCATGTTTATATGATCCTGTAAAGCTGCTTTGATACAATGTCTACTGTAAAAAGTGCTATACAAATCAAATTGAATTGAATTGAATTAATGTTAACATGGCCTAACTAGCTAGAACGTTACCTAAATAGTTACTCTGGGCATCAAGTGTTTAACATCACTGTAGAAAATTAGCTTTTTGAGTAGAACATAAAAACTTTTATTTGTTTGAGCATTCTGAAAGGGTCTTCTTTTCACTGGGAATTACAGATGCTTCCCTAATTTACATAAAATCATTTTTTTTAAATATGTTATACTTAGGGTTCTATTTGCATAAAATCTAATGAGAAATTCTTACCCCTAGCAAGTTCAAAGCATAAAAATAAACATAAAATGTCAATTTATAAAATATATAGAAAAGAGAAAGTATACTTTTGTCAGGTTCCATTCTCCATAGTATGTGGCCCAAAACCATCCCTGCCCTGTCCCCACACACTCCAACAATAGTTTATCCTATACATTATTCTTAAAGCATTATTAAGCATGCAAAATGTAAATATTTTGTTCATACATACTTTTGTCATTTTACATTTATATATTCATTAATGAAGTACATTGGCATTCGTATGTCAGACTTCCCCCCAAAAATTTTTTATACAGTATAATGGAACTTCCATCCACAATACCATGTATACATCTTTTTGCCAACAGATATGCAGTACAAATGAGTTATGTAGCTCAATTATTGTTTTTTTTTTTTTTTTTTTTTTTTTTTACATCAGAATTATAAAATAACTCTCTGTGTATTGAGTGTAGAGTAAATTAGAGTAATATTGTTATGCATTCTGGGACAGTTTAGCTGTTTGCAACAAATAACTGGAAAGCCAGGTCCATGAGTTGCTTGTGCCTTTAAAGTAATGAATGATGTAAAAATTAGCACCCATTAAATATATTTTCTGACCAGCAGGAAAAATTAGGTCCTTTTTGATTCATTAACACCACCGAATTTTGTTAAACATGTAAAAAAAAAAAAAAAAAAAAAAAAAACCCCAACAACATTAAATAAATAAAAAATTAAATAAAGGTTCAAAGGATTAGCGATATCACAGCAATCTTTGGCTTAAAGTCAGGTAAAGAGTGTAATCTTGCATCTAAATGGCACTCCTTCTAAGAGAGGTAACAGTTATCCAGAGTATTACCTTGAGGAAACTTTTTAAAAGAATTTTATTTTATTTTTTTCTGTCTGTCCTTTTGGTTTGGTTTTAGAAAGATTGGTCTAGGTTAAAAAAAAAAAGGGGTGAAATCTTATTCATCAGCCATGATCACTCCTCAGTGAGCAAGTCATGTCCATCTAAACTCATAAACAGCAATCAGTGGTTAGGTAAGAAAAATTGAGTTCATTACCCAGCTCATTTTGGTCCTTTTTTTTGAGCGCATAACAAAATATTTGGCCGACATATCACAGCCTTGATGGAACGCATGATAATTTTGTGTAAACCTTATCCATAACTCTGAACTGGCATTCAGTGAATGGCACGTAGCAGAAATAATCTGTGCCAGGAAATAGTGCCAATTTTCTGCAAAACCTCGTCCTTTGAAATCTGCAAATGCCTGTTGTTTAACAGACTGTGGTACACAATATATCTTGTATTGATAGTTAGTATTCAGTATAGAGGAAGTTAAAATATGGACCCAAACAAAATGGCTGTCATGCTGCCATTTTAGATAGCTTGGCTCTGATGAGAGAGAACTTCTAATACCTGCCCAAGTGTTTATTCTATCCAAACATTATGTGCGATTTACAATACATTGCCATTTCAAGTATAAATGAAAAAAAATAATAATACAATGTCAAAAAGTTTAAATTCTGTCTTTACTTTTGTAATATGCAGATTTCATGTTGTTAATCATTAATACTCTAAAGTTATTTTAACTCTGATCTTGTATGATCAGATATATCTGCAGATCTGATCATTTGCTATTATTTTAAACAA
>CM022767.1:12764364-12801864 GCA_012411365.1 Ameiurus melas
AGAGAGAGAGAGAGAGAGAGAGAGATTGCCTTCACAAATCTCTCACTATCTCATTGCCTTCCTGCCTTTGCAAGCAGGGAGCTTGTAAAAGTTTCAGCTGCACCGGCTTAGGGCCAGCCCCTGTTGGCAACATTTCAAGAAGAGCGCTGACTGTTTCTAAAGCACCCAGAGATTGTCAGAGTGGGGGTGAACCTACCGGGGGGTAGAGGGGTTCCTATCAATACACACGGGTATTTGGAGAGGGGCATATGTGCCAGCTGCAACTACTCCAGGGTTGAAGCAGAGAGGAAAAGAGAGCAGCCAAGACAGATCTATGCACATTTTCCCCCTCTGCACAGACTATTCTGCTTTCCTTCTTCCTTCTGCTTTCGTTCACAGATGAAACTTCAGTATAACGCAATTACACTGTTTGTGAAGTTTGGATAGTTGGTTTTTAGTGTTAGATCATCTAAAGTTTTAGCACTGAACACTGCCAATTATTATTTATGATGGTTTTTGAATCTACTGTTTATAACATTTGACTGTGCATAGTTATCTACTAGGGTAAAACTCTTATCAGCTTTAAAATGTGTGTCATTCTAGAACAAGTAAAAGCAATATGTTATCTGCTTTAACGTTGTCAACTGTCTGCCCTGGGAGAGGCCACCTGTTGCTTGTTTGCACAGCCGTGTGGTTGGCAGGTGTCAACTCAGGACACTGTCCTGCTTTAACCAAGATTGCACCAATACACACACACACACACACACTCAGACACACACACACGCATCTGCACACACTCAGCCATCGCCTACTTACCTCTTTAACCACACATGCAAAGCATGTGAAAGGTGTCACACCACTCCTGATGCACACACAGATGTACTAAGTTTCAGCCTATGCTATGTTCACCATATGTAAACTGAAGTAGACGCTCTCATATTTAGCACACTTTGCATAAGCCAGACTGTTGGAGAGGAGGGGATACTGTGTTTCACAAGAAGTGACTACTTCACTCCATTGTATACTGTGAAACAATTAATATGCTTGCTTTATATGTTACTAAAAAAAGATACACAGCACAATTTGCTACATATAGTGGAGCATGAAAGTTTGAATACACAAGTCATTCTAACAAAGAATAACTAAAGAAGAATAAAATGAATGTTTTGGAATGGCCAAGTCAAAGTGCTGACCTTACTTCAATAGAAATGTTGTGTAAGGACCTGAAGCAAGCAGTTCATGTGAGGAAACCCCCCAGCATCCCATAGTTGAAGCTGTTCTGTAATGAGGAATGGGCTAAAATTCACCTCCAAATACACCTCCAATCCAATGGGCAATACTGATCAACAGTTATCGGAAACGTTTAGTTGCAGTTACTGCTGCGGGGGGGTGGGGGGTGGGGTTCTGGAGGGGGGGTCATCACACCAGGTACTTAAAACAAAGATTCACATACTTTTGCTACTCATAGGTAATATTCTGTCATTTTCCTCAATAAATACTTGATCAAGTAGAATATTTTGTCTCATTTGTTTAACTGGGTTATCTTTATCTATTTTTAGGACTTGTGTGAAAATCTTATGCTGTTTTAGGTCATATTTATGCAGAAATGTAGAAAACTCTAAAGGGTTCACAAACTTTCAAGCACCACTGTATCGTGTTTCACTGTACCTTCTGGTTGCTTTTATTATTCGTTTGAAAGGTTAATGAGTTTGTGTTTTGGCAGCGTTACTAAACTCACAGGAACCATAGCTATGGCTTTACCATTCTCTGCATGCTTCACCTGTGAGCTTATCCAAGCAGGCGCATAGACTGTAAATTGGCCCTGATGGACTAATAGTCCTGCCTTCTGCTGTGTTGCCTCCACAAATGGCTCTTACTGCCTTAATGACATTTAATGACTGGATTTTGGGAGGTTAGAAAAGGGCAAGAGAAACAATCTGGACATGTTCTAATGTCCCCTCCCCACCGCATCATTGAAAGCCACGGGTCCTGCTGGGACTGAAAGCCTGGAGGGTGCAAGATCTTTTACTCTGATGCCATTTTCTCACGGTCTGAGTAACGTCAGTGTTTCAGAGCATGATCTATGTCACATCCAAATGAAATTGGTCATTTTAACACAAACAAAGAGGAATTTATTGTATATGGAAGTATTTTGTGGACAATTTTCAAAAGCAATTGCAAAAACTGTATTTGCAATTGCATTTCCTAATTGTGGAAGCATAAATTGCGACATAATGCAAATGAAAATGCAAATCATGTATTACTGTTTGAGTTTTCGTTTACACTAACGTACAGTGTCTGCCAAATTTCAAATGGAACCGCAAAGTACATTTGCAGTCGCACTTATCATGTCTTACTAGTTATAATCCTGTCATATCAAAATAGCAATAGCAATCACCCCATTTGCTATTACACCTCCTCCGGGTGACATACGGAGCTTGACAAAATTCAAACGGAATATCAAATCATCTCTGATGCCTTGCAAAGAAACCTGTCAATCAGTGTTGTGGGTGGGAGTATACTATGGGGCGTGTTTGTATTTGGAAGTGTCACAGTAGATGGCCAAGAAGGAAAATGTACTGTACAGATGATTGTGCCAATGCTTTATTTAAAGATAATGGTTAAATCTGCAAGGTGGTTATTCCTTTAATGGTCAATATGAAATGAAGATTTGAGAAGAAGAGGAAAGTGATATGCCATTAATTACCCTTGAAAACTCAACACGTGTCACATCAACATTCTTATTCTTGATAAAGTTTTCGTAACTAAGTGAATCCGCAAGTAAATTTGAAATGAAAATTATATTCTTCTTAAGAGATGTTTTGTTAAATAAGGTCCTGTTTCTATGCAAAACATGCTGCTTATTCTACACAATAACTCTGTGAGGTGAAAAGTTTAAAAGTGTTTAAAAGCCAACTTCCATGAGATTAAGGCCTGTTCCACGCTGAATGCGTGAGCAGAGCAGAAGCAGCAATGTATTTTTTTTTGTGCCCATGTTAACAGGTTAGTGCATTCACACTGCACGCTGAGGTGGCGAGCAGTGCGTAGCAGGAGCAGAGCAGAAGGAGCAATGTATTTTTTTTGTGCCCATGTTAACAGGTTAGTGCATTCACACTGCACGCTGAGGTGGCGAGCAGTGCGTAGCAGGAGCAGAGCAGAAGGAGCAGTGCTGCGATTGTTTCGACGCCGAATCTATTTTTGCTGTTATGCTTGATTGTGGAAATTGGATAGTTTTATGGGCAATTTGTGACAGTTAAAATTACATCCTAACAAAAATTTTAACAGCCGATGCTTTATTATGGCCGTGTACGACCCCAAAGCGCTCTAAAATGTGGTCAACTGTGACTGACTTTCCAAATACAAACACAACCCATAGTATACTCCCACCCCTAACACTGATTGACAGGTTTCTGTGCAGGGCATCAGAAATGCAAATGCAAATGGATTTGATATTCCGTTTGAAATTTTGTCAAGCTCCATATGTGACCCCGAGGAAGTGAAATAGCAAATGGGGTAATTGCTATTGCTATTTTGATAGGACAGGATCGTTACTCATAAGCCATGGGAAATGCAATTGCAGATGGACTTTGCGTGTGTTTCCATTAGAAATTTGGGAGACACTATACGTTAGTGTAAACGAAAACTCAAACAGTAATACACGATTTGCATTTTCATTTGCGTTATGTCACAATTTATCCATACACAATTAGGAAATGCAATTGCAAATTCAGTTTGCAATTGCTTTTGCAAATACTTCCATAGTTGTAGCATAGCGCAACAGAAATGCCAAAAACCACAATCACACAATTTGCATTTTTATTCTCTTATATAATCTTATGTCAATTCTAGTCATCAGCAACCTGTATAGAGTTCATACAGCATACAAGGAATGTTCATTTGAATAAAGGGAGGCGGTTTGCGGTAGTTCTCAGAGTGCAAGATGTGAGTTAGACATTTACATTTAGCATATGCCAGGATCACATCCTGATTGGGATGCCAGTCCATCACAGGGCACCATGCACACGTACATGTACATTCACACGCTCATTTGGGAGTTGGGAGAAAACTGAAAAACCTGGAGGAAACCTACATTGGGAGAACAATGCACAGACAGAGAACTGATCTCAGCACTGAACCAAGAACCCACAAGCTGTGAGGCAGAAATGATACCCCTAGCACCACCATGCCACCCTACCAATATTTTAATAAACAGTGGGAAATCAGTATTGAGCGCATCAACATTTTTTTAAGTAAATATATTTCAAATGAGGTTATTCACATAAAATTTTCACCAGACACCAGTATTCAATCAAGAAATTCACACATATAAAGAAATCCAAACATTAAAGTCCATAAATAAAGATATGTGAAATAAAGAGGAACGACACAGGAAAAAGGTATTGAACACACTAACTGAAATTTATTTAAATACTTAGTGGAAAAGCCTTTCTTTGATATGACAGCTTCAAGATGCTTCCTGTGTGAAGAAACTAATTGGCCGCAGTATTCAGGTGTGATTTTGGCATATTCTTCTAAACATATTGTCCTTAAATCTTGTTCAATTGGATTCAAGTCAGGTGATTGACTGGGCCGTTCTACCGCCTTGATTTTCTTTCTCGGAAACCAATTGAGAGTTTCCTTTGCTGTATGCTTTGGATTGTTGTCCTGCTGGAAGGTCCACCCACGTCTTATCTTCACCATCCTGGTGGATGGCAGCAGATTCTTCTCAAGAATCTTCCTGTAAAGGGCTTCATTCATCGTTCCTTCAATTATATGAAGTCTGCCTGTACCATGCAATGAAAAATAGCCCCACAACATGTTGCTTCCACCTCCAAACTTCACTGTTGGTATAGTGTTTTTAGGGTGATGTGCAGTGACATTTCTTCTCCAAACATGGTGCATGGTGTATAGTATGCCAGCTAAAAAGTTCAATTTTGCTCTCGTCTGACCAGACTACACTCCCCCAGTGTTTCTTAGGCTTGTCCAAATGAGTTGTAGCAAACTTTAAACAAGGTTTGACATGCCTTTTTTTAATAATGGAGTCTTGCGGGTGAGTGCATAGAGGCCATGCCGGTGGAATGCATTGCCTATTGTTTTTTGTGTGTCGATGGTACCTGCTGCATCCAAGTGTCTCTTCGGACTATTCTTCTGACTTCCTGCTCAGAAATCTTGAGAGGAGCCCCTTTGCATGGCTGGTTGATGATGGAGTGAGGTTGCTTCCACTTGTGAATAAAGGCCCCAATGGTGCTTACTGGAAGATTCAGAAGTTTTGAAATACGTCTGTATCCGATTCCATCAAACAGGCATAAACAGAGCAAGGCTAAAATCAAGAATGATAAACGAGAATAAGAACCATCAAGAACCATGAAACAAAACAGGGTATAATCGCTTGGTACAGTGGTAACACTAATACTATGCAAAGACATTGTTAGAAAACAGTCTCTTTATACTTTGGAGTGAGTGTGTGAAATTGGATGCAGGTGTGCATGATTAGAATGAATGAGTGTTCTGGGAATTTCAGTCCATAGCGGCCATGTTTGTAGGCCATGGTGCAGAATGGGAAATGTAGTCACTGGTTTGCTGTGATAAGACAGAAATCCCCCCCAGGGAAAAATGTCCTCACATGAACCAGGAGACTCAGCGGTATCCTCAGCTGAGCAGGAAGGCAGCGCAACATCCTCTGCAGAGTATGAAAGCAGAGCATCGTCCTCCTTCGACTCTGCAGGCTGAAATTGGTTGGCTGTGTTAACAGACTTGGGAGTGAGCAGAACTTGGTTATTTATGTCAGCAGACTCAGGCTTGAGATTCAGGTTGAGCATACCTTGGTTGGTCGTGACGTCGACCTCGGGTGTGAGCAGAACCTTGTTGGTCATGATGTCAGTTTCAGGCATGAGGAGAACTTGGTTGGTCGTGTCAACAGAATAAGGCATGAGCATAACTTGGTTAATCATGATGTTGGTTACAGGTTTGAGCAGAACCTGGTTAATCGTGACATCGGCTTCAGGCGTGAGCAGAAACTGGTTGTCCATATCAGCAGACTCGGATGTGATCAGAACTTGGTTGTTCTTGACGTCGGCTTCAGGCATGAGCAAAACCTGGTTGGTCATTATGTCGGCTTTGACCTGGGAGAGGAACTTGGTGTGAGCAGCGGATGGGTTGGCCATCTCTTCAACCGGGGACAGACTCTTGACATGAGCAGAGCTTGGGTTGGTCTTCTCTTCGACCTGAGACAGGACCATGGCTTGAGAGGTCTTCTTTTTGACCTCAGACAGGAACATGGCTTGAGAGGTCTTCTCTTTGACCTTGGACAGGAACTTGGCTTGAGAGGTCTTCTCTTTGACCTCATACAGGAATATGGCTTGAGAGGTCTTCTCTTTGACCTGGGACAGGACCATGGCTTGAGAGGGCTTCTCTTTGACCTCAGACAGGAACATGGCTTGAGAGGTCTTCTCTTTGACCTTGGACAGGAACTTGGCTTGAGAGGTCATCTCTTCGACCTCGTAATGAATTTGGCAAGGGAGGTCGTCTCTTTGACCTCAGGCAGGAACCTGGCTTGAGAGGTTAGCTCTTCGAACTTGGATAGGAATGTGGCTTGGAAGGAACTCATTGACCTCTAGCAGGGGCTCTGTTTATGAAACCACCTCATGAGTCTCAGGTTTGAGCTCTGGGGAGGAGATCGCCATTTTGACCTCCAACTGGAGGTCAGCAGATGAGACCACCTCATGGGTCTCAGGTTGGAGCTCTGGAGATGAGGTCACCACGTTGATTTCTGGCTGGAGCTCTGTAGAGGAGACAACATAGTGGGTCTTAGGCAGGAGCTTTGTGGAGAAGGTCACCCAGTTTGTCTGCTCATAATAGGTGGTGAACGGCAAGTCAGTTTTATCTCAGAGGCAGGCCTCCCCAAAAAGATCCTCCAGGACGGCCCAGAATTCTGAACTGCTGAACAGTATTACAAATAGTCCCACAAACTGAGTTACATTCTCAAGTCCCCTGGATCCCAAGGCCACTAGACGCTGCGCCCGCTGGCATGCTGGGCCAAAAAACCGGGACAACAGGAACCTTAGCCATTGCTTCTTGCCGGGCTTGGGGTCTGCTAGGCTTGAAAAATAGATCTGTATGATCCATCATACAGCTCTGAAAGATCTACAACAGTCATCAGGAAACTGGATAGAATCCACCGCTGGGAGGGTTTGCTTGGTTTACCTAGCCTGAATGCTTCTCCACTTTACTGCTGCTTCCATGTTATAGGCGAAGTATTCTGTCACACTGCCCTTGTAATGAAGATAGGACAGATGCAAATGCGGGTAAGAGTTTAATGAGAGATAGACAGGCAGACAAATCCAAAACACATAGCAAGGTCAAGAAACAGGCAATGGGTCAGGTGATTGGCAAACTGGCATAAACAGGGCAAGGCTAAAATCAAGAACAAGAAACAAAAATAAGATCAAGAACCATGAAACAAAATGAGGAACAGGGTATAATCGCTTGGTAACACTAATAGTTCGTAAAGACATTGTTAGAAAACAGTCTCTTTATACTGTGGAGTGAATGTATGAAATTGGATGCAGGTGTGCGATTAGAATGAATGAGTGTTCTGGGAATTGCAGTCCATGGCGGCCATGTTTGTAGGCCACAGTGCAGGATGGGAAATGTGGTCACTGGTTTGCTGTCATATGACACCTTGCCTTACCTTGCCTATGTAAGCTGCTTTTTTCCTGTCATTCATTTATTTATGGCCTTTAATGTTGTGAATTCTTTATATGTGCAGATTTCTTGAGTTAATACTGAAGTCTGGTGAAAATTTCATGTGAATAACCTCATTGGAAATATATTTACTGACAAAAAAATGTTGAATGTATGTATGTTGACAGAAATGTCTGATGATCAGTGTAAATGTGTCTGTATGTGTTTCTGCACATGAACTAAATTGGCTATGTGAATTTTATTTACCAGAATCATTTATGGATTTTGGAAAAATATATTTCATTCTTCACTTAATTTTATTGCAAAATCTCAAGGTACTTCCTTTGAATCACATAGCACTACAGTGTCTGCTTTGGCAAAGGTTTGCTTAGGCCACATTTCAGTCTTTGGGAGGCCTGTGAGTCATTTCACAATTCTGCATGCACAGCAATGCAGTAACCTCAAAGAGAAGTTAAATGAAGCTGTATTATAGAATAACCATTATTATGAGCTTTAAAATAATAATGAACAGAGAAACATTGTTCAGGAAATGTAGCAGTGTTTTCTGAAACAGTATAAACAAGCAGCTGATATTGTCTCATTATATACCACAATGACACATATTGCATAAGCAGGTTGTTTGGTCTGTGTTTATTTTAACAGAAATTTTAAATTTAGGAGTTAGTTGAACTCACTGAGCTGTTAGACAATTGCTTTGTCATTTTATTTCTCCCAGGATTTTCCTTTATTTGCATTTTTAACTCCATAAAGAAGTATAGCGCAGTACTAACTACAAATATGTCCTTGCATTGTAATGCAGGTTATGGCAACTTGCCCCAAGCATGTGGTTGTGTCTTGTGGTTTCCGTCAAAGTGCAGCAGTGTTTTTACATTGGCCTTAAATGGGTTTCTTCCCATTTTATTAAAATGAACAAAAAACAGGTTTTATGCAAAGGTTTTGTCTCCATATATAATAACAAGGATCACATACATATATTTTTTTCTTTCCCTAATTGCTGCAACAATTACAAGATTATCATGTCAGGACTTCCCTGAAGTGCTATCACATGATCATTGGCAGAGTCATTTGAGGTGAGTGATAGCTGAAATAACCGGTTGAGTTAACCTTTAATTTTCCTGTTTGTATTAGTGACAGCCTTGCAGAATACAGGGAAAAAGTTATCTGATGAGAGTTTGGTTTAGTGTTACATCAAAGAAAGCAAGTCAGTTTTTAATGCTGAATTTTGATGCTATTAACTTGAAATATTATTTCATAAATTATATACAGTATCTCACAAAAGTGAGAACACCCCTCACATTTTTGTAAATATTTGATGATATCTTTTCATGTAACAACACTGAAGAAATGACACTTAGCTACAATGTAAAGTAGCGAGTGTACAGCTTGTGTAACGGTGTAAATTTGCTGTCCCCTCAAAATAACTCAACACACAGCCATTAATTGATGTCTAAACCGCTGGCAACAAAAGTGAGTACACCCGAGTGAGCTTCACAGGTTGCCACTGGAGTCCTGTTCCACTCCTCCATGATGACATCACGTAGCTGGTGGATGTTAGAGACCTTGTGCTCCTCCACCTTCCATTTGAGGATGCCCCACAGATGCTCAATAGGGTTTAGGTCTGGAGACATACTTGGCCAGTCCATCACCTTCACCCTCAGCATCTTTAGCAAGGCAGTCGTCTTGGAGGTGTGTTTGGGGTCGTTATCATGCTGGAATACTGCATACTGATCATGCTCTGCTTCATTCAGTATGTCACAGTACATGTTGGCATTCATGGTTCCCTCAATGAATAGACGTATGAGTGCTGCCAGCATTGCTGCAGAGGTTGAAGGGGTGGGGGGTCAGCCTGTCAGTGTTCAGACCATACGCCACACACTGAATCAAATTGGTCTGCATCGCTGTCATCCCAGAAGGAAGCCTCTTCTAAAGCTGATGCACAAGAAAGCCCGCAAACTGTTTGCTGAAGACAAGCAGACTAAGGACATGGATTACTGGAACCAAGATATACTTACTTGGTTCAGATGGTGTCAAGCGTGTGTGGCAGCATCCAGGTAAGGAGTACAAAGACAAGTGTGTCTTGCCTACAGTCAAGCATGGTGGTGGGAGTGTCATGGTCTGGGGCTGCATGAGTGCTGCCAACACTGGGGAGCTACAGTTCATTGAGGGAGCCATGAAAGGTAATATGTACTGTGACATACTGAAGCAGAGCATGATCCCCTCCCTTCAGAGACTGGGCCGCAGGGAAGTATTTCAGCATGATAATGACCCCAAACACACCTCCAAGATGACCACTGCCTTGCTAAAGAAGCTGAGGGTGAAGGTGATGACTAAACCCTATTGAGCATCTGTGGAGCATCCTCAAATGGAAGGTGGAGGAACACAAGGTCTCTAACATCCACCCACTCCGTGATGTCGTCATGGAGGAGTGGAAGAGGAATCCAGTGGCAACCTGTGAAGCTCTGGTGAACTCCATGCTCAAGAGGGTTAAGGCAGTGCTCGAAAATAATGGTGGCCACACAAAATATTGACACTTTGGGCCCAATTTGGACATTTTCACTTAGGGGTGTAATCACTTTTGTTGCCGGCAGTTTAGACATTAATGGCTGTGTGTTGAGTTATTTTGAGGGGACAGCAAATTTACACTGTTACACAAGCTGTACACTCACTACTTTACACTGTAGCAAAGTGTCATGTCTTCAGTGTTGTCACATGAAAGGATATAATCAAATATTTACAAAAATGTGAGGGGTGTACTCACTTTTGTGAGATACTGTATATACTATTATTATATTATATACTTACTTATTTTCTCATTTGTCCCATGATCTAATATTTTCATAAAATATTTTTATAGTATTACCAAAATAACAGTAGGTAAAAGTAACATTGTTAACAACAGTATCACAATTTATAACACAGATACAACCAGAAAATTCATAAGAATTCAACATTGATGATGGTATTTGAATTGAATGACTAGATGTTATACATAGAGGTACAACATGAGGAAGTAAGCAGACACAAATACTGAATCCATCCTTGACCATATTGATCAGAGAGGTCAGAGAAGGATGACCAGACTGATTCAAGCCAACAGGAAGGACATGTTAACTTCAGTAACCACTCTTTACAACTGTGTTGAGCAAAATCGCATCTCAGATTGCACTCAAATTTCATGGTAACATGGTAGATGAGCTACAACAGTGGAAGACCACAATGGGTTTTATTTCTGTCAAGAACAGGAATCTGAGGCTACAGTGGGCACAGGCTCACCAAAACAGAATTTAAAAACAGGAGATTTTATTTCCAAACTACCAGCCAGTTGCCTTATAAAACTACACAATGGTGTATCTATAGTTGCAATCAAAATTATTCAGCCCCCATTGCAAATCAGGTTTATTGTCAAAATGTGCAGACTTTCATCTGTTTGCAATGAACAAATCAAAGAAAAGCAAATAGTTCAACACATCGAAATAGTTCAACACATCGAATGCTTCAAGTGGTTTCCCCAAATTCAACTTAATATGCAACTTATAATGATTTCTCCAGTCTCAAAATTATTCAACTCCTTCATGGTAAGCATCTTTAGTATTGTAGCAGAGCACTCTTTTGCTGTTATGACCTGCTGCACACGAGATGCATAGCCAGACACCAGCTTCTGGCAGCATTCCTGAGGAATCTTAGCCCGTTCCTTATGAGCAATGGCTTCAGTTCAGGAATATTCTTGGGTTTGCTTGCTGCAACCACCTTCTTCAAATCCCACCAGTGATTTTCTATGGAGATCAAGTCAGGTGACTGTGAAGGCCCTGTAGAATCTTCCAGGACTTCTTCTGCAAACAAACCTTGGTGGAATTTGTGGTATGCTTGGGATCATTGTCCTGTTGGAAGGTCCAATGACGCCCAAGCTTTAGCTTCCTCACAGATGGCATGAAGTTTCTCCTAGGATTTCCTAATACTTCAAAGAATCCATCTTGCCTTCCACATGCTGCAGGTTTCTAGTGCCAAAGGATGCAAAGTAGTCCCAGAGCATCACTGAGCCACCACCATGCTTGACTTCTTTCTTCATTCTTCTTCGTCCAGACATACTGCTGATCCATTGTGCTGAAAAGTTTTGTTTTAATCGCTCCGCAGAACAGAATCTCAAAAGTTCTGTGGCTTATTTATATGATATGAGTCAATTTTTCTTGTGCTTTTGGGTCAGTAGTGGTTTGTGTCTTGGAGTTCTGGCATGGAAACCTCCTGCGTTTATGTACACGCCTTACTGTGCTCATTGAACCCTCAGTGCCTGATGCCACCAAAGTCTTGAGGCAGGTCTTTTGCAGTCACTCGAGAGTTTTTCACAACCTGCCTTATCAGAAATCTGAATGAATAATTTTGAGACTGGAGAAGTCATTGTAAGTTGCATTTTCAGTTGAATTTGGGGAAACCACTAGAAGCATTTGCAATGGGGGTTGAATCATTTTGATTGCAACTGTAAGACTGGTGCATGGCAATTCAAATGGTGGTCCCATTAAATATTGATAAAATTTTTTCATACTATTGGTTGAAATTTATTTGATATATTGAAATTTTCATTTGATTATTTTGAAAGCAGCTTTTGTTCACAAATTTTCTTGGCCATTGCACAGTAATGTATATTAACAATACGATATATCTAAGACATGGTTCCTACTGAAAATTTTCTTTCAGTACCTGTCAAGGGCGTAACCATGGTATGGACATTGGTATGGACGCTAGACCCCTGACCCTCCAGACACTTTAACCCCCCCCCCCCACCCCCCCAGCCACCAAACTTCCAAAGTTTGATACTGAAAATGTGCATATTTAGAACATAGTTTTAGGATTACAGTTACTTTTGGCTGCTCTTTGCATTTCTTACAGACTGAGCTGCAAAAAAAAAATTATTAACCAACTTGCGTTGAGTATGGGCGAAACCAAGTGTACAATTGGAGGGGACACACCAATTTTCCTTAACAAACAGAAACATATTTTAAAAAGAATAGACATAAATAACTAGATAAATAAAATAAATAGAATAGATGAAGAAAAGACACATCTGTTGGCAGGGAAAATTAAAGCGGGATATATATAAAATATTTTTCTCCTGTATATTGGGGGGGACAGATTGGTATGCCCTCAACATTGGGGGGGACATGACCCCCCCAAAGAGTGCGTGGTTACTCCCATGGTACCTGAGTCAGTTCATGTTTGCTACCTCAATAATTGCATCTACCCTTGATTGTCAGCAATTATTATGAAACGCTGCATTGTTATTATTATTATTATTATTATTATTATTATTATTATTATTATTATTATTATTATTATTATTATTATTATTATTTTATTTATTTATTTATTTATTTTTTTTAAAATATTATGAATCTCATGTAAATATACTGCTCAAAAAAATAAAGGGAACACTTAAACAGCACAATGTAACTCTAAGTGTTCCCTTTATTTTTTTGAGCAGTATATTTTCACTTGTCACATGCTCTAAAATGTTCAAAAAATAGAATTCAATCTTTTGGATCCATTTTTGCCAAACACAGGACACAGACAATGTAAAAAAAAACATCTGCGCGGAGATCACTGTCATTTTGGTTTGGCTGCGACCGCAAATCAGGTCAAGTGGTGTGTCTGTGACAGTAAACAATTTCACACTGGCTCTTTCTCTTTTATGGCATGCTAGCATATGTTACACAGGCGTGGCCTTCAACACACACAAATATATAGCTCCCTGGAGTCCTTACATATTCTAGACAGTGTTTAAGTTTGGGGTCTGTTGTTCCCCAGCTATTTTCCTGTGAGGAAGCTGGGACATTGTGTAAGAAGGAGCACACACTAACAGTATTTCTTTTATCCTGTGGGCTTCCCTGGTCTCAATAGCCTTGGCCTTGACCTGCTGGGTTTATTTACAGTGCGACGTAAACCTCCTGGCATTGTTTGTATTTTATTGTAAGACACAACTAATGTTTGAGCCAGGGACACACCGAGTCATCCTCGCCTCCCTTAGGAGTGTGTGTATGTATTTATTTTATTTTTTTGCCTTACACCTCCCTGGGTTGTCCTCATTGTTTGTATTTCCTGAGATAGGAGTTTGTGTGCAAGTGTCTCTCCGACTGTGATTTCTACAGTGTTGTGAGTTCATGTCCTTACAGTCATGCTACTTCAGCACTCATAGTTCAAGCAAACATCAGGCTCTTCCTGCTCTCTTAGTGTTTGCTCTTTGCCCTGGATACCAGCAGCATCCAGCTATTAGTGTACATTTATCTCTCTCTCTCTCTCTCTCTCTCTCTCTCTCTCTCTCTTTCAGTGTGTGTGTGTGTGTGTGTGTGTGTGTGTATTTGCCTGACTTTTCTGCTTACATGATTTTACACTGCTGAGTTAAGTTAAAGGGTTAGACAAAGACAGACATTTGTTTGTGATAATGGAATAATTTCTGCTTTGAGTACATTTTCTATGTATGATTTTTTTAAAACTGGTTTCACAAACATTTGAAATTGAAATCGACATTTGAAATGTTTTATGTCACATACACATTCTTTTTCTTTCCCCAAACCCTGAGGAACAATAGATCTGCATTTTGAATATGTTTTTCTGTGTTCTCCCCCCTAACTACCCCAGAAGAGGAAATGTACACTGTGTTACATTTTTCACAAGTGTAAACACAAAAACAGGCAACATCACTGATCCTTTTCCCCCTCTGTGGCTGTAGTATCTCTTTAAGAACTTGACTACGTCCCCTAAACTGTACAGAATTCAATGCCCTCCACAGAATATCTGCCAAGTGGTGTGTGGCTGTTGAGAAACATAAGTAGGCCTTGCAGTCAGGAGCACTTGTAAATTCGAGAATAGTGCCATCTTACGCTAACACTAAGAACTGCCTGTCTTCTGTAGTCTTTATCACATTATTACTATTGTCATCTAGTGGTTGAGAGCAGAATTTTCCAAATACACCAAAATATACAATGAGTTGCATGTTTAGGGGCAGTGTGTATTAGGATCTTGCAAGGGGAAGGTGCTTTGTATAGGGGAGGTGGGGTCTTTGGCTTCTGGGGGAAATCCTATTAGTGGACTTGTTGCTTTCGAATGGCGAATGGGCAGCCAAAATTGTGATATTTCAGTTTCTGGAATAGCAGAGTGGACGCTTGGAAATTAAACCACACATTTGCCTACATATGAGATTAAACACTTTTGGCTGAGAGTGTAAGTGTTTGTTTGTGTGTGTGTGTGTGTGTGTTGTTGTTGTTGTTGTTTTGGTGACATTTTGCTGGTCTATAATGATTTTGTTCACAAAATAATATGTGAAAGCTTTCTTGGATGTAGATAACGCTTACATCATGTGAATGTTCTGCCAAATATGCTGTCAACAACACCAACTGATTTTTGTTGCTGTTAACTCCCATGCCACTGTTGTGAATAACTGCAGATCTATGATCTCTCCCCTCCACAGTGACTATGCCGCTACAGAAAGAGATCCTGAGAGAAGTGTGGACTGAGAAAACGTGAGTGTTCACTTGGTTCTTCACTATTATATGCCATATTACTAGTTAACTCTTCAAATTCTCGATTTCTTGTTCTGCTGCTGCTTACATCCATGCTATAATATTGCTGTTTCATACTTCTGTTAATACACAAATGAGAAAGAGACCTTATACCTTCAGCCAGCTTTATTAAATACAACTCAATCTGGCACAATTTTTAAAATGTCTTAATAAGCAGATAGGTTACATGCGATCGGATGTGAGCTTTTCTACTACGACTGCTGTTTACCTGATGCATTTCTACTGGAAAGCATTTTCCTGCAATACAACCAAACTTTATGTGTCTAATGTAGATTGTGTAGAATGGCTTAACCAATTGTACAAAATATGTGAGTACACAAAGCACAATATACTTTCATTGCGAGTAATTTTGTTTATAGAACTGCACTTTGCTTACATTTAGGCAGATTTATTGCATTTTTAACTATAGCTCTCACATAAATCATATCTTAAATTTTTTTATATATATATATATATATATATATATATATATATATATATATATATATATATATATATATATATATATATATATATAAATATATATATATATATATATATATATATATATATATATATATATATATATATATATATATATATATATATATATATATATATATAAATAAATATATATATATATATATAAAATATATATCTTATACTTTTTTTAGACTTCACAATGACACAAAGACACAGCAACAGGTGAGTATTTTTGTCACCAAATATTCAATATCATTATCAGTTTAGGATACGTATACCTTAAAATACATGTGAACTTATATTGATGTGTTGTATTGATGATTAAATTTGAGACCGTCAGGGCAGTTGAATTCTGTCTCTAATGCACTTGTTGAAGAATGTCCAACATGTTCTACATTTTCACCTTTATATGCCTGATGAATATTCATGATAAAAAAAAAGATGTAGTAGGGGTCTTATTCAGATTTTTAGAGCTATAAAGCCCGCCCTTCCTCCTAATTTGGTGTGTCAAGTTGACGTGGCAGAACAGCAGATGGGTCTGCAGGAAAATCCTCTTAGCAACTTTCTGCTGATGTTAATTCATTGAGTAGAGCACTACACTCTCTCATCTCTAGATTAGTTTCCACTTTTTGTACCAACAACAATTTTTAGGCCTAACACAGCTGCAGAGCTTGTGGACATAATTACTTATATAGGTAAAGTCTATACAAAGAAATGTCTTCTGACAAGGTGAGTTTGTTCTGTGAGCTGTTTTATAGGGGATTGGGAACTGGGGTGAAAATTATACTGAATTTCTAGCCTACTTGGTTAAATAGTTTTAATATCTTTAATATAGTTATATCTGATTCAGTTGTATTTGTAGCTTCTTTTGGAACAAATCTGTTGAAATTGTTCAAATAGACAATTTAATAAATGTAATCATCTGTCATGACTTGATATGGTATAGTGTAAAAGCTACATAAACGAACTAGCAAGCTGATTAAATGGCAATTTTGCTCAGTATAAAATTAACAAATAACGCAAAAAACTGTTTTCAGGACCAGTTGAAAAAATTGCTTGAGTGAGATCAACATGTATGGCAGTGAAATTAATACTGATTTTAAAGATTATTGATTGTAGAACCAACATGTAGTTGGATTTGTGTAAAAGTTTGAAAATGTTCATTATTTATCATTTACCATCACCCCAAATTGACAACTGACTAACAAGTTAATATAGTTTTAAATATCAAGCAAATAGCTATCCTGAAATAAGGCTTTGAACCTGGGATAATTTTACATAGCCGTAATTTTACAATAGGTAATCAGTTACAGTACAGTTACTAGAAATTATTCGTTAAGAAACAGTTGCAAGGATATAATAGAAATAGCATATAAGAAAAATTTCAACACATTCTATAATGAAAGTAATGTCAAATGGAATGTATGTGTTAAAAGAAGAAGAAAGTTAATGTTGTGCTTGACCACTGTCCCATGAAATATCACCATTTCAAAATTAAATGAACACTGTATACTATATAATTTTATTTAAAGCTAATAATGTCAAGGTTGATTTGTGCATTCATTCTGAAATATTGTATAGTTGGAAAACTATCTATATTTCATAGTGTATTGCTTTTGAAGGAATAACATGTTTAGGAAAGCTGTGTTGTTTTGAGACAGCTTGATTGAATGACTGTGTGTGTCTGTCTGTTTCCCCTAGTGCAAGGGATTGTCTGAGGTTAAGGGTATTTATAGTGCTGCTCAAATGTTGTTGTTTTTTTTTTAAGTGGATCGCAGAGAGAGAGAGAGACAGAGAGAGAGAGAGAGAGAGAGAGAGAGAGAGAGAGAGAGAGAGAGAGAAGGAAAGAGACTATCACAAGAGGCTTGTGTATATTGACCCACAAGAGATCATTACTATTACAAAAGCTTTAAATTTAGGTTTAGATGCTTTAGATTTAATATATTCCTACATAGGATTTGTGCTGTAAGAGACAGTATGGCTGTATCTCATATGTGAACACGCCTGGGGAACATACCAAACTCACAAATTTTATGAGAATGTGGCATGAGGGAGTGTCAGTAGATGGAATTTTTTTATCCACAACAGAAACACTTCACTGACTGGTTACTTCCATTTACGTTGTCTCTTTTTGGAAGATTTTTTTTTGTCTAGAGCATCTTATAAATGAGTCAAGCAGTTGATGGGTACAGGTGTTGCTCAAAGACCCAGGATATAAACTGACAGCCTTTCCCAATCAATTGTTCAGAGCCTAAAGCACTCAGACAAATTTTTGTTTTAAAAAGCATCCATGTATCAAATGAACTGCTATTTCACTTTGCATTGTTGGCATTATTATTATTTACTCTGCAGTAAGACAGTTACGGTTTCCATTTATGCAACTTTATTGTCAAAACTAAACCAGGCTGAAGGGAAATGGAATGAGATGACAGGTTTGTTTGTTGAGAATTTATAAGCAAAGTGAAAGACATAAAACAATCCAGGTATTGTATAAATGACTATCTGTAATCATGTAATCATATATATTAAAACTACACTATGGTTATTATTAATTTTTACTATATTATGTGCCTAGAAATATTCGTGTATTTCAAAGCTATCTAAAGACAAAATACTCTAGAAATGTTCATTCTCTGTACTTCATAAAATATATCATTTTATATTATTATTATATTGTGATGTCGACATTAAAAAATATCCTAACATACAAACATCACATCTCAACTGCAAGTATAGTAATTATAATAATAATTAATATTTTTTAAGAGTGCTTGTTTGTGTTTCTTTGCTGCATTTGCTTTTTCTTAAATGGTAAGTTCTAAACTTTATGCATTTATTTATTTATATTGCTACATAAATGTCAATATACTATATACTGTAAATCCTTCCTTTATTTATTCATTCATATGTGTCCTGCACTGACCCATTAAGTTGTTTTTACTGTCCATTAGCATACATGCATCAGAAGCCTAAAAAGAAGAAAGCTGAGTCTATTCCCGCAGAGAGCAGTGGGACAGATACTAAATCCAAAAAAAGCAAGAGCAAGAAAAATGGAGAGCTGTCAACAGAGAAAAGCCCGGCGACTCAAAAAAGTAAGCTAGAAAAACAATGTATAAGACATTTATTCACATTGTAGACCATGTACTACATCAGTATGTAAGCATGTCATTCTGAAGCATGAAACAGTAACAAAGACAACAATATATCCAAACAGATGGTGAAAAAGTGAAGAAAAAGAAAACTGAAAAGGAAAGAGAAAACGAATCCCCACAGAAGGAAAAGGCTGAGCCCAAAAAGAAAGCCAAAAGTGCCCCAAAGAAGAAGAAGAAAAGTATGAACATTTTAATAATAATAATAATAATAATAATAATAATAATAATAATAATAATAATAATAATAATAATAATAATAATAATTATTATTATTTTCTTACAAATAAGGTGTTACATGTTTCATGATCTGCTGATATGACTTTTAAAGAAATAAAGTAATATGACATTTGTATGGTTTCTGTTTTACAGTGCAAGGGAATTAAAAAAGTACAGAATTTCTAAGATATGTTTATGTTCACTATACTTCAGGTTCGACTGATGATGAAGGTAATAATGATGATGAAGAAGAAATGGCAGCACCCCAGAAGAAAACAAAATCAAAGTCTTCGAAGGACGGTTCTGATGGCAAAGAAAAAGACAAGGACAAGAAATCTAAACCTAAAGGTGAGTTCTGTGTTCAGTGGACTACATTATTTAGTGTCGCTCAACTTGTATTGATGTAAGGGTACTGGGTATGGGGATATGTTTTATAGAGTGCATTCTCTAAGATAATCTAGGTTTTAGCAGTGTAATAGGATTAAGCAAGCTTTTTTTTTTTTTTTTTTTTTTGATAGAGTGTCTGAGAGATTTGGCCCACCATTTTAGATTAGTGTTTGCATGTTTGTATTTTTGACCAGAGATTGCACCTCTTTGTGTATTCAGCCAACTCAATTTAAACAGTGAGACAAAATAGATATGTTTTTTTCATGAAAGTGCAATACACAAAACAATACACGCACTACATGATGGTAAAATGATTGAATCTAAAGTCCAAATTGTGTGACACTGTCTGAAAGGAACACGGGCAGTACAAAACAATGAACATGCAGGACAGTATAGTTCACTATACAGAGTACCCACTAAAAAAATAAACCATTATCCACCAATCCACCATAACATTAAAATTACTGACAGGTGAATCAATAACATTGATTATCTTGTTACAGTTCAACCAGTCAAGGGATGGGATATAAATGGTTGAAAACCTTTATGCTGACTGTGATAGAAAGGTGTCAGAACACAGTGCTCGCTGTGTAGACGGCACAATGATAGAGTGCACAATTATATGAAGGTGGCTCTAATGTTATTGCTGATCGATGTATATGGCAGTATCACAAAACTGTGGAAGAACCTAAAGAATACAGATAAGTAAATATAACCTCTGGATTGAGAGGCAAATGAGGACATTTCAGAAGATATTATTGTGCAATAAAGTGCTCATGCCAGAGTGGTAGAGTGAAATGTCTGACCGCCTGAGGGAAGCTGTTCCAGGAACTGTCAGTACCTGCCCTGATGTTGTGTTACCTTTTTGTCAGCCAGATGGCTGAGAGGTAAAGAGAGGTGAAGGGCCGTTTCTGGTAGCTCCATTCACTTGCAGGTAGATTTGTAGCTGATAAAAGAATTATCGTTTAAACAAAGATGTGTGATTGCATAGTTGTGCGGTTGGTCAGTGAACCAGCCAATGTTTTGAAAAGTGAAAACTGTCACTTACTATACACCACAAATGTCCAAACTGCATAGTTTTAGTTAGGAATGTCTCCAGAAATGTGTTGAAATTGTCTGTACAGAAACCAGGTTTCTTATTACCTGATGTGAACATTTAGAGGAAAAAGAAGACAAAGACAATAAAGGAAAGTCTAAGACCAAAAAGAAGGAGCCGGCCTCTATGTTCCTGATAAATGGAGACAAATCGACCACTAAGGGTAAAAAGAAAGGTAACTAATGACCTATTACTTCAATCTAATGTTTCTTACTAATAAAGAACATGCAAATATACTTTAAGATCACTGTAAAGTGAATTCTTGTATATTTCTCATATATTCTGATACCTTTTTTTTTTAATATATCTGAGATGATTTGTATGTGTTTACACATAAAACGAGTCTGTATCCATTTTACCTGAAGTAAATATTTTGCTGCCATTAGCTGCCAAATCAGACAGTGAAGAGGTGAGTGAGCCAGAAAGCAAAACTAGCAAGAGCAAGAAAAAGAGCACTTTGAATCCAGGCTCCATGTTCCAGGCTGATGGAGAAAAGGATAAAGACAAGGCCAAAGACAAAAAGTCTAAAAAGTCCAAAAGTGAGTAATGAACAAATTAACAAGTTACTTTATGGCCAGGAACCAGTGGTTTCTCATGAAAAGCTTATATTTGAGTATGGATGCATTATTTCTTTACTCAGGTCAGGCAAAATCGGAAGAGAGTGATGAATCAGAGTCTGAGTTGACACAGAAGAAGAAGAAGAAGAAGGGAAAAGGAAAAAAGGGGAAAAAGGTAAAGGCAGGTCACTGGCAAGTGATCGGTCACTTTTATTATCTGAGTGAAAAATAATTTCTAATAATTATTTAATTTTCATTTATAACACATTTTCATGCATATGTTTGAAGCCTGCTGATGCTGATTTTTATCTACTGGATTCACAGCACTGTGTCTTAATAAAAAAGAACCCCCCCCCCCTTACTTCTGAAAATGGAAACGAGGCCATAGTGCATGTGTAGCACTTGGCACAAATGTGATCTGACTCTGATGAACCTTGCATGTAATTATTTGACAGACATGAAACTTTGTCTCTTTCTGGACATATTTAAAGGAGGAACGAGCCCCTTCACCAGTCATTGAGTTTGATGACCTGGAAGAGTTTGTGGTTCAGCCGGCAGAGCAGGGCATCACAGTGAAATGTAAAGTGACCCGGGACAAAAGAGGAATGGACCGTGGTCTTTATCCCACTTACTACCTTCATCTAGACAATGAAAAGAAGGTCTGCTTACACAACTGCACATATAATCAACACTTCTTTTCAACTATGGAATTATAACACTCTAGAAAACTATACAAGACCTTGGAATATAAGGTTCTCTCTGAACTTTTTTGGCCAAAATGTGATGAGGTCATAAATATTATTTAGATGGTAATAGAAATATGTGAGACGTTTGACACCAAATATTGTTTAAAAGTATAACAAAATTTAAGTTGTATCTTTTCTTTGATCTTAATATCGATCAGTGTCAGAAACTTATATCTTCAATGTCCGGCATTCTCGTTGAACTTCTTTCGAATATTATCATTATTGTGTAGATCTGAGCTTCTCAAGCAATACATTGCAGCTGGAAATATCTTGAAAGCTAAAAATCTGATTATATTAAAAGCAGGTCTTTTTGCTGGCGGGGCGGAAACGCAAAAAGAGCACAACCTCCAACTACTTGATCTCAATTGACCCCACTGACCTTTCAAGGGGGGGTGAAAACTACATAGGGAAATTAAGGTAAGTTACAGGCGTTTACACAGTACCTGCAGATTAGACCATTTGCTAATGACTTCAACGAAATATCTGTCATTCCAGGTCCAATCTGATGGGCACTAAATTTACAGTATTTGATAATGCACTTCATCCTGACCGAGCACTTCCTGATATGTCAAATGCAAGGCAGGAACTAGCAGCCATTATTTATGTAAGATCATCTACTTACTACTCTGACTATTAGAGACCTAATCAATCTTGATTATAAATTATAGCACTTTGGAAGTAGGACATACTGTTTAATACTTTTATGTGATGAGATCTTCCTCCTGGCTGTGTTCAGGAGACCAATGTGCTGGGAATGAAGGGTCCAAGACGAATGACTGTCATTATCCCTGGCATGGACAAGGATGGAGAGCGAGTACCCTTTCGCCCACGCAGTGTAAACAAAAAACAAACAAACTAACAAAAACAGAATGGTTTTGCTTTGTTTTCTACTGCCCCCTGTTGTCTGTAATCTATAAAGACCACTAAAAGCAAAATGTTGAACATCACATTATATTAATTGACAATGACTGTATTAGTATAATGCCAAATCTTACCAAGCACGTTGATTTAGTCAAGTAATATTTTACCTTTCCTCAAAAAAATATTATTTATTCATACCATATTTATACTGACCTGAACTTTTAAGTTATCTCACACTTTACAGGAAAATGATGGCCTCCTGATTCGACACCAAAACAGGAAAATGGAGAATCTGATAGAGCTTCGCAACAAGACGCCTGTGTGGAACGAGGAGACGTCGTCTCATGTGCTCAACTTTAACGGCAGAGTCACACAAGCCTCTGTCAAAAACTTCCAGATTGTCCACAGCAAAGACCGTAAGCACACCTCATAGCTTCCTCCAATTTGTAGGTGCAAAGCCATAACAACATTAGCTCTTGTGACCTATACAATTATTTGATCAAAAATGTTGAAAATTGCAACTATGAGCTATACTAATAATCTTCTTTTTTTGTGTCTCTTTATGAGTTAAAAATCATGGAATACTTACAGTCCCCTCCGAAACTATTGGAACTGCAAGGCCAATTCATTTGTTTGTGCGTAGACAACATTAAACATAGAACAAACTATTTTTAGGTGAGCAAATGTATAGGAACAGATAAGGCTTGCAGTAAATTAAAGTAAATAACATTTATAAATAACCTTTATATAATATTTGGTTGCATATCCATTGCTTGCAATCATTTCTTGTTTTCTCATTTCTTATTTTGTGATACTTTTACAGGCTTTTACTGCCATCTCTTTCTGTTGTTGTTTGTTTTGAGGCGTTTCTCCCTTTAGTCTCCTCTACAGGAGGTGAAATGCTGCTCAATTGGGTTATGGTCTGGTGATTGATTTGGTCAGTCTAAAACCTTCCAATTTTTCTCTGCAAATCGGCAGACAAAATGTTCCTGTAAACGTCTGAATTCATTCCACTGCTACCATCATGAGTTAGATCATCAATAAAGATTAGTGAGCCTGTTTGGATCATGATCAAATCCTTTCTTTCAAATGTCTTCAGTCTAAAGCAAAAACAAATGAATCGGCCTTGCTGTTCCAATTGTTTCAGACGGGACTATATATTGCCCTTCTATCCCATGTCATGAGTTAGCTGTATGCTGGCAATGAATGTAATATGGTTCAATTTAACAGCACGTGTATGTTATGTGATTGCAGAGGACTACATAGTGATGCAGTTTGGGAGAGTTGCAGATGATGCCTTCACCCTGGACTATAACTATCCTCTGTGTGCAGTACAGGCTTTTGCTATTGCCCTCTCTAGCTTCGATGGCAAAATCGCCTGTGAGTGACAGCTTCAACCCACAGAAACATACTCTTCACCACTCTGCTTCTATTTGTCTCTGAAAGGACTGCAAGCCATCAGTCTAGGAACTATATGAGAATAATGATGAAAAGTCTACATTTCTGACCTGCTATGCTCAAATAATGAAGTCTTGGAAAGTCTTAGGTGGCACACATTCTGAAAGTTGTTTTCAAGAGATTTTGACAGGAAGGTTCTTTTCTGTTAAATTTGAAAGATATGAGACACAGGTCAGAATAATAAGACACAGGTCATTTAATACGTTTTAATCGGATATTTCTGAGAGTAAGAATGTGTGAAGAAGTATGAAAGGAGTCTTTGGATGTATCAGGAAACTACATGCTATAGATAGTTATTTTGATAATGCACATTTCTAAAGTACAGCTTAGTCATATCAGAGAATTGAGAATTAATGTTTGCCTTTTCAAGTCTTGAGTGTTGATTTAATTGAAATATGATTGATTTAATTTCATCTTGTCAAATTGTCAATTTTGATATTATATGCATTATCTGTGTTTGTTGTCTTTGTTTTTCTTTTTGCACATCCTCCAATAGATCTCATTATATCTATAAATATTTTCCATATTGTAGGACTGAACTTATTTTTTGTGTTGATGGCTTTTTTAATGTTTTACTATATCATCATTGGTTTATGGTCATTTGTATGAGATTTAGAACATTAATGAGACATCATATTCCATAAAATATTTCTGTATAAAGCTTATTTCATTACCCCCCTCGTTTTTCTTTCTTTCATTCTTACTACAGTCCTGGGGGGATGGGGTACAGCGTAATTTGGTAATTTCCCTGTTTGGTGAGCCCAGACCTCCAGTACCACATTCACCTCTCCACAATTGAGAACCTAAGAGGGTTCTGTTTTAGCATTAAATACACAAAATGTCATGAGCACATTAAGGACATTTTAATAATTTACTTTTTTCATTAATAATTTGCTTTCGGTCTATAATTTGGGCAACAGTGTCACATGTTCAAAGTGATCTTGTCAGTCAATATCACAATATCACTGAAAAATTGGAAAAAGGAAAGAGAGAAGTTTCTTCTTCTCACGATTTTCAGGGATTTTGGATGATACTTCCTGCTGAACACGAAGAATGTTCCAAATATTTTTGTTGTTGTTGTTTTTAAAATATGAAATGTGTTCAGGCAGCAGGGTTGAGCGAATGTTGTAGGACCTAAAATTTACATTTATCATAGTCTGGATGAGTGACTGAAAGAATACAGACAAAAATGCTGTTTTCTAAGTGTTGTAAGTTTTATTTATGTCTTAACCCTCCTATTATGTTGGGGAAAAAAATTAAACCATTCTGTTATGGGTCGAAATGACTTCCACAGTTTAAATACACACAAAAACAGCAAAGAAAAGCTTTCAACAGTAAACCTTAATTATGGCCTGTCCGAGATAAGCGAGATAAGAAGAAATATTTGCATATAAGTTCATGACCCTAAATGAGGAATGTCAAAAAATTTCAAAGAGAACAGAGAGATTAACCAGTATTTCAGATATCTCAAATGTGGGTCAAATTAACCCATAACATAAGAGGAGGGTTAAGTTGTTGCTCTGAAACATGCACCTAGGGTTTTAATAAAGGACTATATATGTTTCAAATGTCTTTTATTTGACATACACACAATATTTGTAAATGTATTATCAGTGAGACAAAAATGGCACCCCAGTCACTGAAAAATTATCTGTCTGTAGGAACAGTATATAATGAAGATAATCACGAGGCTCAGGAGTGTTCTGCAAGTGGAAGGGCAAACTTAACACTAATTAAAGGTAGACAACTGCTTTGGGCCCCCAGAAGGCAAGGGCCCTTAAAAATGCACATTATACAAATATCAATTTTTAATTATTAACATGCTGAAAATTTAAATACTGAAGTTAAAACACTGAAATGAGGGCCCCACTGTTAGCTATAAATTGTGCCTAGGTCCCCTCAAATCACTAAATCCGCCCCTGGCTAGTTGGTAGACTCGCACATTGGAGAACATTTTGCCGAGGATGTGATAGCTTTGAAAATTTCACACAAAATTCATCTCCTCAACGTGAACGTTACTAACTTTTCTGAGGTGCAGGTTTCAAGCTCAGCCAACAGACGGAGCTGTCGCTATTTACAAGTGTGAATGGAGAACTGTGGTGGAAATGCTTGCTAATTAAAAAAAACAAACTAACAAACAAACAAAAACACAACTAACTATATATATATATATATATATATATATATATATATATATATATATATATATATATATATATATATATATATATATATATATATATATATATATATATATATCAAAGAAATGGTTCGATTTCGGCTCTCTTCCAGAGCATTGCATCACTGAGCTTAACTGCTCTGCTCTCTTAAAACAAAGTGGCAAACCGTGAGGAACTTTCAGTGCTTGCTCATTACTCTGGAATGCTGACAAATTCTCAGCGAATTCCTGGACAAGTTTGTCCTTCTAAGGGTTTGGGAGCTGCTCACATTGCTGCTTTCATTCAGGACTTCATTGAGCTTCAGTCCAAAACAAACGTCCAACGTCAAACCAACTTTATTCCAGTCAGTCCCAATACCATCCCCTGCTCTCATCAGTTCTCCTTCAACTCTAATTCAACTCTATATTCTGTCTTCCTTGTCTTCATTGTGTAACCTAACTTTGAACTTATCCATTTACTTCCGGTGATTAATTATGTGTTATGCTTTAACAAAATGTAGCCTAATGAATGGTTTTTTTTTTTTTTTTTTTGGTGACTGGACTTTTCCGTGACAGATGTAAATATATATATACATATAATAATAATAATTTAAAAAAAAAAAACAAGAAGAAGATTTTAATTGTAGCGAAGTAAAGAATTGCGCTACTTTTATTCATGTATGTATGTATGTATTTATTTATTTTTTAAACTCTTGAATGTACTGTACAATCTCGTGCCGCGTTTTCTGTATTTGAGGGGTGGAGTTTGGGATCCGTGCCCGCCTCTAAAGTTCTTGATTGACGCCCAGCCAGGGCTCCGCCCCTTCTTCAACTTTTTCCCCCCCTCCTTCATTTTTTTTCTCCACTAGTGAAGTGCGTGAATTTCATACCAAACCCATACCTTGCATTCCACCTTTACTGTCAAACCAGGAGAAATATTACTGAAAACAATAAGCGGCTCAGACAAGAAATAGGTGTTGAATTAATGATATTTCGTCCTTCTGCTGCGCATCTACACGCGTTTCCCCCGTTTAAAGGTGAGTGTACGCGGAGCCGCGCGTTCCCTTTGTCTCCCAGCGGGTTTTTTTTTTCCTGGAGTTTTCGTGCCGCTCGCGCGAAGTCTTCAGATCTTTGTCATATTTTGCATTTTTCCACGGAGCTCCCCGCATAGGGTGGGATGGTGAAGAGATTTGCGAATGAATATGCTATGTAGACAGACTCAGAGCGAGAGAGAGTGTGTTTGTGTGTGTGTGTGTGTGCATGACCAAAGCGTAGAAGTCATGGAGTTAGTGACAGCAGGAAACTTTGATCACTTCACTTGTATCAAATTCATTGTTTGTAGCGTGTTTGTCAACTTCAGAGCGTCTCTCGGTGTTACAAGTGCGCTGGGATTAGAGGCCACAATGTCGCTCTTTTTATCCAGACTCTTAAAACGTCTTCGTTGTTTCGCATCAAACTTCCTTCTGAGGATAAGGAAAGAACTTTTACTTTTCTTTAGGACTGCCAAGAAGAGGAAGGACAGGGCGAGCTGTTTGGGAAGACAGTTCCCTTAGACCTATACCACTACGTTTACGGGTAAGGGGCGTCTCTTGGATTTCTCACACTTTTCATTCCCACTTTTATACTTGAAAAGGTTAGTTTTACACTTTGATTTCTCTGGAGAGAGAGAGAGGAGTAAATCTCAGATGAGCAGTCTAACTCCTTGTCTTTGGGAAGACGCGTCATTACCCGAGGTTGGTTTCACCTCTGCTTGCTCGATGTAGGAGTATTTGAATGCTGTAATAAGGGAAATGATGGTTATAATCTGTACCCCAAGCAACAGACGATACTGACTGACTCAGCAATTGAAAGGCTCATCTGCCATGGATTAAAATGATGGAGGAAAATGAGCAAAACACTCCAGGTGATTAGGATTAAAAATAATAATCGATTAAAGAAAAAAAACACAAACCAAATCATTCAAGCAATACATATCACAATCAGACTTTTAAGAGATGATTACTGATATTCGTACTAGTATTTATTTATTTATTTATTTATTCCCCCCCACCCCCTTCCCAAAAATGAACATTTTATGTAATCGAGGCACTGATTAAATACGCGGGCATCTTCGTGCGTAATGAAATCCTCAGCAAAATCTAGGCGTTTGATGTTCTTTGAGGTAATTCCATGATTGATTTCACTGTGAAGATGCTCTGAGGATTTAGAAAAGTGTGTTGGAGTATCATTTCTGTATTGTTTAATGAAGGAAAAAAACAACAACATATCATGCACTGATATCTGTATATAAAAAAAAACATGTTATGATATTCCAGCAATAATAAAAATTTTGGGGGGAAACTTATGTATTATCTATCTAGTTAGAGATTTTTAATGTTTCATGAATGCAGGTCATCTGGGAAGAGAGACTTTTGATTTTGAATGTAGAACAAAAAATGATTTGGTGGAAAACAGTGTTACAAATGCAGCGCGTTTCTACTCTGGTTTATAATGCTTATAAGGGTCGTAAACGAACCTGACATGTATATCGTAATGATAGAGGATCCGCTTTATTTAAGGGGTGTGACATAATGCCAAGTAGGCGGAGCATAAAGTCTAATGCAGATGATGCAGTTGTCACAACTGGACACAAACACAGTGCTGGGTTTGAATATTTTATTACTACAATTTAAGAGAAGATCTGTGATGGATGCAATTGATCCAAAATCTGAAAAATGGTTGATGTGACCCAAATTTGCACCGATCCTGGTAGCCCATACGTTCATAAGGATCTTATTGTAGTCTTTACGCGTTCATTCCTTTTGACTTGCTTCCTATGGCAGTCCTCTACTAGAGTCCCCAACGTTCTTGTCTCAGTTCGTTGGTGTTTCTAACAAGAACAGATGAAATGACAGCATGGTGCAGACAGACTACTCAGGCTCAGACACTCTGGTACACTCTGGACAGTCTGGAGATTCCCGTCAACACAAAGCTGGCCTTTAGAGCCGTGGATCCAAGGGTCCAAGAAGCACAGCCAGGGGTCAGCGATTTTTACATTTTGTTACAAGTGGTGGAAATCACAACCCACCATTTTCAATGTTATTATATTTACGGTTGAGTTCTTATAAGTATTAGCTTGTTTGACTGGTTATGTCAATTGAATGGGTTTAAGCCAAAGCTTAAAAAACAACAACAACAAAAAAACTATATAAATAAATCAAATGTTGATTTTAATAAAATGTGTTCTGAGAGCGGGAAGATCAGAATGTAAAACGATCTATGCTTCCAGTAAATAGGCAAAATATTATTATTATTATTATTATTAAAGTTTTGTACACATTTAAATAATGTGCGTGAAGTTTTAAAATGAATCGATACTGAGGGCTTTCTGTGTTAGTGTTGTCAGATTTTAATGATTGTGTACCTAACAAGTGTCTCGCACTACAGATTAATTGCCTTTTGGGTGTAATTATTGTGCACGTCAGACTGAATGTTTTCATTTTCTTACTTCTCGTATCGTTTTGTTTCGTTGAACTTGCATAAATCTGTCTAATGAGGTTAACAGCATCATCCATACTGCAGATTTGCGAAAGGAACAGAATGCTGTGATTCAGGTTCATTCCACATGGTTCAGCCCAGTCTGCCTGTTCTGGTTAGACTGCATACTTTGATGCGTCTTATAATTTACCACCGTTTAGAAACTGTTTGTCTTCAATGGAAAAGGTTTCTGCCTCTTAAAAAATGTCAAAGCCCAGGTTAAACTGCTATTTACTAAGAAGGTGAGACTGGGAAAGGACTTTCCGTAGGCATTGAAGACCTTGTCCTACAAGTAGGAGCCAAAGTGGTGCATGGTAGGAAAATGTTTAATATCAAGACATGAGAAGATTCACGCTGTTAACAATTGATACGCACAATGGAGTGAAGAGTTTACTCATAGAGCTAAATAAAATGGAAAAGACATTTTATATATTAATTTTAAAGCCATTTAGTGTGAGCTAGATCATGGGTTCTAAAACTTTATGTAGCCAGAGTTTCCTTTAACTGTAAAAGAAAAACCACAGACCTGCTCATTTACTTCATGAATAATATTCACGTTAATACTTTATCTATTTATTAGATCCATCATTTTTTTATTCCTAAACTTTCCACTAACAGATAGTCCTACCTCTTTTTTTGACTGATCAATGTTGTTATTAAACTCCATTCAATTAAAGATACCAGTCAATTAGGCTAATAACTATAAGAACTCAATAATAAATATCATTATTTGGTGGGTTGTGATGTCCACCACTGTAACTAAATTAAATCACCATGACTATGATTAATGGATCACTACTTTAGGAGCGAGATAGATTACACAGAAGTTTCAAAAATGGCCAGTTGGTTTTATGTTTAGTTACTAATAATGGGGGAAAATATAGCTTCCTTTTTCTTTCTGTGACATTCTCTAAAGCCAAGCCTTTGCTTCAGCCCATATTTGCACACCTTTTCTTTTTAACGTAACTGTTAGAACGTGGCTGTCATCTACACACATCCATTTCATTTGAAACCTTTTTGTAGACAAACTGTTATGAACTACAGGTACATTGTCCTTTTTAATGCACCCAGAAATCATGGGGAATGCAAAACCTTTGCATAGTGTTCTGGTCATATATGCACTGTCCCTCAAAATCAAAGTGTTTTCGTTTTCATTCATTTCTCATTGTTTGCAGTAAGAAATTCATTTTACTTGGAAGGGAATATGTTTTCAGAAATGTGCAGCACTGTAACGCTCCTTCCAGACCAGCTCATTTGAGTTGGGTGGCTGGACAGGTCATTTCATTCTAGACAGTACTTCGTAATTTTCTCCTAAAAACCAATCATCGGAACATTTTTCGAACAAAAGCCAAGGAGCCACCAGAGTTTTGTTGGCCATTGTCAGACCGGACTTAGGTCCAGACCAAATGACTTAATATTTTAGGTAAATTTTTTTAGGATACATTTGATGTGGTGGTGGTGGTGTTTTTTTTTTTTTTTCTTCAATCACAGTATGCAGTATAAAATAAGAGCACTAGAACTTGGATAGAACATTAATTTGTAGAGTGAAGTGTGTTTTTTATAAAACTGGAAGACGCAACAATTATTTAAGTCTAACAGAACAGGAAGAACTTTTACTTAGGCTCATCAACTCAAGTGAATTGGGGAACTAGGAGATGAGCTGTAACACAGATCGTGTGAATGGCATGGCATAAGGCTTCTAATATTAGATTTTGATGGCAAGAGTAAATCTGGGGTGGATTAACACTACCATTCTGCTGCACTGGCAGCTTCGTCTCCGTGTTTCTGCTAGATTTAAAAAGTGCATAAGTTGCTTTCTTTCTTTGCTCTGGTTACCAGGCATTTAGTTTGATCCATAGCACGTTTGTTTTCTATGATCTCCTTTACTTCTTTGGAAAAGGAATATTAGTGGAGTGATGTTTATGTCCAATTAAATTATGCAGACAATCCACTTTTACAGTGGCTCTTTGCTTTTTTACGCCACAAAAATAGCATTCACAGATGTTTACAGAGCAGTTAAAGAAGTAGAAAGACTAGTGATTTTTCTTTTTTCTTTCTTTTTTTACTAAATTGCTATTATTAGACAACACTAAAAGTATTAATTATGATATGGGAGGCTAAATATTTGACTTGTATAATAAGGCTCATTTTTGTTCAATTTTCTTAAATTAAGGATAAAATTTTAGATAGATAAAGTCAGATGTTTTGTAAATTATTTTTAACCAACCGTAAACAGTTTTTTTAAATAGGTTTTTTAATATATTTGTATAACGTTTCCTTGTACTTGTTGTCTACATTGCTGTCTCAGCTTTCTAAATGAGCCTTTGCTTTTTAATAAGTCAGCAACTGAATTTAGTTGATTTGCTCGTTGTGTTCATTATCTCTCACTTCTGAGAACTGTTTACATTTTAATTGCAGGTTTTGACATGATTAAATCTGAAAAATAAAAAGTTTTAATATTGGGAATGCTTCCTTCTCCTAAGAGCAAATTAGGGCCAGTGGTTACAGACTGTTTGTGCTGTGTGTGTGTGTGTGTGTTTATGTTGCTGGCCAGTTGACAACTTCTTCACTGGACTGTGTTAGAGACCCAGGATGTAATGAGGCCTGTCCATTTGCACAGACTGGAGCAGCCTTTTAGCACTCGCCTCAGAAGTAGCCCTCCAAATGGTGGCCACTTACCCAGCTGTCAACACAGGCCTGAACAAATATCTTTGTGTGTGTGTGAGAGAGATTATGAAAAAAAATGAGACAAGCCACACACTAATCACTACTGCTTAATTGTGTTCGCGCTGTGTCCATTCTACAGTGTACTACTGCCCCCCCCCCCATTTCAAGCCACCCAAATATTTGAGAAGGGAGACATTTTATATAGTTTCCCCTCTTTACCTTTTCCACATGCACTTTTAATAGGTAGAATTAACACCTCAGCCAAAACATACCATGCCGCAATGCTTTATTAATTGTGATGGAACGGCTGTCTCTGGAAACGTGTTTACTTTGACGATGAAAATGAATGCATGCTCTTCAGACACTTGTTTACATACGTTTCCTATGCAAGGCATTGGCAGATAAGATTTTTTGGCTTCTCTCTGGCCTTTCAATTCACGGGGAGGAGCAGTTCATTGGCTGGAACAGTGTAGCCTTTGTTTCTGTCAGTCTGAAGTTGCTGAACTTTCCAGTTGTTCTTGAAACCAACTGTTTTGCGGCAGTGTGTTGAAGTTTTCAAACCGGTAGGACTCCTCCACACACGCACATGCACCTGAGCTGCTTATTTAACAGTGGCCAGTAGTGGGTTCATGTGACTATTGTCCTTTTTTAACCTGTTGTTATTATTACAATGAACATTAAGGTATAATGGTGATTTTCACCAAACTGTAGGAAATGACCAACCCTCAAGTCAGCTCAGAAAGACATGAGCATACCTCCATGTCTTGCAGTCAAGCAGCGTAGGTCAGACATAGAAAGGACCCTCGACGTCACCCAACATCTCACTCTTTATTCTCTTATTTATTGGCTCTCAAGCAGTACCATTTACGTTTACGTTTGGTCAGAATTCAGCAGAAGCTCTCGTTTAGAGCAAATTAGAAATGTGCAAAAGAAAATGTAACACTCAGTGTTGTAAAGCGTAAAGGGAAATGTGCAGAGTTGTAACTTGAAAGACGAGACAAATGCTAATTTCACAAGTGACAAGTAGGAAGTACTAGAGCGACATAGGTGGTAAACAAAAGACAATTCCAAAATTCATGCAAAATTCAGTCAGTATTGAACGGACAACTTAAAAACAATAATAAAATACATTGAAAATCAAGAAGCGATACAAAAAAATATAGATTTTTTTTGTGGAGGGAGTGAGGGTGGTTGCTGTTCCTTCACCAAGAAGCCAGGACGCTCCCCTCTCTGTGCGTGTCTTTCAGGTTTCATGGGGTTTGGCAGCAGCCCCTGGCCTAGCCACTAAATGACCAAGTCAGGCAGTGAATGCTGCTCCGCAGATTTGCCCTGGAGACTTTCCGAAGAAAGTGCTGAATCAGGAGTTCGCGGAAGTCTTTTGGCCCACACGCCAGACCCTGTGTCAGTCTTTCCTCTGCTGGTTGGATTACAGCTGCCATGAATGAGAGAGTGTGCAAGCTGAATCCTCCATACATGCACGTTCTTCCAAACGATGTGTAAATCTGGGATCCAGAACTCTTCATTCCTCTGAGAGTCCCATCTGCATCTCTAGCTTTGAAACAATAAAAGGAAGAAAGTATTTTGTGTTCTGTAACTTTTTACAGGATGCGTAGTTGCATAGCCCTTTCTCTTCCTTTATCTCTCCCCCCCACCACTCACTCACTCACTCTTTCTCTCCCCTCGTCTCTCTCGGCTCTGATTGTTTCCTGAATGTCGAGCCAGAGCGGAAGTAGGAGGAAGTCATTGGAGAGGAGCTGGGGAGAATTTATTAGACTCCAACACAGAGGGAAAGAGAGTGAGAAAGACAAACTGAGTGGAAGTCAGTCGCAGTCCTAAATCAAATCTGGAGGTGTGTTAAGAAGGTGTTTGGTAACACCTCTTCAGCTCTGGTTCAGTGGCGCACAGTTTTATGTGCATAATCTTCTCAAAGCTCAGCAGTAGTGTCCAAATACAAACAACTACAGAAAATTCATTCTGAATGTGGCTTATGAAGTTCTGTTGTGTCAAAGTTGAATCTTAAAGCATGTTTCGTTAATAACAGTATAACTGTAGCCACGATTTTTGTGAGTGATAAGTTGCACTGCTCAAACTAGAGGCTTTGCAGTTCCACACTTCTCACTAACCCCCCCCCCCAACATTTCATGATCGGAAGGACATGGTGTGAGTGACCTCATCTTCTATCATCAAAGACGCAGCATTTCGGTGACTGCCATCTAGAACCACATACCGATGTCCAGGTCTAGCCCTGTTTGTTTATTTTGTGAACTTGAATGGCTTTTTGTGTGTGATTAAGTGCTTGCTATATGATATTCAACTCACATTGCCCTTAACTCCACATCACAAGTGTTTATTAGTCTACAACCTCTTGAGTATGGGTAACATTGTATTAAGGAGTCATTTATACATCGTAGTAGAATTGCCTGCCCGCTGTTTTTTTTCTTCTTCTTTTTTTTTTTTCCTTCCCTTATTAAAGCCCGTGAGCGAAGTCAGTGTAGAATCCAAAATCTTGGCGTATGTAGTGTGTGGAGCTCTATGTTGGTTTGTAGAGAGGAGGGCACCTCTGCCCTCAGCCCAGAGTGTCTTTATCTGTAATCCGACCTGAAAAGGCAGCTGCTGCTACACTTGTCCAGCCCTGTTGTTCTCTCAAGAGTGTGCGTGTGTGAGTTTTTTGTGCGTGTTTGTGCGTTTGTGCTTGTGCACTTGATTGAATGAAATGATTGAAACCAGGGTGTGTTATGGGCCTACCCTGGAGCTAAACTCCCTAGGGGGTTTGGTCTGTCTGTAACAGTTCTTAAGAAGAACTCCCGTTCTTACTAATACTGAACAAGAAGAGCAGGGTATGCTCTGGGACTGCTCTTTCAAAAACCATTTGTACTGTAAGTATAAGTCAGTCAGCAATGAGCCTTGAATCCTAGCATCCTAGTGTGTTGCATTTTTATTTTTTTTTCTCCCCAGACGGTCCGGACTCATCTTACTGTGATTTGAATGAGTATTCACCTCAGCCCAGATTATTATAAATGACTCCCACGCTCCCATAACTGCTGTCCTCTTTCTGAGGTTTGGATTCCTCAAGTTAAGTTACAGAGGAGAATAGCTACATTTTTTTTAATGTATACGGTTGTTCGCCGCACGGCTCCTCTTTTAACGACAGAAGTATATAACAATCTCCATTCTGCCTATAATCCTTTTCTCAAGTGTTTTCCCGCCAAAAAAGTGGCCCATCGGGGAAAACTAACTTGCAGATGGGCCGTGAGCTCACTCGATGAGTGGAATCATCTGTTTGCACTGGAAAGTCCCCTCACTCTGTCAACAGTTTGAGGACTCCCTGAAATTCGTAAGATGACTCATTGAGAGACAAAAAACAAAACTTAAGACCCTTAAGTTAGTTATAAAGCTATATCTTGGTCAAATTTTTTTATAAATGTGAAGTGGTTTAATGGTATATTTCCAAAGATTGCTCTCTTTTGTTTCCCTTTTTAAACTCTCACACTACGTGTACTTCGGATAACATGGTTTTGTCTGTATTGTGTGAAAGGCAGAAGCATTACTGACTCATGTCAGTTTCCTGCAAGCCCAGATGAAATTCATGTGAATCTTTATCATTGTCGCTGTGCGAGTCATTCACACTTCATCTCCAGTTTGTGGGTCAAACATAAAAACATCCGGCTGAGCCTCCGTCAGCCATCATTCCCAGAAAAGACCTGTGACTAAGGGTTTCCCACTATGAACTCTCACTAATTTAACACACGAATTTCATATCACAGCGTCTCGTACAAGGAAGAGGACACTGATTCGTATCCATTTGTCTGAGCATTCAGCATATGGTATGGCCATATATCAATTTCAGTTGAAGAGGGACAGAACTCTGACTGTGTTATATGTACGTTAGTCTAAAAGGAAAAGCAAAAGTAGACAATACTCCTCATCAACACTGGCAAAGTTGCCAAGTTTGTACTAGCTGCTGTTTGAACGAATTTGTCTGCCTGTATGTCCCTGTTACACACGAGGCTTCGTAAGCATTATATACTAAGGCGTCTATAACACCACAGCCCGCCCTGTGCGACACCAAAGGCCCTTCAGACTCGGTATTAACACCCGTCTTGGTGGATCCTATCAGTCCCTCCAGGATTTTGAAATTACGCAAAATCAAGGAAGTGCCGCAATATTGTGAGGAGCTTGCAATTTTTTTTTTAATTACAGCACATTTGGGGCCAAGATGCACCATGTGACGTTATCAGAACACGCATTCAGCCAAAGCCCCTTTCGTTTCACATGCCTTAAACATGAATATGGCTAAAAGGTCTCATTTACCAACAAACACCACTGTGAAAAACAGTACAAAACAATTTCATGCAATTGCAGTTTTTCCAATTCATGTAGTTTTCCGCAAACAAGCACAAAAAAAACTCCAGAAATTGCATCGCAATAATAAAAAAAAAGCCTCAGCAAAATCAAGTATATTGGCCGCAATAATCACCAAAAAAAAACCTCAACAAAATCCTGTATGGACTGTATTATACTGTGTTTCTTACACTCAAACTATAGGCATAATCAAGTGGGCATCTGAAATTGACAGCTGTTTACACCGATTCTTCACATATCTTCAATGGGTCTCCAAATCTGCCAAAAGCAACCTGATGCCACCAGAACCAATACCAAATAAAGACTCGAACAAAGTGCTTATATTTAGCCTTTGGCTGTCAATCCCTAATTAAAGTGTTGGGTGTTCAGAGTGGTTGATTTTTAAAATATTCAAACAAAAACCCAACTCTGATGACCTTGACCACAGTGCGAAAGGCTATAAAATCAAATGTATTATCAACTGTCAGATATAAATGAATAATGTAATGCATCAGAGCTATACATTTTGTGTATGTGGTGCATAACACAACTGACAACCGCTTCAAGCTCATGCCTGGAAAAAAAAAACCTGAATACTTTCTGGCCATTTGTGTGGCCAACAGCTTTGATGT
>CM022767.1:12811864-12909364 GCA_012411365.1 Ameiurus melas
CCATCTCACAACATCATAACATTGGCCAGACCTAGTAGTAAGCATTGTGCCTGCTTATCTCACATTTGCTTATTTTACCAAAAGTCGGTCCATAGGAGCTCACCATAGAAACAATCAACAGAGCAATATATTCATCCTGCAGCATTTAACAGCAGAAAGATCGCAGTTAGTTGTGTTAGACATTAGTTTCTTAGTTGTATTAATCATGATTTAGATTGGTTTACAGTCATTGACTCAAAATATATCCCTGCATCTTTAAAAATCTAATGCAGGCAAGTAATACTGATGGTTTTATGTTGGTGTTCTGTTTTACATGAGTGAATGATATTGATTTGCATGTAAGTAAGGCTTCCTACACTGCTTTTTCCTGACAATCGAAGAATGACGGGACACGAGTTATAAGACGATACAGACTCAGGTGTTAGACCACCAGCAGATCCACGGTTTCCAATTTCCTTCTGTAATGCAGGATGCATTCCTGCATGCAGAAATAACCGGCCTCAATGCTATAAGCAACAGAGGGGAAAATAAAGACCGTGTGGCCGTCTCCGTTTTTTTTTTTTTTCTGGCCAGCAGCAGTATATGAGGTCCCTGCGTATGCACACACAGCCTGTTGCTCTCTGTATATGCAAAACACACACACGCTTATACATGCACACAACTGTTCAGACATATCTGTCTGATGAACTATTCAGTTGGAAAAACGTATGCAGCGCAAATAGTAAAAACTCTCTGGACACAAAGGCGCTCTGTACCCTGAGAATGACATGTATGCAGAGCACAGGCAGTCTTTCTGAGACATTGATGTTGGGAGGACACTTCCAGTACCTGGCAAATAAGATGTGGTTCAGTCCAGATTTAGAAGCATTAGATCATGTTTAGTAGCAAAGCAATTAATGCAGTATAGATAAATGACCTGTTGATTTAATGATCTTGTTGTGCATTGTGTGATATGTGGGCGCATCACATAACATACATGACTAATCCTCATACTTTTTGAACGTCCCTCTTGTTAGTGTTTTTGAAAGCGTCTCAATGTAGATGTGGCTGATGATGCTTAATGTTAATCACCACTTAAATATAGCCAGCATGACTTTATTCACCTTCTATTTGTGGGAAGTCACCTCATTAGTGCTTCAAGGCTGAGCGAGAGAGAGAACGAGAAGGCAAGTGTATTGAACTAGCTTGTACTTTGACTGCCATCTTGTGGAAATGACAAGAACGGAAACATAAGGGCTCATTTAAAAATAAAATGCATAAATAAATCATCGTTCTTCCCCTGTCTCCACAGGCCGTAATGAACTCATCGCCAGGTACATTAAGCTGAGGACAGGAAAAACCCGCACAAGGAAACAGGTACTTTTAATTTTTATGGAATTCTCCCCCCCGTCCCCAACGAACTAATTTCTTATTTTATGGTGTCGTGTAAATAAATCAAATTTAAATCATAATGTACACATTTAAACGATTGATGTGTTATTTATTTAATATTTTATATATGTATATATTTATTTAAAGAAGCCCCGTATTAGGTGTAAAGGTAGACGAGCACCTTTTTTGTTTGCAACCCATTAATCATGATTGTGGTAGGTGTTTAGTAAATCGTAACTTTGTTTGTGTGTGCGTTTTTCTGTGTCAAAATGTGTCTGCATGGGTGTGAAACCATTTAAAACCATTTTACACTCCCTTAGGTCTCTAGTCACATACAGGTGTTAGCAAGGAAGAAAGTCCGCGAGTTCCAAGCGGGTATAAAGGTAGGTGTCTCCTGCTAGCCCCCTACGGCTAGCATGCAAACAGCAGTCTCTTTCCTCTTTGGTTATGGCTTCTCTTTTCTCTCTCTTTCCCTCTTCTTCCTCTCTCTCTCTCCCTGTCTTTTTCCTCTTGCCCCCTCTATCGCTCTTCTCTTCTGCAGGTTTCTAGCCATTTGCAGGTTCTTGCCCGGAGAAAATCTCGCGAAATACAGTCAAAGCTGAAGGTATGCGCTTTCTTGCGGGTGGGGCGTGGCGGGGCTTCGCAGCATTTGGCTTTGCACTAACCAATCGGAGACGCCGTTACTTTATAGAACCACGTATTCCATTGTGCCGTTGGTTGACCAAACCCGTCAGAAGAGTCCAGTGACAGTCCTCTTAAAACAAAAGCTGCCTGTGTTAGATGGAGGTTGGAGTGGTGTGAGTGGAGTTCAGTGCTCAGGACTCTTGCTTTGTAGCACTAAAAGTGCATGATGGCTCCATGTTCTCTGCCTGTGGGCCTTTCTGAGGCTCCCTGTTTCTTTAACCTTTAACCCTTGCCCTCTTTTCACCCAGAGCCCCTATGTCCATCCAACCTTTCACCCTGACCACTTACACCCCGAACGCTCGTAGAACAATCCAGACAGGTAGTTTTTTTATAAGTTGAATTTTTTTTTCCCCTCTCTCTCTCTGTTTTCAAGCCAAGTTCTGTACCAGAGATGGTTAAGGGGAAAAAATCAGCTCCAACAATAGTTTATCAGCTACAGAACGTATACATTATATGTACATTGTATCGTTGTGTTATTATAATTCATTCGGCGGCGTGCTGCTTTGGTTTCCGCTGGTAAAGTAAACCTGAATCCGGATGACCGACGAAGTTACGTCGTGTGATTCTTCATGAACACACATTATCTCGTTTGTTAGCTCTCCAGCTAATCGGATCCACACTTTCTAGCTGCCATAAAAGTGGTCACCTTTATCTGACTTTATACTAATTGTATTGCTTATTAATCTGTTTTCCTTCCAAAGTACATGCCTATCTCCTTAAGTTGTATTTGTATTATGTTTGAAAGCTACAAAGTTTTAAATGATATTTCAACATGTTGAGCATAATGTGCGCCTGATTTCCCACAAGTAGTTCAAAATGAACGCGCTATGGAAAGAGTCATCCTCTATAAAATGATATCAACTGTTTTTCTGTCTCTGTGCTGGGAAATACTCTGTTAACAGACATCTCTCACATATTATTAGAAGCACATCTAATCATATCTGAGAGAGAAATAATCCAAAATCACAGCTAAAAAGAGCACACTAAATCATAACTCCTCTGGATATTGTACTAACGGACTTTCTTTTCTTTGATTCAGGCCATGAACTTGGTAAGTGTGGATTTGGATATTTGTGCATTTTCTTGGCTTTACCACACGCTACACAGCACTCCTAACGCCCAGCACTGCTCTTCCGCTCTACACAGCCTCGCCCTTCTAAATACATAGTTTCTAAGAGCTTCTTTAATAATAACTGGACATCGAGTATCCATGCATTCCCTGCTTCAGCTTACTTTTGTCTCATGACCTGTTTGCTTTGAGAGATGCATACGATTTGTGTGGTATAAATGGGAAAGTAGACATTGTCTACTCTCAGGCATTTGCTAAGTGAATGCTGATCCAGAAAAAAGTAAGAGACGCTAATCGTGTATACAGAAGCTTGGATTTCTGTATTATGTTGTATATTTTGTAAACAGAAAGCGGCTGTTCTTGTTGAAAATGCCTGCATGCCGCAAATGTGCCCTGATTGAAGCAACATTAAACTCTTAATTAAGGCAGGTTGATTTTGAAACCAGTTGATAGCTTTGAATAAAGACTAGTAGGGGAAATACAATCAGTCTGTTTAATTGGCACTTAATGGACCTGACCGTTGCGTTGGACTCGTATCATAGCGTGTGCTCAGGAGCTGACCTGTTGATCTCTTCTCCTAACTGCTTTCTGCCTATCACTTCTTTCTGCTGTTTGGGAAACCCAGAGGAGCACTATAAACAAATCGACCTAGATTATGAAACTAATCCATGTATCCTGTGTGTATGTAAATATATATACCGTGGATATAAAAAGTCTATACACCCCCCTTAAAATGTCAGGTTTTTGTGAGGTAAAAAAGTTAAACCAAGATAAATCCGAACTTTTCCCACCCTCAATGTTAAATTACAACGTATACAAATTAAGTGAAAAACAGAACCCGAATCAGAAAAATTTTAGGGAAAAAAATATATACTGTATAGTTAGAATAACCAGGTTGCATAAGTGTGTACACACTTTTATAACTGGGGATGTGGCTGTGTTCAGAATGACTCATCCATCCATTTATCCATTTTCTGTACCGCTTATCCTACACAGGGTCACAGTGAGTCTGGAGCCTGTCCTAGGGAACTCTGGGCACAAGGCAGGGGTCACCCTGGATGGGGTGCCAACCCATCGCAGAGCACAATCACACTCACACACCCATTTACACACTATGGACAGTTTACCCTTCAACGCATGTCTTTGGACTGGGGGAAGAAACCAGAGTACCCAGAGGAAACCCCCGAAGCACAGGGAGAACATGCACACAGGTCGGACGCAGGATTCGAACCTCCAAGCCCGGAGGTGTGAAGCAAACGTACTAACCACTAAGCCGCTAAGACATTCAATCTCGTGTTCAAAAGTAATTATCATGCAACTGCCAAGTAAATTATTTTCGACTGACCCCAAATAAGCTGTTTCTGTAGATTTTCTTGACATCATCTTGGTTTCAATTGACTGCTGAAACCATGGTCGTCAAATACCGTACAGACTTTGTAAGCTCTCTTAGTTGTCAAACGGGTGATCGAGAGAGAGGGGTATAGAAGAATTCCCAAAATATTAGATGTACCGTGGAACATCGTGAAGTCCATCAACAAGAAGTGGTATTAGCCACAGTAGCAAGAACAGGATGTCCCTCCAGAATTTACAAAATGACAAGACAAAAACTTACCAGAGAGACTGCTAAGATATCTGACAAAGTACTGATTACTTTCTGAATGTGACAACAATCTCTCATATTCTTCACATGTCTGTGCTATGTGGTAAGGTGGCTAGACGGAAGCCCTTTCTCACAAAAACTCAACTAAACCACACCAAACCATATGGGGAAAATGTGTTCTGATCTGATGAGACAAATTTCAAAAGGTATAATACCACCGAAAGAACACCGTACCCACGTTGAAACATGTCGGTGGCAGCCTCATACTTTAGGGCTGCTTTTCTTCGGCCACAACTGGGGCTTTTATATTGGTGGATGGAATCATGAATAGCTAAAAATACCAGACAATTTTAGTGCCAAACATTGAGGCGTCTGCTAGTAGACTGAAGATGAAAAGGAATTTCACATTTCAGCACGACAATGACCCAAGGCGTACACCCAAATCAACAAAGGAATGGCTTAACCAAAAGATCAGTGTTTTTGAATGGCCGAGCCAGAGCCCAGACCTGAATCCAACTAAAAATCTGTGGTCTAACCTGAAGGGGGCTGTGCACAGGAGATGCCCTCACAATTTGACAGATAGAGAACGTTTTCGCAAGAAAGAGTGGGGAAAATATTGCCAAGCCATGATGCTATGCTGATAGACTCTTACCCAAAAATATTGAATGCCATGATAAAATTTAAAGGTGCTTCAACTAAGCATTAGCTTTGGGGTGTGCACACTTATGCAACCAGGCTGTTTGGTGTGTGTATATATATATATATATATACACTGCTCAAAAAAATAAAGGGAACACTTAAACAACGCAATGTAACTCCAACTCAATCACACTCCTGTGAAATCAAACTGTCCACTTAGGAAGCAACACTGATTGACCATCAATTTCACCTGCTGTTGTGCACATGGAACAGACAACAGGTGGATATTATAGGCAATTAGCAAGACACCCCCAATAAAGGAGTTGTTTTACAGGTGGTGACCACAGACCACTTCTCAGTTCCTATGCTCCCTGGCTGATGTTCTGGTCACTTTTGAATGCTGATGGTGCTTTCACTCTAGTGGTAGCATGAGACGGAGTCTACAACCCACACTAGTGGCTCAGGTAGTGCAACTCATCCAGGATGGCACATCAACGCACGCTGTGGCAAGAAGGTTTGATGTGTCTGTCAGCGTAGTATCCAGAGCATGGAGGCGCTACCAGGAGACAGGCCAGTACATCAGGAGACGTGGAGGAGGCCATAGGAGGGCAACAACCCAGCAGCTGGATTGCTACCTCCGCCTTTGTGCTGGAAGGAGCAGGAGGAGTACTGCCAGAGCCCTGCAAAATGACCTCCAGCACGCCACAAATGTGCATGTGTCTGCTCAAACGGTCAGAAACCGACTCCATGAGGGTGGTATGAGGGCCCGACGTCCGCAGGTGGGGGTTGTGCTTATTGACCATAAGCTGGTGCAGTTGGCCCTGGGTTCCTCCTAATGCAAGACCTCATGTGGCTGGAGTTTGTCAGCAGTTCCTGCAAGAGGAAGGCATTGATGCTATGGACTGGCCCGCTAGTTTCCCAGACCTGAATCCAATTGAGCACATATCGGACATTATGTCTCACTCCACGCCACGTTGCACCACAGACTGTCCAGGAGTTGGCAAGGTCTGGGAGGAGATCCCTCAGGAGACCATCCGCCACCTCATCAGGAGCATGCCCAGGCGTTGTAGGGAGGTCATACAGGCACGTGGAGGCCACACACACTACTGAGCCTCATTTTGACTTGTTTTAAGGACATTACATCAAAGTTGGATCGGCCTGTAGTGTGGTTTTCCACTTTGATTTTGAGTGTGACTCCAAATCCAGACCTCCATGGGTTGATCAATTTGATTTCCATTGATCATTTTTGTGTGATTTTGTTGTCCGCACATTCAACTATTTAAAGAAAGGAGTATTTAATGACATTGTTTCTTCATTCAGGTCTAGGATGTGTTATTTTAGTGTTCCCTTTATTTTTTTGAGCAGTATATTCTTCTTATTTAGCTTTTTTCTCCTTAAAACAATTCTTACTGTTTTTCACTTTAATTTATAGTGTATGTGTGTGTGTATGTATGTGTGTGTGTATATATGTATATATATATATATATATATATATATATATATATATATATATATATATATATATATATATATATATATATATATATATATATATATATAATATATATAAAAATATAGATACTTTGTGTGCTCTCTGATTTCCTTCTCTGGCATTCTAGCTGAAATTGTTTGCATTTATTTGCTTATGATGCTTGTTTATGGGTTATGGACTATAAACAAGCTGTAGAATTGTTCCAAGCCCTGCATAATCCAATGAAAAGTTTTATTTTATTTCACTGAATATCAAACTTTGCTGTGTGTATGTATTTGTGTATGTGTGTACAGTTCCCCCCACTAATATTGGCACCTTTTGGTAAATATGAGCAAAGAAGGCTGTGAAAAATTGTCTTGATTGTTTAACTTTTTGATATTTTGTTTAAAAAAAAAAAAAAAAAAAAGGTTGTTGAGCTTTACAGAATGGGAAGTGGCTATAAGAAAATAGCACAAGCATTGAAAATGCCCAGTCAACTGGAAATGTTATGAATCAACCTGGAAGAGGACGTGCGTCTATATATAACGCACTGTGAAGAGAACGGTTCGAGTGGCCAAAAATCCTCCAAGGATCACAGCTGAGAATTACAGAAGTTAGTTGCGTCTTACGTTCAGAAAGTCTCCAAAACTGCCATCTGAAGTCATCTACATCACCAGAATTTGCTTGGAAAGGTCTCTACTCTCATCCAAAAACAGCCTTGAGCATCTTCAGTATGCCAGACACTACTGGAACTTCAAATGGGATTAGGTTTTATGGTCAGATGAAACCAAAATAGAGCTTTTTGGCAATAAACACCAGAGGTAGTTTTGGCACACACAGGGAGATAGTCATATGGAAAAGTACTTCATGCCCACGGTTAAATATGGAGGTGGATCTTTTTTCCTGCCAGAGGACCTGGACATTTTGTTAGGATACATGGCATCATAGACTCTATCAAATATCAACAGATCTTAAATGAAAACCTGACTGCCTCTGCCAGAAAGCTTCAAATAGGCCGTGGTTGGATCTTCCAGCAGGATAATGATCCAAAACATCAAAATCAACACAAAAATGGTTTACTGACCATAGAATCAAGGTCCTGCCATCGCCGTCCCAGTCCCCTGACTTGTGGAGTTGAACTGAAGAAGAGAGTCCACCAGCATGCACCCTGAAATTAGAAGGATGTGGAGAGATTCTGTATGGAGGAAGGGTCTCTGATTCCTTGCCATGTATTCTCCAACCTCATCAGACATTATAGGAGGAGACTCTTATAGAAGAAGGGTGCCAATAATTGTTGCCACTCACATACTTATTTATTTATATATATATATATATATATATATATATATATATATATATATATATATATATATATATATATATATATATACTGTTTTATTTATTTATTTACTTATGTATTTTTATACACCTGTGTTTGTAATTGTTTGATATCCATGAAAGCAGAGTTTTTTGTGTTTGTTTTTTTACAAAAGATCAAAAGGTTAAACAATAAAAGCCATTTTTTTCACAGCGTTCTTAGCTCATATTTATCAAGGGTCCCAATATTAGCGGAGGGCAGGGTGTGTGTGTAAAATACTCATCTGTCTGCTGTGTCCTGCTCATCCACAGGATCAAGCATCCAAAGACAAGGCTCTTCAGAATATGGCATCACTGTCCTCAGCCCAGATCGTGTCTCCAAATCTGATCAAGAGCCAGCTTCCTCCACTGCCCCAGCCGCCCTATGCACCTCCCCCTCGGGTCAGTAGTCCCACCTTGGCCCCAGGCCCTGGATCACATAAACACTAAACATCCATGTACTACTTTAAAATTTCTGCTTTTTAAATTCTGCTTTCTCTTCTGTTTTTATAGTTTTGGCCGTCTCCAATCCCAGGACAACCTGGACCATCTCAGGAGTGAGTTTTATTTAAGAAAGCTGTGTGTAATTAGTGTGTGGGTCAGCTCAGAATAAGACCAGCTTATGCATTGAATACATTCAAAATGCGTTTAATGAGTTTGGAGATTCTGTGAAATGCATTATAATTTAATAAAAGACATCAGCAGTTAAGTAAGCCTGTATAGACTGATTATATTAAAGTAAGCATGTATACTGATTAGAAATATACTATATGCTTACTTAATATAATCAGTCAGAAATATATTATACCTTAATAAAAGACATCAGCAGTTAAGTAAGTGCACTATAACAATCAAGATGTTGAAAATGACACTATTTTCTAACAGTACAACATTTACTATTGCTACAGCATCAAGCCTTTTGTACATACCTACACAAACCTATCCGGACCTGTTCCACCTCCTATATCAGGTAGACTTTTTGCTACAGAACTTTAGGTTGAGTATGTGCATGGCATGTTTATGTTGTATTTCACTGGTGCGCTTCTCTGCCCGGTGTCCAGCGTATGAGCCTTTGGCACCCCCTCTGCCCCCAGCAGCCACCGCTGTGCCCGTTTGGCAGGACCGCACCATCGCCTCCTCCAAGCTGCGCATGCTTGAGTACTCCGCCTTCATGGAGGTTCCCAGAGACCAGGACACTGTGAGTGACGACACACTGTGTATAGTTGAGGTCATAAGTTTACATACGCCTTGCAGAATCTGCAAAATTTTAATAATATGCTTGAATAAATAAATAAATAATTATTTTGTGTCTTGGAGTACTAAAAAAAAAAAAAAAAAAAGATCTGATGAGAAACAAAATAATAATTTACACTGATCATCCTGTCCAAAAGTTTACACCCCTTGAGCATCAGTGAATGTTTGCAGCTTTAGTAATAGTTGCGTACGAGTCCCTCAGTTGTCCTCAGTGTGAGAAGACAGGTCTCATCTTCACATAGCCACTGTTGCATTAGATGCTGGAATAGTAAAGAATGTGCAGGACCTGGAGGATTTTTCTGAAGAACAGTGGGCAGTGTAACTGCACAGATCAAACAAGTGACTCATGAACAACTCTCACAAAACATAAACACGGTCGTGGATCATCTAGGTAACGGCATACAGTATTAAGAATCAAGCTTATGTAAACTTTTGATCTGGTTGAGTTGTGTAAATTCAGTTATTATTGTGTCTTGTGGACTATATGTAAACATCTTTTATGAGTCCTCTATTTAAAAAATAAATAAATTAATTATTATTAACGTAACAAGGCGTATGTAAACTCATGACCTCAGCTGTGTCCGGATGTTGTGTCATTTGAAATAAAATGTTGCCTTATAAGAAAATTAGACAAAGGTGGTTTTCATGAAAGTCACCCCATTATTTTATTTCAGTAATAAATTTTTTTTTTAATGTACAAATATATATATATTTTTTTTATTAAAACGTTTTTAAAAATGCACAAATAATTTAACTGACAGAGTAAGAAACTTTTTATTTTGTCACCTTGTAGTGTCATACTTGTATAAGACCAGTCAAATATGATGCTCTGATTTCCTTTTCACAGTACAGCAAACATTTGTTTGTACACATCGGTCAGACCAACCCATCATACAGCGATCCCCTGCTAGAGGCAGTGGACATCCGGCAGATCTACGACAAATTCCCAGAGAAGAAGGGAGGGCTGAAAGAGCTGTATGAAAAGGGCCCACAAAATGCCTTTTTCCTTGTCAAATTCTGGGTAGGTATGTTTCAGCAGTACACATGCTGGAAAGAATGATCAGAACAAGTCCTGTAGAAATGCATATAACATTCGAAATTAAGCAAAGGGCTTGATCTATTTTGCTTCTGTGATTCAGGCGGATCTGAATAGCAGCGATATGCAGGATGGGCCTGGATCTTTCTATGGCGTTAGCAGCCAGTACTGCAGCACTGAGAATATGACCATCACCGTCTCCACAAAAGTCTGCTCATTTGGCAAGCAGGTGGTAGAGAAAGTAGAGGTGAGGTTTTTTCTTTTCTTTTTTCTTCCTCGAACTTCAACTCATAAAAAGAAATTTGTGTAATTAGCATACAAGCATCCCCATTGTTTATAAGGATACACAGTAGATAATTATATAGAATTTTTTTAAATCAATATTGACTTTTTTTCTTTATTTTTTTAAATCAAAGTTTTACACATAAATGCAGAGTTTTAGATATCTTTTTTCCCAGAGAATCATGGCAATATAATTTTTCCTGTCAAAGTATTGATCATATTTCCTTGTATATGCATTTGATTGACAGACAGAATATGCAAGAGTGGAAGGAGGAAAATGTGTGTACAGGATCCACCGCTCGCCCATGTGCGAATATATGATCAACTTCATCCACAAGCTCAAGCACCTGCCTGAAAAGTACATGATGAACAGCGTCTTGGAGAACTTCACCATTTTACAGGTTAGACTATACAACAAGTCCAGTCTCTCATGTATGCATACACATATTTGTATATGTATTTATAATGTACAGTGAGGGAAAGAAGTATTTGATCCCCTGCTGATTTTGTACGTTTGCCCACTGACAAAGAAATGATCAGTCTATAATTTTAATGGTAGGTTTATTTGAACAGTGAGAGACAGAATAACAACAAAAAAATCCAGAAAAACGCATGTCAAAAATGTGGTCAGATGAGACCAAAATGGAGCTCTTTGGCATCAACTCAACTCACCGTGTTTGGAGGAGGAGGAATGCTGCCTATGACCCCAAGAACACCATCCCCACCGTCAAACATGGAGGTGGAAACATTATGCTCTGGGGGTGTTTTTCTGCTAAGGGGACAGGACAACTTCACCGCATCAAAGGGACGATGGACAGGGGCCATGTACCGTCAAATCTTGGGTGAGAACCTCCTTCCCTCAGCCAGGGTATTGAAAATGGGTCGTGGATGGGTATTCCAGCATGACAATGACCCAAAACACACGGCCAAGGCAACAAAGGAGTGGATCAAGAAGAAGCACATTAAGGACCTGGAGTGGCCTAGCCAGTCTCCAGACCTTAATCCCATAGAAAATCTATGGAGGGAGCTGAAGTTCGAGTTGCCAAACGTCAGCCTCAAAACCTTAATGACTTGGAGAAGATCTGCAAATAGGAGTGGGACAAAATCCCTCCTGAGATGTGTGAAAACCTGGTGGCCAACTACAAGAAACGTCTGACCTCTGTGATCGCCAACAAGGGTTTTGCCTCCAAGTACTAAGTCATGTTTTGCAGAGGGGTCAAATACTTATTTCCCTCATTAAAATGCAAATCAATTTATAACATTTTTGACGTGTTTTTCTGGATTTTTTTGTTGTTATTCTGTCTCTCACTGTTCAAATAAACCTACCATTAAAATTATAGACTGATCATTTCTTTGTTAGTGGGCAAACGTACAAAATCAGCAGGGGATCAAATACTTTTTTCCCCTCAGTGTATGTGTGTATGTATATATGTATGTATGTGATACAGTTATAACTATAGATGCACCGATACAAAATTTCTCAGCCGATACCGATAACCGAGTGATATCGGCCGATACCAATAGTTTTGCCTTTTATGCCTTCTTTTAAATTAATAAAAATTAATTCCACAATTCTGAAAGAAATGCAAATAAAAACTTTATTCTCTCCATTTCAGCAGGTTGTTTCACAGTAACTGGTCTCATAAACAGAAAACACATTACTCAAATTAACATTAACACATTAAATAAATTCTGAAGATTAAAGTAAGATTTGTTAACTTATTGAATGTTATTAACAACAACAGAATTAATTGACTGAATTCCAAAAAACCTCCCGTTAGTCTCACATTCACTCACCACTAACAAAAACATTTCTACTCCATCACTGAACATCAAACTGGTAATATATAATATCAACTTTTTTATATATTAACATTAACTGGATATGAAATATACTACTCTACAAATATGTTTCTGTGTGCTCTCTCTCTCTCTCTCTCTCTCTCTCTCTCTCTCTCTATCTATCTATCTATCTCTATATATATATATATATATAGATAGATACACTTGTCAACTCATCTTCATTTAAATCTTTCAACATTGTACTGGTGCTTTAATGCAGCTCAAGCAACGCGTCTAAAAAAGAATTTAGACTCGACGCAGTAACTTTCGCTTCACTGCTGTAGCATCTGGTGTAAAATTTTTATCAGTGCAGAGATTATAGAGCTTACTGCAGTTTTGTCATCATTCCACAAAAGAGACATCTTTACACACAGCAATGTGTTTTCGATGTGTCTTCCCACCCTTTTTTGATTGACAGGATATAATCATACAGACTTCTTATAATTCAATACTGTACTATTTCACACTGTCTGTTGTTACCCAGATGAGGATGGGTTCCCTTCTGAGTCTGGTTCCTCTCAAGGTTTCTTCCTCTTTAAACAACTTAGGGAGTTTTTCCTTGCCACCGTTGCCACTCAGTTGGGATAAATTCACACCTTTAATATCTGTATACCGTGTTGATATTTCTGTCAAGCTGCTTTGCTTTGTCTATTGTAAAAAGCGCTATACAAGTAAAATTGAATTGAAATTGAATAATCGGCCCTGATCATCAGATGTTTTTAAACTATCGGCCATTAACGTGAAAAATTGGCTTTATCGGCCAATACCAATTATTGGTCAATACATTGGTGCATCTCGAGTTCTAACCATGCTATGATATTCTTCGGTATCACATAATAGTAATTTTATGATTTTAAATGTTTCAGACTGACATTGAGTTCATGATTTCTTTTTCCTTCCAGGTGGTGACTAACAGGGAAACACAGGAAACTCTGCTTTGCATAGCATTTGTATTTGAAGTGTCGACGAGCGAACACGGGGCACAGTACCACGTCTACCGTCTCATTAAAGACTAGCCACTCTGCCAGAACGGGTTTTAGCAACGGACATTCTGTCTTTTTGTCCAGACGTCAGAGCAATATACCAGCATGTAGCCAAGAGCGGAGGCATTATTTGTTTCCTTACTGTTCCGAGTAAAAGTGGATGGAGGCTCAAATAGAGGGCCACGCACAAACGGAAATTAGAAATGTAGTATTGCTCTGTTAAAGGACAGTGTTTTTTTATACATATTTAAATGCCTTAAAAACAAAGTGGGTCTCACAGGTTTTATTGCATACAAATTCTAAATGTTTGTTGTTTTTTTTGGCTCTTTCTGTTTTACTGAGGGACTATGAATGTTGAAAATGTTGGCAGGAGGGTGAGGTTTTTGCATTGGAAGACAATGTGGGTCCTTAGTGCACAGTGCATATTAGAAGTAAGGACAAGGGCTAACAAAATCATTTTTTTAATAGGACAGGTCTGATGAAAAGATACTGCTACTGTTTCTCCTACATTGGAACAATATTGAGCAATAAATTGAACTTTGACATTAAGTAGGAAGAGCTAAACCATCTTGTATTTTAAGTCATGGAAAAACAGTTTCATATATAGTGAGCAATCTTAATAGGCAACACATTTTTTCCTGCCCATTTAGAGAGTGAGAAACACTACGACACATCTACATTGGCCTGTCCTTTATGTAACAAGGAGGTGTCAGAAGTAAGAAGGTTTACACGCCAACTGTATAAGTTAGTGAAAATTGCAAGTGCCTCTGTCCAAAGAACTCAGTGTGGGTGACATTCTGCAGTGCCTTTTGACTACCTCTTGACAAAAATCAATACAAATATTCGCTAGTGTTTTGATACTAAATCATGATTGAGGATTTAAGCCTTTTAATCAAATTTCAGTTCAGTTTGTTTACTTGTAACGAGTACGTTGAAGCACGAGTATGCATTCGAATTGCCTTGTTACAAATGGATAATGGCACATTGTACTAGAGAGAGGTTAACTAAGTGGATAAGTTCAGCATGTAGATATGTTTTGCGTTAAATTATCTTCTAACACAAAGAAGATGGCTTAACTGTGTCTGCCTATGGGTAATTTTGTGATGGTAGTGGTACTTTACCCCTGATTCAAATGTATTTGTTTTGTTGCTGTTTTGACAATGGAAAGTCCTGCCTTTTGTTATTGTGTTCTCTGGTGCTTTTGGATCCTTAGAGGAGATTCAGCATTATAAAACTGTGCCTACTACAAGATTGACTTCTCACTGACTTCAAGCTGATAAATGTATTTTAATCAGAAATAATAATTATTTTAATGAAAAATTGACAAGTGGTTTCATCCTTGCCATGTCATTACCCTTAGTCTACTTGGTACTTTATTAATATTAGGGTACTATATTGTCTGGTCCTTATAAAAATATTAATTAAGTCTGGAAAATATCATACTGTGTTTTAAACTGAAGCGTCACAAAATGTTCACTATTTGTCTCCCAGTATAGCCTCCTGCTTTCACTGTAACAGAAGAGGGGCAAAACAATCAAATATACAGTTTCAGGGCTTTCTTGTGCTGACAGTATTTGCTGATTCATTTAATTCCTTGTGAAGGGTTTTGCATAAGCTTTAATTGAATTTACTGAAGATTGATTGAATGATTTTAGAAATGAAATTTTTCCAGAAATCCATTTATCGATGCTATTTATGTTAAAAGGTACTTCATGGTAAACGGACAGTGACAGGCTTAAGCTGCCATTGGATTGGTAAACCCTTAGCATATAAATGGTGGTGTCTGTGAACTTTGATGACCGCTTCCTCAATTGTACTTATTATTTTTTTTACAGGCTCCTGTTTTTTAGTTTGTTTTTGTTTTTTGTTTTTTATTATTAATTAATTATTAATTTTATGTTTGCTCTTTGACTTTCAGATAATGCAGTTTGCATCAACTGAAAATTGTGTGTTACTATTGAGATTTTATATAATAATCTAAATGGTGTTGGAGTTTTCTTCTCCCCCCCCCCAAACCCCCCACCCCCCATTACCCAGTAACGGTTCACTGTGACCTTGGTTACCAAATGTGCATTGAAGTCATTTATGTTATATACAATGTGAGGGTTTTGTACAATATTATCTAAACAACAATACCAATACAGCAATACCAATAAAAATGTCTTGGTTCCCCTTGGGACATTTGTGTGATGAAATACGGACTTGATAAACCTGTATTTTCCTACTCAAAGCACTTGTCTCTGCTGTAGCCTCAAATTCAACTATTTTTGCAATAATAGTCAGTGAGTAGTTCTAATGCAGTGTAGTTCTAAGCCTATATTCACTCATCTTTAGCATTATGAAGTGGGCTTTTATTAGACATCTGACTGACTTATTGACAGCTAAGTGATCGCTAAATAGCTAAAATAATAAACCTTTCACACTGTAAACACTTTACAAGATGTCTGTTTCCTATATAAAAAAAAAATTGTAAGAAAGTATACAATTTTAGTCAACTTTCTAAGCAACATTTGGTAATTTTATTAGATTTTTCTATGCAACCATGATTCTACAATTAAGTCGAGGACTTCCAGTACTGAAAGTTTTCTTCTTGGTACTAGTAGCGTTTTCTTTCTTGTTTGTACTAATAACAAAGTGTGTAGCCTATAAAAGGCCCCTCACTATGTCACACTACGTCCTCTGCTCATTCTGGTCCATCTGAGAGATGCAGATGGCCTGGCTGTCCTCTTTGTAGTCATAGAATCATGGCATGTTGGGACAGTATGGAAAATGCTAATAAAAACAAAAAGTGATTTGTAAATGTACTATGACTTGCATTGAAACAAAAAATGTATAAAGACAAGGTATTTTCATGTTTTACCTAATCATGTGCATAGTTTTTTTTGAAGGTAAATGTTTATTTTGAAATTGATGCATTCAACACGTTCCAAAAAAGCTGGGATGGGAATTTAGGACTAATATTGTGTGGGACAAGGTGATGAAATTAAGAAGGTGATGTGAAACAGTTGGTAGAGTGGGTTGTCCACTAATCGTAGGGTTGGCGGTTCGATTCCCGGCCCAGGTGACTCCACATGCCGAAGTGTCCTTGGGCAAGACGTTGAACCGCAAGTTGCTCCCGATGGCAAGTTAGCGTGCAACTTGCATGGTAGCTCTGCTACCATTGGTGTGTGAATGGGTGAATCCACAGTGCGCTTTGGATGAAAGCCATTTTTACCATTTACCATTTTTAGCCTCCTAGTCATTCATGAGCAAGGATGGGTCGGGCCTCGCCAATCTGCCAACAGATGCATCAGTGAATAATCCAACACTTTGAGAACAATATTTACATTTATTCACTTGGCTGACGCTTTTATCAAAAGCGACTTACAAATAAGCAAAGCTTATCAGGCAGATTCCTCAAAGACAAATCAATAGGATTTTGGGCTTTTCACCTTCTACAGTGCACAATATAAATAAAAGATTTGAGGAATCCGGTCAAATCTTGGTGCGTAAATGGAAGGCCAAAAACCACTTCTGAATGTGTGTGATCTCCGATCCCTAGGATCCCTTTCATTCACAGATGCAAGTTAAGGCTTTACTATGCAAAGCAGAAGCCATACATCATCTGAGATGGACAGTAGCACAATGGAATCGTGTTTTGTGGTCAAACGAATCAACATTTCAAATAGTTTTTGGACAAAACAGTTGTCGTGTTCTCCAGGCCAAAAAGGAAAAGGACCATCCGAGCTGTTATCAGCGTCAGGTCCAAAAACTATTGTCTGTCATGGTATGGGGGTGTTTCAGTGTCCATGTAATGGGTAACTCAATTAATGCAGAAAGATCTGTACACATTTTGGAGCAACATATGCTGCCATCCAGAGCAGGACAACGCCGAACCACATTCTGCCCAGATTACAAGCGCATGGTTGCGTAAGCAGAGTGTGCGGGTGCTAGCGTGTCCTGCCTGCAGTTCTCACCTGTCTCCAACTGAGAATGTGTGGTGCATTATGAAGCTCAAAATAAGACAATGAAGGCCCTGTACATTTGCGCAGCTGAAGAAATGCATAATGGATGAATGGGGGAAAATTCCACTTGCTAAACTGAACCAACTGGTAACTTCAGCGCCCACACGTTTAATAAATGTTATTAAAAAGATAATGTTACTCAGTGTTAAACAGTCGACTGTCCCAGACTTTTTGCAGTGTGTTGCAGTCATCAGATTTTGAAATGAGTATATTTTCAAAAATAAATTAAGTGTGTTTTCAATAACTGAACTGAATTTTCAAATGATTCTTTTTGTTTGTTTTTGCATTTTCCCTACTGGCCCAACGTTTTTGGAAATGGGGTTGTATATCAATCTATCATTCTACTTCATGTCATGGACCACAAGGGCGGTATTCATTTGGAACCATGCATTTCTTAGACAGTGCTTATATATATATAAGCCCTGATACCAAAGTACAAATGCTGGATTGCGCAGAGTTTTATCTGCAAGTGGGTCATTGACAAATATGAAATCTGAAAGGGCATATTGTAAAAATTAGAAGTCAAGCATAAATTTGGCAATTGTTAAAACATTTGTGGACACCTGACCAATCACACACTTGGTGCTTGGTGAATAATCCATTCCAGATTTTGTCCTCCGTTTTGCTGTTATAATAACATACACTCTTTTGTGAAGTATTTCCATAAGATTTTGGAACGTGGTTGTGGGGATGTATGCACATTCAGCCACCAGAGCATTAGTGAGGTCAGGCACTGATGTCAGGTGAAAAGGCGTGGGGCGCAGTCTGTATTTCAGTTCATCCCACAGGTGTTCAATGCTATTGAGGTTCTGTACAGGCCATTCAGTATTTTTTCCACACCAGCCATGGCTAAGTATATCTTAATGGAGCTGACTTTGTGCACAGGGGCATTGTCATGCTGGAACAGGTTTGGGCCTATTAGTTCCAGTGATGGGAAATTGTAATTCTACAGCATACAAATACATTATCAACACTATTCAGTACATAGCAGTTGAGTCCCACCCTTTTATGTTAAAGGGATAAGGAATGTTTCATCCCAGGTTAGTTTTTTAATGATGCACAATACTGTGCAGCCATTCATACTTCAAACCTTCCTTTTGTTCTAGCAAGATACTTAGATTTACTTAGTTTTATAATAGATTAATAAATACATTTTATCATGAAATTTGTAAATTCTTAATTAATCTGTAACAAAGAAATGCATGTATACAGCGGGGGGAGTATTTGATCCCCTGCTGATTTTGTACGTTTGCCCTCTAACAAAGAAATGATCAGTCTATAATTTTAATGGTAGATTTATTTGAACAGGGAGAGACAGAATAACAACAACAAAAAATCCAGAAAAACGCATGTCAAAAATGTTAGAAATTGATTTGCATTGTAATGAGGGAAATAAGTATTTGACCCCTCTGCAAAACATGACTCAGTACTTGGTAATGACTTAGTAATTACTTTTCATTTTCAATGCCCTGGCTGAGGGAAGGAGGTTCTCACCCAAGATTTGACGGTACATGGCCCTGTCCATCATCCCTTTGATGAAGTTGTCCTGTCCCCTTAGCAGAAAAACACGCCCAAAGCATAATGTTTCCACCTCCATGTTTGACGGTGGGGATGGTGTTCTTGGGGTCATAGGCAGCGTTCCTCCTCCTCCAAACACGGCGAGTTGAGTTGATGCCAAAGAGCTCCATTTTGGTCTCATCTGACCACAACACTTTCACCCAGTTGTCCTCTGGAGTCCTTTCTTTTCTTCTCCATACTCTTTTCTTCCCATCATTCAAGTCATGCAAGTTGTTCTTGATTCAGAACTGGGAAGTTATCCAATTACTTTTGAGCCTGTGAAAATGAAGGAAAAAATAGGTTAGAATTCCTAAATGGTTGATGCAATATTTTTGTTAAACCCTTTGAATTAAAGCTGGAAGTCTACACTTCAATCACATCTTGATTGCTTCATTTCAAATCCATTGGGGTGATGTACAGAGGCAAAATGACGAAAATTCGGTCGCTGTCCAAATACTTATGAACCTGACAACCCCCTTCTTTCACCAAAGTGCTAGATGAGTATTTATATTCATTTTTTTTAACTTACATTTTTTAATAGCACATTTCAGCCAGAATATGAGTCACTGGAAGCTGCTATAAATAGATATATTTTAACCTCACATGTCTATCACACTTCACAAAAATATTTAACTCTTTAATGTCTTTTTGGAACTTAGTTTACATGAGTAGTCTGCTTGAATAAAAAGATCATTTATTTGAAGTCCAGGATTTTATGATTGACAGGTTTAGTCACATCCTGCATTGTAGTCAGACACTGGTGTAGGGAGCAAAGAGAACTATTACCTGTAGCCCTGCATGCAGTGGACACGTACCGTCTTAGTTTTGTCTGCAGTCAGAGAGAGCTCTAGAACCTTAACTTCAAAATAACTCAGCACTTTTCATTTTGACACTTAAGTGTACTACAAAGATGGTACTTTTGTAATTAACTCAAGTAGAAATGTAAATAGAAGACTTCTACATTTACTCAAGTAACCAAAGGTATCTCAAATTTCACTCAAGTAGCCTTGTACTTTGGCCACCATTAATACGAGTATTGGGTAAAGGAGGTGATGATATTATTTTAATGATCCATCCATCCATCTTCAACCGCTTATTCCTTCTTCAGGGTCGTGGTGAACCTGGAGCCTATCCCAGGGAGCATCGGGCACAAGGCGGGGTACACCCTGGACAGGGTGCCAGTCCATCACAGGGCACAATCACATACACACTCACACACCCATTCATACACTACGGACAATTTAGACACACCAATCAGCCTACCATGCATGTCTTTGGACTGGCGGAGGAAACCGGAGTACCTGGAGGAAACCCCCGCAGCACGGGGAGAACATGCAAACTCCGCACACACATGGCCCCGGCGGGAATCGAACCCTGGACGTGTGAGGCGAACGTGCTAACCACTAAGCCACCATGCGCCCTATTTTAATGATATTATTTTAAATCAAATTGTCCATAATGTTCCTTCGGACTCTCCTGCATCTATATGAATTGCATGATAGAGTACACGTTGTGTTAGGTGGTCAGTCAGAAGTGTTATGATTTACCAGTGTGCAGTCAAGGATGGTTTAATGAACAGGCCCACTGGGCACAGGCCCAGGGCCCCAAGGAGTCAGGGGGTCCCAAAGCCATAGCCTCCACTTAATTTCGCTCTTATTACCTACCCAGAGCCCACCAAAAGCTTCTCTGAAAAACTGAAGAAATAGCCTACACATTAACTTGGAAGATGTGACAAGAAAGAAACCATCATTACACTTTCAAAGTGAGTGTTTATCATTTTAGTTTTCTGTAGGAATTTGGGAGTTAAATCTTCTATTAATAATGCCATTCAGTATGGGTGGGGGTCTGATTTTGTGTGTCCGTGCTAAGGGGCCCATTGTCTATAATCTGGTGGCAGTACTCAGCACACCATAATAAAAAAAGACATTATTTAAACACAATAATTGACTAATTTGATAATTACTTCCATGATGCTTGCATCATTAATGTGCTTTTCTTTGCACGTTACACCAAAGCTGTGATGCTGACTTGTACGTAATACTATGACCTATTCATTCCACTACTGACTTTTAACTCGTGCAAATCATTGCAGAAATTTTAGATGTTGGCATTAATATACAGTTGTGCTTGAAAGTTTGTGATCCCTTTAGAATTTTCTACATTTCTAAATAAATACGACCTAAAACATCATCCAAAACATAAACAAAGACAAAGAGAACGCAGTGAAACAAATGAGTCAAAAATGCCTTATTATACTTGATAGATCCCTGTTAAATAAAACAAGGCGTTCACTTGGAACATGATCGTTATTCCATTGATTGAAACAACTGACTCTAATTTCACCTTCAAATTAACTGCTAAACATGACATTTGCTGCTAGGTTCACATACTTTTGCCATTCAAGGATATGTAATATTGGATCATTTTCCTCAATAAATAAATGACTAAGTATAATATTTTTCTCTCATTTATTTAAGTGAAGTGGGTTCACTTTATCTATTTTTAGAACTTGTGTGAAATTCTGGTGATGTTTTAGGTCATATTTATGAAGAAAGATGAAAATTCTACTCACAAACTTCCAAGCACCACTGTACATGACTATTTCTAAGCCAAGCAATAAAATAAAAATAAAATAAAATAAATAGACGCACAAGGGGTAAAGAACTTGGGTTAGTTCGCCACCAAGTGGATGAAATGCTATCTTCCACAGCCTATCCTGCAAACACTGGCTCAGTAAACACATGGTGGTCTGGTGGCTAGCTGTGTACTGAGTGAAGTCTTGAATATTTTGGTGTTGTTGGAATTGAAAAATTAGAGAACCAGTCAATGGATTTGCAGGTCCTGGACACCTTAGTTTGCTTCGGAATACACAGAGAAGTGATGAGACGAATAATTATTCAAAGTCATAAATCATATTTCAGTAATACTGCTCTTGAGATTTACATATCCACTTACCAGGAAGTTCATGAAGTTGCATGACAAAGGTGATTCAGTGTAGATGCGTGCATTCAACTTTCAGATAGAACAAAGGGAGTGTTTATCACAATTACGCCAAAAAATATTTTTGGGGAAAAAAGGGTCCATTGTTGAAATTTATGTTGGCTTTACCTTGAGGCAGAGTTAATTAATTAATTAATTAATCAATCATTCTGCATCAAGGTAAAGCTAACTAAAGCCAATTAATTAATTCTATCACTGTCTATCACTGTTCAAGTGTCTTGCCACAGAAAAGGAGAAATTCTTCATTCTGATGGTACATAGGTGCTGAACAAAATGATCGGCCAGTCTCCTCTTGGTTTCTCCAATGTATAGCTGATTACATCTCTCACAATAAACAACTCCTGCAGTGATGTGCAAGGAGTGATGAGTAATAAATATGATCATTTAGCGCCTGTGATTTAGTGGCTGTGTTAATAAAGTTGTATGTGGAACATCCAGGAGAAAGATAGGTTGTGGAGAAGGAGCTCATCTACAGTCTTCCCTGCTGAAAACGCCCCAAAACAATATAAAGCATGTTCTTTGGAATTTATAATAGTTTTAATGGTTATAATGGGAATTGAATTGGTTTTAATGGACCCGTTATGGTCCCTGTGGGTCTCTAAAGGTAATTTGTGGCCTTCTATTGGTAGCATGTTATGTCTAGTGTATACTATTAAGGACCAGTAATGGTAATGGTTTTAATGGTTAGCTTTTGGTTTGTAATGGCATTTGTAGTGGAACTTCTGTGAGGATTTCTGTTGTTATTTTCAGCGGGGCTGAAACTTTAGAACTCCATGGCATAAATAGCTGCGTCCCAGTTGGCCTACTGTTTTTCCTAAACAGTATCTGAGATTAGAATGAGTGTGTCCCAAATCCTAGTATATTAAAAATAAGTAGAGTATCCCAAAGGTACCCGGATGGTCTGGTATTTCCGGTAGATTTTCGAAGTGTGGCTCTATGGACACTTTTTCTGTTAATATTGCCAACAACTCCTTGTGTGATGGTTTCATCGACTTCAACCTGGATGAGTGTGACATCTGTGATGCGCATTTTAGAGAGGTGTACAGTGCCTTGCGAAAGTATTCGGTCACCTTGAACTTTTCAACCTTTTGCCACATTTCAGGCTTCAAACATAAAGATATAAAATTTAAATTTTTTGTGAAGAATCACCAACAAGTGGGACACAATTGTGAAGTGGAACGAAATCTATTGGATATTTTAAACTTTTTTAGCAAATAAAAAACTGACAAGTGGTGCGTGCAAAATTATTCGGCTCCTTTACTTTCAGTGCAGCAAACTCACTCCAGAAGTTCAGTGAGGATCTCTGAATGATCCAATGTTGTCCTAAATGACTGATGGTGATAAATAGAATCCACCTGTGTGTAATCAAGTCTCTGTATAAATGCACCTGCTCTGTGATAGTCTCAGGGTTCTGTTGAAAGCGCTGAGAGCATCATGAAGACCAAGGAACACACCAGGCAGGTCCGTAATACTGTTGTGGAGAAGTCTAAAGCCGGATTTGGATACAAAAAGATTTCCCAAGCTTTAAACATCCCAAGGAGCACTGTGCAAGCGATCATTTTGAAATGGAAGGAGTATCAGACCACTGCAAATCTACCAAGACCTGGCCGTCCCTCTAAACTTTCAGCTCAGACAAGGAGAAGACTGATCAGAGATGCAGCCAAGAGGCCCATGATCACTCTGGATGAACTGCAGAGAACTACAGCTGAGGTGGGAGAGTCTGTCCATAGGACAACAATCAGTCATACACTGCACAAATCTGGCCTTTATGGAAGAGTGGCAAGAAGAAAGCCATTTATGGATATCTTTGAGAAATGGCTTTCTTCTTGCCAGGTAGTGCCTTTCTAGAGCGCAGATTGTCATTATACCAGGGAGCAGAGCGGGTGAATGTGACCTTACGTGACTTTAGAGGAGCAAAAGTGTCAAGATTAGCAGCAAGAGTGGAATTTAGTTGCAGAACTTTCTCTCCCGGGGATGATGGATGAAGATCGCTTAGGATGGAAACCACAGAATTGGAGAAGGCTGTCTGATTGATAGACTTCCACTTCCGGAAGGTTACTGTTTGGATAGGAGGCTCACTTGAATGATACAGTTCGAGGTTAAAAAAGACAGCTGAATGATCTGACAGTCCAATGTTAGTAGCAGAAAACTCAGATACAAATGAGCCATTAGCAATCACAAGATCCAGCGTATGACCCTTGTTATGAGTCGGGTCAGTTATAAACTGTGTGCAGTTAAAACAGTCAATTAGTGACAGAAAATCCTTGGCCACCACCGAGTCACTACAGTCCACAGGAATGTTGAAGTCTCCCACAATCAAAATTCTGTCAAACTTAGTGCTCAACATCGAACGGAAGTCCGCAAACTCTGACATAAAAGCTGCATGCGCCTTAGCCTTAGGTGGTTTATAGACTGTAGCGATGACGTTGGATACAGGAGTGGAGATACTCAAGACCAGGCATTCAAATGAAGATCCGTTGGGGGGAAATGTATCCAGAATAAAGAAGGTGGTGAGATACACGTCAGCTGTGGACTGCTTGGTGCTTGGTGTAAATATTGTTTATTTAGTCTGATGCAGTGCTTCTTCACAGCTGATGAAGGACTGTTTCTGCTATGTTTTTACTGGAAACTTGTGTACTATTCCGATATTTTACCACCGTTACTTACGTTTTTCACAACTCCACATTACCAGACATTTATTTAGGCAAGCCAGCTCTAATTTTTTCACGTCACAGGACAAAGTGAGCAAAGTAACCCCGCCCCCCGTGCTGACGTCACCCAGACCCGGAAGCTGCGTGACGTCACCCAGACCCGGAAGGCAGTGTTACTCATCTCTGACAGCCAGCGCTGCAGTCCACAGCTGACGTGTATCTCACCACCTTCTTTATTCTGGATACATTTCCCCCCCAACGGATCTTTTCCAACGTAAAAGCGCTAACGAGCCTATTAAAAAGGTAATCGTAAAGTAACCGTCTTACCTTTAAGCTGAACTGGCTGGAGTTATTCTTTAGCTAGCTAGCTTCAGCTACTCTCTCTAAGTAGTCATGGACGGAGCGTGGAGGTGGGGGACAGTTATGTCGGGTCGCTTTCTAGATCGTTTGATCGTGTTATTGATCAGATCACACGCTGCCTGCGTATTGACTGACGTTTCGGGATCAGTTGACTCATTAGTAAAAGACAACGTTTCCACCGAGTTTCCTGTTGTAGCAGGAACCGGTTTCCGTAAACAACTCCTAATAACCGTGTCACGTGTAGCTTGGTGTAAATATTGTTTATTTAGTCTGAGTGCTATTACTGATGTGAAAATACACACAAAGCTACAAATGAGCTGTGTGTCAAACACACTTGTTGATTAGAGGTACAGGGTCTAATACCAACAACAACAACAACAATAATAATGCACAGGTTAACAATGTGTTTTAATGTACAACTATCCTGTTTCCTGGAGATAATAATAATAATAATAATAATAATAATAATAATAATAATAATGCACAGGTTAACAATGTGTTTTAATGTACAACTATCCTGTTTCCTGGAGAAAGTAATAATAATAATTCCTTACATTTGTATAGCACTTTTCTAGACACTCAAAGTGCTAAATGATTATAATTATAGTTATTTCTGGCAGTGGCAATTCGTAGCTTGAAGCTTGAGAAGCACGCTCTTTATGCTGTCTCCACTCTTTACATATATGCGATAAGATAAGACTTCATTAATCCCCAGATGGAGAAATTTGGGAAACACAACCGCAGGATTGTATGTTCTCGGTAATGGGATGTGACTAAGCGCCATGTTTTTCTTGCTGACCTTTTCCTTTCTCTGCTGATCTAGCACTTACTGCACAGGGGATCACGCTTCCCTCACGGTCCTGTGATGGCCAGCATGCCTGTAAGACTACGTATCTTCTCTCTCAACTGTTGGTGAGCACGTGTACGAATATCCCTTACACCGCCGCTTTCAATAGTGGACGGAAAAAGCTCAACTAAGCTGCTTAAGGACAAAAGAGAAATGCCTGAAGGGAATTTAATCAGCCCTAGCTTTTTGTCTCCTAAGTCGGACTACTCCTAGGGTAACCACTGAATAATTTAGACAAGGCCGCTATCGGGTTTATCACAGCGCTGTGCTAGAAAGGAGAGGCTTGGTGCTTTAGATAGAACACAATGCACCATAAAGTCTTATCCTGTTTAGTTGTGTTGCTTCCTCTTTGCTTTGATCTAATTTAAAATTGGCTTGTCGAACATGCATTGTAAATGTGTATCGTCAGCAATGTGGTTTAATGTTCTGAGTGTCAGTATGTATATATAAATAATGTGTGTGTGTTTGTGGTTTTAGGGGAATTCGCTACATTAGTAAGCACCGTGCTGAGCGATATGCCATGATTGCAGATCTGCTAGTCAAGGAGCAGCATGATGTAGTATTGCTGCAGGAGGTGAGCTACATACACACGGGCGCACACACTTTAGTCAATTAATTAAAAAAAGAAAATGTAGATTTGGACTCACTCAAATGTACACTGGGGGATTTTAGTGAATCAGAGCGTGCAGGCTTCTTCTTGCTGTACAAAGTCCTTATTCGCAGTAACATATATAATATATCAGAAGTAGAAGTGTGACTCAGGACTGATTTCTCCTGGGACCCAAATACCATCCCCAACCCCGGAACGTTTTACTCGCAAGTGAACAGAACAAAGATTGCAGCTTGTTATGGAAGCCAGCATGAAGATTATAATTGTTCTTTTTACGTCGTCATTTCCAAGTGACAGAATGCAATATAGCAAATGACAAACCAGCCAGAGCATGGGATCCTGCAGGACCCATTGTTCACCCTATCACTGGAGATCGTGAGATTGACTTCTGTCGATGCTACAGCCATCCATGGCCTGGACTTAAAGAGAGCAAAATTGACCATGCTCTCTGGGTGTGAGGGATTGCTTATCTCTCTCTCCCATGTCAATCAATCAATGCAACACTAACCAATTGTGAGGTTATGAATATGTAAGAGGGTAGATATCACTTTCCTCAGAATGTGTTCAGCTGCCCTCTGATGTAGCACGAGAAGCAGTCTGAAAAGACGCAGTGACTGACTTGACATGTGATAAGATAGACCTAGCTTGGGGTGGAAATTGGCAAAATTACCAAATTGGGGGAAAAAAAACAGGTAAAACCCGTTGGGCTGTACCTGCTGATAACCGATTAATCAACTGATAGTTTTTCAGATTGATACTGAGTGACAACTCAATGTAAAATATTGCTGAACTTTGGTACAAAAATACAGAACTGACTATACCATGAAAATGTATGAAATATAAATATTCATATATTAACTATTAATAAATATTAAGAAAGGAAATAACGGATATATATCCTAACTGAACCAAAAAGACACTCCAAGTAACAAATACAAATAGAGACGTCCAAAATGAATAAAAAAAAACACTTCAAATGCCACAACAAAATTTGTCAGTGATGGTTTTTATTTCGTCCACTCTCGTACTGTATAATGACAGCAGACCCTTCTCAGCCGATCCCACAACACTGCGCAACCAGGAAAAAATATTGGTGTGGATTTTTGCAGATCACCGATCTGATTAAAACTGTTATTTTGGTCTTCAGTAAATCTTCGATCAGCTGCTTCGTTGGTGTTTTGATGCTCATGGCTATGACAGACCAGTATGTCCTCCATTTATATATGGTGGAATTTCTTTTCTCGTAACTGAATGACTAGTTTTTATTTGTCATAATTTATGGGTTTATGTTGGCTCCGTTTCTTTTGTATTTTTATTTATTTTTTTTAGTATTCTTTAGTTAATGCCAATAATACAAAACAAATGGGTTTTATTTTACTCTACCTACAATTGTGACACTCCTGGACTGGCTCTGGATTAGGGTGCCTGATAAGTGCTGTAAACGTAATAAAAAGAAGCAGTTTAATCTCTACAGTTTAATCCGCAATTAAAAAGTGCAATAATCGATGCAAATTATATGATTTGAAGTCGATCAAGTCAGCGTTTACATTAGTTAGTCTTCTTATGTACAAACTTACACACACAAGTAGGAAATGAATGAGGCCCCCACCTCCACCCCCGAAATGACAGGATTTTCATGAATACCTTATTTCTTGTGTAAATGCCCCTATGAACAATTTGCAAACAAAGCCCATTGTCAGTGAAGACAAGTGAAGTACAAACACTATAAGCCTTTTCCAGTAGTGTTGTAGCATGTACTGAATGTCTGAGCAGTAAGTTAGTTTGGTAAGTTAGCACTAGCTTTACCCTAATGATAATATTGTTCAATTTCTACGAAATTTCTATTGGTTTGAAAGAGGTGGATAATCTGCTACATGGAAGAATACTCAAATTGCTTTAACAGTCAGACCAGTGTGCTGACCAACATGGAGAGGTTTAAAAACTGTTTCAGTAAGGGCATGTTACTATATTACAAAGTTACTTGGGATACTTGGAAGGGGATGTGCTCCCAATTAATACAATGATCTGGAGAACAATTGTATTTTTTCTTCAGTCTGTATTTGGAAAATGTTTCTCTGGGACTGATGTAATTAAAAACTCAAGAAAGGCCGTTAATATCTGGCGTGCCCTCGATACAATAGTTAAGAGAAACAGAACTTTGGGATAGCTGAAGCCCAGCTTGGGTACACAATAGCGTAAAGGTTTGTCCACCTTTGTATCTTTAGAGCTAAAAAGGTGTTGGGTTTTATTGCTTTATGGCTCCATACTATAGCGCAGCATACTTATTAAAGGCTGTGGAACATCGTCCATCTGTGTTTACAAAACGACAAAGTGTTATTGACATTATGGAATACTGAAGGGACTTTGCTTCGGAGACGTTAAGGTTAATCAAGCTTTCCTGTATGATCTTTAGACTTTTAAGATTTTATACAGGTCACAAGCAGTGTATATACTCAGTAATACATAATGTATTGTTTGTTAGCCTAGGAGCCTCCCAAAGTGTTGCAACATATCACTTAAAAGGATTTTACTGTTATTAATTCCATGCTTTCCATACTGATTCACTCAAATTTCCAAGTGCAGTGTCCTCAGTGTTTCATTCTGTGGCATTCTGCAATGCTACCGTACATTTTTGTTTTTCTGGTATATGATAACCCATGGTACACTATGCTATGATGCAGATTTTTTTTGAGTAGACTTGGTTCACCTGTCTTGAAGGAAGTGGTACAGTCATGTTATTCAGGAGAAATAAACTCCGAGATTGCAATTTGCTTCTTCTGATTCTGAACTGTGTTAGGTTTGGAGTGAAAAAGACTTCCACTTCTTGAAAACGAAACTTGGCAGCACACATCCTCATTCTCATTATTTTAAAAGGTAAGATCTAAACATTGCATTTATGTATTTAATATTAGTTTACTATTATACAGTACTGTGCAAAAGTTTTAAGCACCGTATCTTTTTTTTTTTGTACAAACTTTGTTAATGATTTTTGTTTTATGACTTCTCCATTATCGAGTCAGTAAAAAAAATTGTTAGATTCCCAAGCATTAGTTTTCCAGCACAAAAATGAAATGTTACAGAAAAATGTTTGTATGTCAGTAAAGAAAGCAGGATATGAAGTGGTAATTTTTCAGATAAAAAACATAATGATTGCTGCTGGATTTTGCTGCAAAAAATAAGAAGCAAGTGTGATAAATCTTACTGCTTTGTAGTATTTAAAAAAAAATAATGGGAACCATTTAATTTAATTATTTTGAAGGCATCTTTACTGTAGCATTTCTTTGTATGTGCCGAAGACATTTGCACAGTACTGTATGTTGTGTAAGAGGTCATTTTATTTATTAAATAGTCTTACTGGTTTATACCCAGGGGGCACAGTGGCTTAGTCAGTCCATACAGGATTTTACTCCGTGTGTTTGTGATTGTTGTGGCCAAAAAAGCTTGATTTTTGTTGTGTTTTTCTTTTTTCTTTTTTTCCCCCCCAAATTTGCGATGCAACTTGCTGAGATTTTGTTCTTTTTTTTTTTGCAGAAAATTGCACAAATTGGTGAAATTGCAATCGCACGAAATTGTTCCATGCTCTTTCGTGGTGATGCTTGTGGGTACATTTTGGGTGACCTTTTTAGTTGTACTCGTGTTTAATGTATATGAACAGAAGAGGGCTGTGATGACATCACATGACGCGTCTTGACTCAAATCTTTGGAGATTCTGCAGTAATTTAAAAAAATTACAAGCTCCCCCAAATATTGTGACGTTTGCTTGATTTTTGCGTTAATTTCTGCGATTGCAACATCCTGGAGGGACTGTTTAGCAGTTAGAACGTTTGCCTCGCTCCTCCGAGGTTGGGGGTGCCTCTGCCATGTGTGCACACAGTCTGTGTAGGATTAAGCGATAGAAGAAATGGATAGATGGTTTACAACCATATGCATTAAATTAGCATGAATAAGTATGGCCATACTTAAAGTTGCAAAAAGTTACAGATTCATCGTGATGAGAAATCAGAACCATGATTATATTATAATATATACTTAATTGCTTTGAACCTTTGCTTCTCAGTGGATTTTTTGGGAGTGGATTGGCGGCCTTTTCCAGGCATAGGATCCATGATGTCTTTCTCTACAAATACTCCTTAAATGGTTATCCCTACATGGTGAGCACAGTCAGACTGTTTTCTTTCAAAAGTCCTTCTGAAAAATACCATTTTGGCAGTTCCTTTAGATTAGACCGCTGCTGTTATCCAGACCAAAGCATTAATTCGAGTAGTGAACCCTTAAATACATTTTCTGTAACAACATGGTCGTGACAGTAGTTCCAGCTGCAAGGCAAATGTGTATAATTAATGAACTCTTTAAAATAGGTCATAGTTTCTATAGTAACAGCTCATTCAAAGGCACTTTTACGGCAGACACGCCACATAGAAAAACATTAATTGTTGATATGTTGAAGCTTTCTGCAAGGAGCTGTTTAGTGTGTCAGCAGTTTATAAGAGTCAGAGGTAAAGAAGCTGGTTAGGAATGAATGTTCATATCAGCTGTAAGTGATAACTGAGACTAGCTTGTTTCCTGGAGAGTTCACAGAATTAAATGTAACTGTAAACTCATAGTCATTTTTAATAAATAAAAAAATGTTTTGCCTGGCAAATTGCTATTGTACAAGAGTAATTAAACACTTTGGGATGTGGTGTTATTTGTAAATAAGCAGCTATGGGATGGTAATCACCCCACTCTGTCATTAATTATCTTCCTATGATAGTGTGCCTCAAAGTGTTTTATTCCTTACATAAAGCCAGATTATAAAACTTTTAGCTGGATGGATGAGTGACTGTCAAAGAGTACTCTCTTCTGTGTCAGGCCCATCATGGAGACTGGTTCGGGGGCAAAGCTGTTGGGAAGTTGCTGCTGAATATCAGTGGGTTGATGGTGCATGTCTACGTCACTCATGTGAGTCCAAAAACAGTGTTTTGTAAATATTGTAGGTGTGTGTTCAGTCCTGTGTTATAGCGCTGTGTCTTTTCCCCAACAGCTACATGCTGAGTATTCCAGAGAGCAAGATTCCTATCTCCCTCACAGAGTGGTGCAGGCCTGGGAACTCCAAAACTTTATTCGGTATTAAACCACTCCTTCTGTTTTTAGATCAGGAGTGTCAGCCTCGTTTTGGGTAACAGTCCACATTACACTTAGTTCGTTGTCAAGTGGCCCAGGCCAAAATAAGTCAGTTTAATAGACAATTATACATCAACAAGGTACATTCTGAATGTACTAGCGAATAAACAAAGGATATAAACAGACTGCAATTCATTACCAAACACACATTTTCCAAATGATAGTTTTACCATATCAATTAGACAGACAGACAGACAGACAGACAGACAGACAGACAGACAGACAGACAGACAGACAGACAGATAGATAGATAGATAGATAGATAGATAGATAGATAGATAGATAGATAGATAGATAGATACTTACTTACTTTATTGATCTCCAAGGGGAAATTCAATTAATAATAGTGGAAGGCGCTATAAAATAGCCCATGATAACATACATAATTAGCAAAATTATTTATAAAAAAAGATCAAATTTGTTTTTTGCTGTGTGCTCTATGTTCATGAGGAAATTAACCAGAGGTACATATGCTTCCATGACTATATGTTCAAACATCACTACAAAAAAAAAATTATATATATATTATATATTATAATATATATATTATATATATATATATAATTAAAATACACATTCTTCTTTTTGAAACAAACATTGCAAACAGGATATGCTGTTTATGTGATACAGCTAAGGATCTTGTTTTGAAGTGAAGTCTGCATTTCCTCCCACTCAGGCACACATGTGCTGGGGCAGATGTAGTGATATTAGGGGGGGATTTAAACATGCATCCTGAAGACCTCGGTGTAAGATTGCTGTGCAGCTACAGTGGACTCCGGGACTGCTTCATTGAGGCAGCCAGTTTTGATGTGAGTACATAAACAGTACTCGTGTAAAATTTCTCAGACTGTCAAATATATGATGTAAGATGTATGTGGAATTAAATTTGTGCCAACAGTATTGAATGTAACTTTTCAAGAAACAAACAAAAATATACAGAGAGAGAAGAAAAACAGTCTGAACTCGGTGGCGAAAATTGAACATGGTCTTCAAATAAACAGCGTTCTTTGTTAACTGTTTTTTTTTAAGCTTAGTTTTTGCTAATCATGGTTTATGAAGTTTTCATTTACGCTTTCAAACGTTTTGTTTACACGCTGCAAGTTTCTGTTCGCCATTCTGGCACAAATCTCTTGTGTGGCCGGGGCTTAATAGCACTTTACTCTCATTGGCTAGTGAGATTTTAGCTCCCTGACCTCGAAGTAGAGACTTCAGTGGCGTGAATTTTGCAGTGGGTTCTGGATACTCTGTATAGTTATAGTGTTTGTATTTTGTAGTGGAATTTACTTAATTATTTACTTAGTCAGTACATTAGTTCGTAATTTATATTGAGGTTTGGGTTGTCTCATACAGTAGGACTGTTTGTTTTTTCGAGTTGAGTTCTCAGGATCGGCACGGAGTAGTGTTGTCGTCGTCGTCATCATCAAGGTCCTCCTCCTCAGCTGTTCACTCAAGCTATCGTTCCAAATCTCCTAGCCGCCAATGAGAGTAAATCACTTTTAAGCCCGAACACGTGAGATTTGTGCCGGAATGACTAATATAAACTTGCGGCCGCCGTAAACGAAAAGAACGCTCTTTATTTGAAGGCCACGTTCAATTTTTGCCACCGAGTTCGTTGTTTTCGGTTTCAGAGTGTTTCTCTTCTTTCGTTTCTTTGAAAAGTTGCATTCGATACTTTTGGCACAAATTGAATGTCTTAATGTGACGGTGACTCGGTTGTTAACACTGTCTTTACACTGTGTGGTATTTTCAGGGATGTGAACAGGGATTCACCCATATAACAGACAACCCCTTCACAAACACTCATGAACTTCTTCCGTTTGGAGGAGGAATCCGTATCGACTACATCTTATACAGGGTGACTGCTTGATTTTACCGTTGGACAGATCACATCAACATTCATGAGCCCTTTTTTTCAGGCACACCCACCATACCATAGGTGTATTGTCTAGGTATAGTTATATTAATGATTGTAACCCATCTGTTGCTGCACATGATGCCTACCCACAACACTGACACTGACATGAAGCAGGGAATTCTTAGTTGGCCTTGTGCCGTTACGAGTGTTGCAGACACAACAGGAATTAAACAGTGAAAGTGCTGATATTTAGCAGGTTTACCTGATAAATTCAAACTGAGTGCAGCTAAAAATTGAGGCGTTCATAATAAACTGGCAACTAAGTGTATTATTGTATGGAAGCAAAATGAATATGTTTTAAACTTCACTTGGTATAATATTTGTACACTTCCACAGTTTGGCTAACTTGTACAGTATTTACATGAAGATTAAAATGTTTAAGATTTTAGTTCTATGACTAACAAAGAAAGCCCCAAATAGCAATTGTTTTTTTTTTTTTTATTAACAGGGATCAGGGAGTATGGATGTGAGCTGTGAATCTCTGTCCACTACCAAAGGCTCTGTTCCTGGCTATGAATTCCCTTATTCAGACCATGAAGCTCTCAGCACTGAGCTGCTGCTTTGCCCTTTGAAAGACGAGAAGGGAGAAAAAGATTGCACTGCAGGTAATCAAGTGTAACTTTAGAAAATGTGTTATTTATTTATTTATTATTAATACGAAATCCTCCTTAGCCATCCTGTCAAATGCTTTCTCTGTTTCCCCTTTTATTGTTTATTAGTTAGTCTTTCTGGGCTGATAAACACTGTGACTGAGGCTCGTACGGAGGTGAAGGTGGGCCTGCATTGTGCTGAGCGCATGCGCTACACGGCTGCACGCACCGGGTTTATGGGCCTGGCCTTGCTGCTGCTGGAGATAGCCATAGCTGCTGTACCTATATTCTCCCTGGGAGTTGAACAGCCTTTCCCCAAAGCTTCCTTCTACCTACTAGGGGCGCTGTGCTTCGCCATCCTTCTCTCTGCCGTCTTCCTTTACATCTTTTACAGCATGGAGGTGAAGTCCCTACAAGGAGCAGAGGACCAGATGAGGCTTGCAATAGGCAGCCTTCAAGAACGTCTGAAGGGGTTACCTAAGGTTATAGACGAGAACCATTCTCAAAGCGAGCCTGACACTGTGGAACCGGAAGACTGAACAACCAAGATTCAAGGCACTGAACACTGCTGAACCACGTATTAAATTTGTGGGATGTTTCCTTGCTTCTTACAAGTTGACACGTCTGCTTATTTCGTAGTCTTTAAAAAAGGCTTAGCTGAACCACTCTCCAGAGCGGTCTGGGTGAATCTGCCTCGTTTTAGATGGATCAAATCTGCCTCATGGACCTGATGCTCTTTATGGCCCCGTTCCCACCTGGTATAACCATGCGTCCTGGGTGGTCAGATCCCAACTGGACAGCGCTAAGTATAGCTGTGAACTCAACCACATTTGGAGGTGGTCTGGGACGCATATCACTTTTTTTTAATGTGAATGCAAATGCGTCTCGATGCTTCCCGAGAGCACACCAATCATGTTTTATCCCTTACTAACTCTACACTACTATGCTTCATTAGAAAAATGGACCAGTTACTCATTATATTTGATGACATTTCAGCTTATTTCTTGTTGAATTATTATTGTATATTTTAAATATGACTGATGCATTTTCATCTTAATCCTGCAGGGCAGGTGATTTTAATAACCGCTCATTTCTCTTACATTAGTTTCATTTCCTTCTCATATCAGATGTTTCCTGCAAATGTATTTGATTGTAGACAAATAGTAATAGGTAAAAACTACACATTTCTATTTTATGTCTGTTAATAGCATCTACACTGAACTCCGTACTGTAATCATTCACTCCTATTTAATCACACACATTAATATTTACTGTATACATATGTATTATGTTGAATGCAGAAACGGGTTGTTTTTTTTGACCAAGGACTTAAGTAAAGCTAACTCAATGTCAGTTTCAGGTATCTATGCTTTTATACCACATACAGTACATCTTAGTACATCTCAGTAAAAATAAACTGTTGCCTACTCTCTGTAAACCCTGTATGCATTCAATTTTACTCACTTGTCCAGATACGAGTTTGTTTTAGATTAAATAAATTATTCTTATTACAAATGCAAAGCTGATCTTTGTCTTTAAATATGAATGTTGCGTCCTTTGTATATATTATAGATGATGTGGGCAGAGTGGCGCTGCAGTCCCTGCGTGAAGTTAGCCCCTCACCCAACGCAATCGTTTGTGCCGTGAAAAGATTTGTTTGTGCTGCTTCGGATTTGGAGATATTAAAAGAATATTTATAGGTTATTCTGGGGTCACTCAACCCCCCACACACACTCCAAATTCTATTTGGGGTGAATTTGGAGCATGTGGGGGGCTGGTGAATTAATCTCATAGAATTTAATACCTGTATTACTCTCTGTGCGGCTTTTCTCCAAACATGTTCTCTCTGTCCCTGTGTGTTTCTTCTGCTTTCTCCAGTTTCTTCCAATCTCCCAATAACATGCAGGGTTGGGTAGATGCCTACCTTCGCCTAGTGCTACCTTGGGCCCCCCAGAAGCCAAGAGCCCCCTAAAAATGCAAATAATATACATTTTTAAATACTAATGCTGAAATGTTTTAATATTGATGTTAAAAGACTGAATAGGACCCCACTCCTATATTTTGCCTAGGGCCCCCAAATCACCGAATCCGCCCCGTCTCAAATTTCTCCTATCAATGAGATTATGAATGTGTCTCTGCCTGGTGCCCTGCCATAAACTGGCATCCCATCCAGGCAGTCTTCCTGGGACAGGCCCAGGATTCACCGAGACGCTGACCAGTATAAAGCAGTTTCCGAAAGCGAGTGAATAACTAATTGCACCGAAACACTTACGCCACAAGAGTGCAGTCCTAGTATTCAGATGGTTTCTGGTTCAACCAGCTTTGAAACTTGATTTTAAGACTGATCAAGCACGTTTATCGGAGACATGTATAATGTTACGGTTGGCAGGTCTACCACTAATATAAAAGGTAGTTGTGAAACCCATGACCCCATACGGAATAGTCTAATGAGTAGGAAAATGATGTGTTATGGACTTCACAATCTCAACCTAAATGAGCACATATGAGAGATTTTGGACAGGTGTGTTAGACAGTACTTTCCATCACCATCATCAGAAGTGTTCTACCAGAAGGAACAACTTTTCTTTTGGAAGAGTGATGTTCATCCCTCCAGTACAGTTCCAGAGACTTGTACAAGTGACATGCAGGAAGGTGCATTTCAGCTACTCTGGTGGCTCGGAGAGTCCCAAACTAGTTTGTTTTCCATTCATGTCACACACTAGTATGCACAGAAACCGTAATAAGGCGTAATGGTGTCTACATAAGTCTGAACATCTTCTTTCCCACGCTTATTCACGGAGTGTCTTCTCACATTTCCTTATTCTGCTGAATGTGTCAAGGACATGTTGTAACACGGAGGCTGCTCCGCTGAAGCACCATTAGCTCAGAGGACCGCGCCCTACAGTAGAGTAAATCAACACAGCCCGCTGACGTGCCCCAGTGTGCGGTTTTGGACAAGGCCCTGGCCCTGGCCCTGCCCATGGGTGTGGCGGAACCTTCTGGATGTTTACCTCTGGGATTTCCTGCTCTTTATTAACAACCAAGCCCAAGCCTGTCTAGTGAGAAACGTACTGTATTGGCATTAAAGGCAAAACAAGACCCTTTTTTGGTGTGAAATATTCTCAGTGTGAGCAGTTTTATCAAGTTAAGTCGTTTGTAACACCTAAAAGTGATCCGTCGTCGGGAAAACAACCCGATAAATTACACCTCAACACCTCTTAAGCGAATAAATATCTGTCCTTTTTCTCCCCTGATTATCACTGAGCCCCAGATTGGCTCGTTTTATTTAGTGTCATGCTGCGTTGTTTAAAGAAGTTCGTTAAATCGGTTAGGTTTGAAAGTGGTGAAGTTGCAGACTGGGCTGGACTGGGTGTCGAGGGAGGGAGGGAGGGAGGGGGGTGTAATGTGAATCCCTGCTGGGAGGGAACAGGTAAGCTTTAGGATACTTCAGTCAGTCAGGTGGAGCTTCAGGGACACGCGCGTTTCACTGTCGTTTGCTACGAGTATCCAGAATGACACTGGAACCCTTGAGGTCGGCTTTATCTTATGGGGACGTCGGAGAGACGTCGCTGGCGCTTCCGTCAGATGGAGCTTCCCACTCGGGCCAGAGGCGCGTCTTGGAGCAGGTTAGCACCATGAGGAAGAGCAAGAGCAAGTACACCAACAGAGGATCAGCAAGAACACTGTCCCCCACCAGTAAGCGTCTTCACTCATCATCCCAAACACCACGAGCTAGAACGATTTAGATCTCTTTATATAGCTCACTAGATCTCTGTATATACTAGATCTCTATATACTAGACCTCTCTATATATACACTAGATCTCTTTATATACTAGATCTCTATATATACTAGATCTCTATATACTAGATCTCTGTATACTAGAACTCACTATATATACACTAGATCTCTTTATATACTAGATCTCTGTATACTAGAACTCTCTATATATACACTAGATCTCTTTATATACTAGATCTCTATATATACTAGATCTCTATATACTAGAACTCTCTATATATACACTAGATCTCTATATATACTAGATCTCTGTATACTAGAACTCTCTATATATACACTAGATCTCTTTATATACTAGATCTCTGTATACTAGAACTCTCTATATATACACTAGAACTCTCTATATATACACTAGATCTCTTTATATACTAGATCTCTGTATACTAGAACTCTCTATATATACACTAGATCTCTTTATATACTAGATCTCTATATATACTAGATCTCTATATACTAGAACTCTCTATAAATACACTAGATCTCTGTATATACTAGATCTCTATATACTAGAACTCTATATATACACTAGATCTCTATATACTAGATCTCTATATACACTAGATCTCTTTATATACTAGAACTCCATATATACTAGATCTCTATATACTAGAACTCTCTATATATACACTAGATCTCTTTATATACTAGAACTCCATATATACTAGATCTCTTTATATACTAGAACTCCATATATACTAGATCTCTATATATACTAGATCTCTATATACTAGAACTCTCTATATATACACTAGATCTCTTTATATACTAGAACTCCATATATACTAGATCTCTATATACTAGAACTCTCTCTATATACACTAGATCTCTTTATATACTAGATCTCTATATACTAGAATTCCATATATACTAGATCTCTATATATACTAGATCTCTATATATACAAGATCTCTTTATATACTAGAACTCTTTATATACTAGAACTCTCTATATACACTAGATCTCTTTATATACTAGAACTCTATATATATACTACATCTCTATATACTAGATCTCTTTATATACTAGAACTCTATTTATACTAGATCTCTTTATATACTAGAACTCTATACTAGAACCCTACATATACTAGATCTCTTTATATACTGGAACTCTATATACTCAGGCGGTTTGCAATGTGTCTTTGCCACAAGTGGTACACTGATAAACACGCAGTGCTTATTACAGTGTAACAACAACAACAACATTACTTAGCTCTGTTCATCAACACTTTGTTTTCCTGTACGTATGTGGTTTAAAAAACAAAAAGCAAACAAACAAAACAAACACAGCCGAGATCAGTGCACCGCTCAGCGACACCGAGTTATCATGAAAGGTTTCTGTGAGAATGCCTTGTGCGCGGGAAATGGCGAACTAAATGAAATGTGAAACAGTGAGCACTTGTTCCTCTCAGCGACAGTGCGTTATTGTAAGCTATATATGAACATCAAGAATGAGAATGTGTGTATAAAATAATTTAAACAAAAGTAAGACCCGGTTCCATTTGCAGCCACGGTTTGTCTGATGTGTAAACACAAATTTGACTATAGTACTGGTTTATATCTCTATAACCCCGGTGTATAACGCTTTAACCCCAGTATAAAACTCTATAACCCCGGTGTATAATTCTGTAACCCCTGTGTATAACCATAACCCCGGTGTATAACTCTATAACCCCAGTATAAAAGTCTATAACCCCGGTGTATAATTCTGTAACCCCGGTGTATAACCATAACCCCAGTGTATAACTATAACCCCAGTATAAAACTCTATAACCCCAGTATAAAACTCTATAACCCCGGTGTATAATTCTGTAACCCCGGTGTATAACTATAACCCCAGTATAAAACTCTATAACCCCAGTATAAAACTCTATAACCCCGGTGTATAATTCTATAACCCCGGTGTATAATTCTGTAACCCCAGTATAAAACTCTATAACCCCAGTATAAAACTCTATAACCCCGGTGTATAATTCTGTAACCTCGGTGTATAACTATAACCCCAGTATAAAACTCTATAACCCCAGTATAAAACTCTATAACCCCGGTGTATAATTCTATAACCCCGGTGTATAATTCTGTAACCCCAGTATATAACTCTATAACCCCAGTATAAAACTCTATAACCCCAGTGTATAATTCTGTAACCCCGGTGTATAACTCTATAACCTGGGAGGGATTTTCCAATGGACATTATGGTCATTATGGGCAAAGGTCCATGCACACTTGGTGCCCAAGCAAGGGGAAGAAGAAAAAATTCTAACAACTATTTGCACTTATTGCAAAGAACTTCTACTATTATATAGTGTACATAGAATATATAACTTTTTATTTTCACTTAGTGCAAATAGCTGCTGCCTTCAGATAATGACACCCTGTATAAACATTAAAAAGCTCAGTGGGGGGATGGGCTACAGCACATTGTGCCCAGGGGCCTCTGAAATCTTAATCTGGATCTGTCTATAAACCTGGCGTATAACTCTTTAACCCCAATATGTAACTTTAAAACCCCAGTGTATACCTCTGAAACCCCAATGTATAACTCTGAAACCCCAATGTATAACTATAACCCCAGTATATAAATCTATAACCGGCAGTGTATAACTCTATGACCCTGGCGTGGCGTATAACTCTATAACCACAGTGTATAACTCTATAAACCTGGTGTATAACCCTATAACCCTGTTGTCTAACTCTATAACTCCAGTGTATAACATGCAGGATTAATATGGAGTTCAGTCTTTAGGCTGAAACTAAGAAAACCTGAGACTACAGAGAAAATTAACTGTATATTTGTAGATAAAATGTACATATGCAGCTTTATTGGTATATGTGTATGTATTTGTTATTATATTTCTATTTCTGCAAATACCATACTAATATACTTCTGACAATATTTCTATAATGGACCTAGATATTTAGACATGTATTCAATGGTATAAAAACTGTGAACCTGACACCTGATTTGAGATATATATATATATATTGCTGTGAGTGTACACATAAATTACAGCAGAGTTTCCAAAGAGAATGTCCTCCATTTATAGATTGAATACCCTTTTACTTGTCGAAACATTTAGGTCCATTACAGGAAACTTTTTTTATTTTATTTGATCAGTTACAAAAAAATAAAAAATAATAATACTACGGTTGCGTCACATGTGTTTGTCATTGTTGACTGCAACCTACTGCAGCAGTACCGCATATCACATAGGCGAAAACACTAATTACATTATATCAGGCATTGTTTCTTAAAGCAAGCCAACAATTAACGATGTGAAGTGTGCTGTGCCACACCTATTAAAAGATAATGTTCCACCTCCATCTTATGGGGTATTCTCCTGTGTGAGATCAAGCACTGTTGTTGAGTTCATTATTGTGCATGTGTATGAGAACTTTATAGTGCATAATATAATTCCATAAATTACTTAACCTATTAAGAATTATCTATAAACAACTTCACCAACTTCTGCAATCTTCTCTCTAATTAGGCCCCAAGAGTGACAGTGTGTTTTATGAATACAAGTTCCCCTCTGCTAATCTAAACGGATCGGACTTTGTGTATGAAGGCACCTTGGCAAATGGACACACAAGAACGGTAAGCTTCATTTTTGTGCATAATAAATACCCTTCATGCTACTTTTGTTGTATTAAAGGATAATTAACACGTGTCCTAACAAAAAGTTAGGTATATGTAAAAGTGAAGAGCTGAGCTTGAATTTCACTGTGCAAGTCTGAGCTTATACAGAACTTTTTTGATTATAATTACTCTTTCCACTATATCACTGCCACGTATACATAAACTCTCATTTCATGTCCGTTAGCGCTGGCTTAACCGTTTATTTAAAAGGTTAATAGCGTAAACCTTTATTGTGCTATGATATGCTGTGCTAGTGCTGTGCAGTAAAATTCTACTAAATTAAAAGTATTTTCAAGGAGTTGAATGGTTTTAGAGAAAGTAACCCTGCAAAATGCTGAGAGCTAAAAGGTTAAAAATTCATTAAATATATAATGAATAAAAAATTGAATTAAATACCTTAACATAAGAAGGCATTTCTATATATCAGATATATTTGTATCAAATTTAAGCATAAAATACGGTTCATAAGCTCGAGTCTTTATACTGAGAAGGAAAGGGTTAAAAAAAAGAACATTCTGTCTGACTGGGCTGATCAGTGAAAGGTGAGTCATGATCATGAGATGCAAAGCTCAGCCTTGAAAACTTGAATCAGATTTATTTCTTTTGAATATATTTCTTTTTAACCAAATCATTTTTATGCACATTTAGAGATACAAACAGCATTCGATGGATCATGTCAACATGTTACCGTATAATTATGCTGTGTTCAGGGTTTTCTCAGGTCCTTAAAAAGTCTTAAAATGTCTTAGAATCCTTCATGTAAAAATAAGATCTTAATTAGCACGTTTCGGAGGTCTTAAAAATGCAACCGTACCGACACCGTAAAGCAGATTTTATTTTGGCTCGTTGCTTTTTGAAATGGTAAACCAGTGTGTCACACTCAGAGTGTGTGTGCGGCTCGTCAGGGTTACTGAGCGGCTCGGTTCACAGTAAATTCCGCTCCACACTAATTTCATCTCTGTCTGTGCCGTGAGTTTTAGTCGCCTATAACATGCATTTAGACGCGACACGCTCAAGATTCACTTTGGTTTTACGTTAGTGTAATCTCAACATTTTTGTGGGCAGAGGTTTACAGCGTTTCGCCCGACTGGTAATGAGAAGTTAATAAAAAAAAAAAAAAACTCTTGCCAACTAAAAGGAGTTTTTTTCCCTGCTGTTTTCTGCCTAAATAAAAGCCACAAGGTCTAACGCATGAAAGTGAATTAAGTCAGAAATATATTACTATTGTTATATTACTATTTGTACCCCAAATAAAATTGTGTTATTATTATTATGATTATTATTAGTAGTAGTAGCAGTAGTAGTATTGTTATTATTCATTGCAATAGTAATATTACAAAATGTGAAAGGGCATTTATATATATATATATATATATATATATATATATATATATATATATATATATATATATATAAATTAATTTATAACACTACTTGTTGTATGGCCCTGGCATTAAATTGCAATAAAACTCGTAAACACTGCTGCGAGGGGGTTTCTAATACAGCTGCTGAGGGAGAGATGGTAAATTTGATATCTTTTTTTTTTCGGACTGCCGTAATCCATCTCTCTATAGTTTTTTTTTTCCCTCTCTTGGAAAGTCATGGGAAGGAAATACTGGATTTTTTTTTTTTTTTCACTGTTGGAGCAAATGGTAATGCAAAACGCTCTGCTATATGCCTCTATAGAAGTTTACCCTGCTATAGTTTACTTAAACCCGGAAATGGATGTATATGCATGAACACGATCAATTATAGCTGATGTTTGCTGCAGCATGATTGAAGTGATGTGCCGGTCTTAAAATATTTTGGAAATGTCTTGAATATGGTATTAAAAAGTATTACATTTGAAGTTCTGACACCTGCAGATACCCTGCCGTGTTCTACGGTCACGAAAATGCTTAACAGTCTGGCAGACGTAAACTCCTGATAATGATGGATTGTGTCTGTTTTTGTGTGAATGTAGTTTGTGCATATGTTACGTCTCCCTCAGTGTGAAAAAAAGTTGAGACTGTAGTGAATCATACAGAAATCACTCATTAGTCTGTGCTGGCATGTCTGGCTTATGTTGCCCTTTATGTGAACTCCCATTAATCTTATTCAGGAAACATTTGTGGATAAAAGCTAAACTGGTAGAATTGATCAACTTGTGGATACTTGTAGTGAGATAGAAGAGACACATGACTAGGGCTGAGCGATAATTTGATAACGATAATTATCATGGTATAATTCTCCGCAATATAATTTGAACAAAAGTTCGATATATGTTTATGCATCGCGCGTGATATGTGCACGCTCACAAAATACGGAATGTTGCAGACTAGGCAGCTAACATGGCGTTGTTTACCGACACGGTGGTGGCTGACAGGACTGTAGTTAGAGTGGAGAAACGAGCGACATTGAAGCAAATGTAATGCTGCCAACGACCAGCTTGAATGGCGATGACATCGTCAACAGAAAAGGTCATTCACCTTTTGTTAATTTGGAGATATGCCTTTTAATAATCAGACTTAAAACAGAGCAGCGTGTATTGCAAACTGTGCCGCAGATCCGTGCCAGCAAAGACAGGCAACACCACAAACCTATTTCATTTATTACCAGTGTTGTAAGTGGAATTGGACAGTCTACAAGCACCAGGCCAGTATTCAGTGCGGCTACACAGCAGCAAACCATCATAGCATCATTTTTGAGCACTGTACCTTATGACAAAAAGATCAAAAAGACACCAGGACATCACAAATGCAGTTACATATTGCACCGCAAAAGGCATGCTTCCCATTAACACTGTCGAAAATGAGGTATTCAAAAAGCTTATCAGAGGTCTTGACCCCAGATACGAGCTACCTGGTCGGAAACAATTTGCACTGACTGCACTTCCTCAGCTGTATGTGGAGCGTTGGGAGACGGTAGAGCGGCAGCTGCAAACGGCGCCATTCTTTGCTCCACTACTTCTGATATGTTGTCTAGTGTAATCTGAGCCGTATATGAGCCTCACGATTCACTTTATAAAAAACACTGGAATCAAGTTTTAAATGGCTTTGCTTGTTTAAAACTTGAACAGGAAATACTGACCACGCTAGAGATTTTTCTGTTGTCTATTTATTTTATTTGCATTGTATAAAATTTCATAAAAATCAGAATTCTCTGATTGTTTAAAAATATATATATAAAACAAAACAAAAAAACAACAAACACACACACACACACACATATATATATATATATATATATATTGTTTGCTTGTTTGTTTGTTTGTTTGTTTTGTTTTTCATATACTTTTACAAAATATATATGTATATATGTGTCTTTTTTGTTTGTTTTCTGTTTTGTTTTATTTTTAATATAAAATATATGAAATATATTTTTAAAAATATATTTTTAGAATATATATATATATATATATATATATATATATATATATATATATTTATTATTGTTTAAAGCACTTTGCAGTCTGTCTGAGCCATCTTCTATGTGTGTTTTATCACACAGCCGTATTAATTTGCTTTTAAATTAAGATATTTATTCTGTAAATTTTATTCATGCATATTTTGACAAAGACTTGAATACTCTCTAACTCGGATTTGTTTAGTTTACCAATTAACTGTCTGGTTTCTTCAACTGTCACGCAGGAGAAACAAAAAAAATCTGCCTTTAAACTTGAAAGAAATAATGATTTGGCATTTATTGTGATAATTATCAACATCAACTGATATGAAAAATTTTGGCCACATTTGGCCTCTCTTTTTTAAACAAAATCCAGTTATGCTATGATTATTGGGGCTATTCTAAGTGCACAGCAGGCATTGAGCTCTTGCTATGTTGTATTGTGCAGACTGCTATGGGAAGTGATATGTGCAAAAGAACAATCATCCTTTGAGAACCTGCACTACAACAACTTTATTATTATTATTATTATTAGTAGTAGTAGTAGTAGTAGTAGTAGTAGTATTCATTTTTTTTAAATTTAATTGTCATGCTGTTGCAGAAGTCCCTTTACTACCATGCCTAACATGAATCACATTCCCATAAAACCGTACCGACTGTTCTGGTGCTGACAAATTTCCATGAATCATAAATCATAATTCTAGATTTGACTTAGATTTAACTTTATGTGCATTCATCCAAAGACTTTCATGGTAGGCTGATTGGCATGTCCAAAGTGTCCATAGTGTATGAATGGGTGTGTGAGTGTGTATGTGATTGTGCCCGGCGATGGATTAGCACCCTGTCCAGGGTGTACTCCGTCTTGTGCCCCATGCTCCCTGGGATTGGCTTCAGGTTCCCCGCGACCCTGTAGGATAAGCGGTATAGAAAATGGATGTGGAGAAACATAATTTTCTGCCTATACACTGCACATATATACACATTTCTGTTCCTCTCCAGAGGAAGAAGATTTGTATTTTGCTATCTTAATCCCTTTATAGTATTGCAGTTTTTGGTGAACAGTAATTGTTACATATCTGTTCCCACACGCTTCTCCTGGACCACCACGTATTCATATTTCTTGTCTGTTCATTTTACAGAGGAAACAGAAGCAGAGCATAATGCAAAGGAGCTTCAGCACCAAGTCAGGTAACTATCACAGGATGCAAAATAACAACATGTTACCAAGCAGCCTTCCTGCTCTAAGCCATCCCAGTCCCTACACGGACCTCTATGCCACTCAAATGGGCAGTAAGAATAACACCACCCATTGGACCCAGAGGTACAAGCAGTTTAAAATCCTGGACAAGAGTCACAGCCATCCTCCAATCAGCAGCCCTGTTCAGATGATGCCAAGCAACAGCTTTCAGAGCACCAGCAATCAGTTCTCCGGCAGCAGTATCATCAACAGGCGACCTCCTTCTGCCCACTCGAACTCTGAGCCCAAGCTCTCTATAGCTAGCAGGACCAAGAGTGAGATGAACGGGTGAGTTGGAAGACCTGATGTCCATGATTAGGTTGCTCCCATTTTAGTGATCTCTGGTATATTGTACTGAATGGTCAAATAGATAACTGAGGATTTCTCTGGTATTGATTATCAGAATGAATGGAGAGGCAAACATGTCTGATATCACATTGATTGAGGCGATATCCTGGATCAACCAGAGTGATGAAAGGTATAAGCTGCATGGAGCTTCCGTTATTCAGCACAGCACATACACAGATGAAAATGCCAAAGAAGAGGTGAGCGAAGAACATTTCCATCCACCTCATATTTGTATTTGACAGATGCTATGTACAGAAATGATGAACTGTAATATCAAACACACAGTGGAAGCTTTGCTGAACTTTGCCGAAACAGCTTTACTGTGGTCAGATGTTGTTTAAAATTCAAATCTTTGTGCAAAGTAAAGTTTATTACTGATGCTCAGTATAGAGTGAACATGTTTTTGTGATCACAGTGGTAAGGCATGTTTATAAAAATGAGATATGGGCATATTATACTCTCTAAACCAGTGAATCAAAAACACAAAAGTAAATGAGAAGTAGTACCAAGCAACAACTCATCAATTCTGGTGTAAATGGGCTTAAACCGTGCACTGCCGTGACCTCGCTTGAAAACTCTGCATAAAAGTACTGCCAGGACTTCAATGTCGTATTTTCATTTTCACCATTTAAATTGCATATTCCCTCTGTCTTAGGTACGGAAGCTAAAAGGCATTCCTCCATTGGTGTCCTTGCTTAGCAGCTCAAACCCTGAGATCCAGCTGACCTCGGCCTCCGCCCTGCGTAATCTCGTCTTCAAGAATTTAGCCAACAAGGAGGAGGTGCGGCGCATAGGAGGGATGAACGCGATTTTGCAGCTACTCCGAGACACTGACTCAGCTGAAACTCAGAAACATGTGACCGGTAAGCAACACCTATTTGCCTTGCAGTTTTGGTTATCTGAGAGACGTTTAATCTAAAACTAGGATGCTGCACATGCTGGCTTGATCTAACATACTATTAAATAAAGGAGTATAACCCAATAGTCATCAGGGGAGGATTAAGCTGGAGCCTTTCTACTGCACCAGTGAATACAAATACTATCCTCATCAGTCTACGGTGCTTATTAGGTTGGTAGTAGGTAGCAATCTTAAAACAGCCATCAATGCAGTCAGGCCTTTCATAAACAACAATCTAGCCTTGTGGTGGGTCATACTGGTGAATAATATTTTAATATATTATAATATTAATATTATATCATATTATATATAACATTATTAGTATAGTCAAATAATATATTAGTATAGTAAAATAATATTTAATACCCAAAGCTGAATTTTATCCTAATATAGTCAGGTCCATAAGTATTTGGACAACGACACAATTTTCGTCATTTTGCCTCTGTACATCACCACAATGGATTTGAAATGAAGTAATCAAGATGTGATTGAAGTGTAGACGTTCAGCTTTAATTCAAAGGGTTTAACAAAAAATATTGCGTGAACCATTTAGGAATTACAGCCATTTGTTTTTTATAGTCTCTCCATTTTACAGGCTCAAAAGTAATTGGACAATCGACTGATTTGTGGCCTTCATTTGTGTTGTGGACTGTTTCCTTGTTGTGGACTCATGATGGATTAAGGAGATAAATGGCCTGGAGTTGATTCCGTGTGTTGAATTTGCATTTGGTAGCGGTTCATGGGAACTCTCGATATGTTGCCCAAATAGCTGTCAGTGCAAGCGAAGGAGGCCATCGTTAGACCGAATAAACAAAACAGACCTATCAGAGAGATAGCAGAAACTTTAGGAGTGGCCAAATCAACAATTTGGTACATTCTTAAAAAGAAGGAATGCACTGGTGAGTTCAGCAACACCCAAAGGCAAGAATAGCACAGAAGACAACTAAAGTGGATGAATGCAGAATTCTTTTCTTGTTGAAAAGAAACACCCCTTTACAACATCTAGCCAAGTCAAGAACACACTATCGGAGGTGGCTAAGGCAAAGAAATTAAACGTTCTTAAAAACCTGAAGACCTCAACCCAGTTGAGCATGCTTTTCACTTAGTGAAGACAAAACTGAAGGAAGAAAGACCCACAAACAAGCAGCAGCTGAAGGCAGCTGCAGTAAAGGTCTGGCAAAGCATCTCAACAAAGGAAACTCAGCATTTGGTGATGCTGGTCATTTGCATCCAAGTATTAAAAATAGTTCTAATATTTATGATTGGTGGCTTGTCCAATTACTTATGAACCTGTGAAAATTAGTGGGACCCTGCAAAACAAATGGCTGTAATTCCTGAACGGTTAACGCAATATTTTTGTTAAACCCCTTGAGTTACATCACATCTCGATTACTTAATTTAAACCCATTTCAAATTGTGGTGGCGTACAGCGGCAAAATAATGAAAATTCCGTCGCTGTCCAAATACTTATGGACCTGACTGTATCTGATCAGGTCTTTGATGCTGTAAATAATTTAATGCTAATCTGTTTTCAGCATAATAACCCTCTGTCTAAAGAGAATGTCTCTTTGGAAGATGCAATGTTTTCGTTCTCAGTGAAGTGTCTGGACTACAAGTCTCAACACATTCCTTAAACACATCCCGTTCAGATCCAAACCCTGTCCTGGTTTATTTTTCCACAAATCTAACTTTAGCTGATAGTAGATAAAATCCACACGTTATTTTCCTCTTATTCGATTATTCGATTTTGGATTATTCAACCTTGCAGTGTCTCTGTGTTGAACCAGGCCTTCTGTGGAACCTGTCCTCAGAGGAAAGCATTCAACCCGATCTGCTACGTCAGGCTCTGCCTGTCCTCACAGAGAAGGTGCTGCAGCCGAACGCAAACCCCTCATCCATGGGATCTGATTTTGAACCACGTACTGAGAGCTTCTGCAATGCCACAGCATGTCTACGGTGAGTAGAACTCACTGCTCTTAATTGTAATGAACGTGGAAGTGTGAACAAATGGTTTTGAGAAGATCATAGTTGATGATTTATATTTCTCCTTCTGTTTTTATTAACTGGATTCATTTTCCTGAGTAATATTTTTTATTGTCACACTGTTGTCAGGTTATAGATGTCACAACATTCATACTTAGTTACACTTTGTTTTTTTTATACAGTGCACAGGTTATTTATTTATATAGTTGTCATGGTGCCATGCAAAACAAAAATAGAATAGAAGACGCAGATGTGAAAATTTGAACACGTACTCAAAAAACAGATGTCATAACAATTAGTACGAGTCATAGAGTGAATATTTCATAGAACATCCAATGTTTAAAAAAAAAAAACAACAACAACGATTTGGCAGAGTCCGTATTTGCCAAAATGCGTCAGATTTTGGCGGCTGTCAAATGTTAACGTCTCCTGAAGGAGAAGAGTGACAATTTGGGAAAGCTATAAGTTTAGTCTATGGAGGCAATAAGAGTCATTTGTTTTTTGCAACAAAGATTAAACATATGCTAGCACGTGGTGAAAATATCTTCCAGTTGGCAGCAAGTAAATATAGTTTAGTGCAAAATTAAAACTGTATATTCGAATTTCTTCAGTTAGAGAATGTAATATATTTTTTTCCCTCGTGCCTCCTTATGTGACTGGCATTTAAAATGTATATGGGATCTGTCTGCTGAAAAGTTCTTAGTTTATGTTTAGTTTTTTGTGATTAGAAAATGTTTTAAAGACATTACAGCCCCCCACCTGCTTAATGCATGTTATGGACACAATAGTTCATTTCTACGGGGAAATGGGGGAAATTTTCCCAGTGGGAAAATTATCCAGACAAGCAGAGATAAACGTTTCATTTGCTATTTTGATAAAAAACAAGTACTGCTTTGATTATGGGTATGAAAGTGCAACTGCATTTCATTTGTATTCTTCTGTCGCATATCATTGGGTTCTCGGTGACACCGGTCCTGCTCTTGTGAGAACAGAAATGAGTCTGGCACGTCGATCACATTATCATAATTATGACACTGAGCATGAGTCATTACATGCATTTTGCAAACAAAGATACATTCCTTATCATGTTTGACATCCCAGGGCTGTACTGAGGGCGTAGATGCATTAGTTCACACCAGCCATGTCAACAACAGTGTCTTATCTCTACTCTGACAAAACCAGTGATTAGGTCTGATTGTGTCCAGTGGGATATACAACCCAACAAACATATCATCAAAAAAAATATACAACGTCAGAGCAAAAAAGTGCAACACTACGGTTATATTAGCTGGATGTTTGGGTGAACCGTGGACGGTTATGATTAAACCCGTGTTTATTATTTTGGCGGTGATTGTTGCTGCTTGTTTTTCAGCCTCATGAGTGAGATCTACTTTATGGCAATAAACGTTCTTTCCCACAGCATTCGAACGTGGGAACGCATGCTTGTTACATCAAACGAAATTGATCTGCCGACAAAGCAGGCTGGAACAACTAACATACTTTCCGTTCAGTCCGATGTGCACCTATTTTTAAACTCCTTCAAGAGGATCACTTCGTGTGTAGATGCAAAATACGCTACAATGAGGCCTGCAGAGGATTGGTCAGTTGAGGAAAAAAAAAAAAAAGAGTGTCATTTAATGTTATTGAAAACGGTAGTAGAAATTTCAGCTTTCAAATTTTCGTAGGAGTGACAGCAGGCAGTGTTTATAATCCGTGAGAACCGTTGTGTTTCTAGGTCGCTGTTTTAATCACGTTAAGCGATATTGAGCAGCACCACATGATGTAAAACTGTTCTTGAGAAGTTGGTGTATATCGGTTTGGTCAATTAACAATTTAGGTTGCATTCATTAAGAACTCTGTGTGAACATGTTTGTTCACTGTGCCTAGCTAAAGAGATTAAGAAAATATAGAGGGGGAAAAAAAAGAGAAAATGCTGTTGTGTAATTGCAGCCTGTTCACTCTCCTTAACAACAGAAATCTGAGTTCTGGCAAACAGTCAAGCCGTCAAGCCTTGCGCAACCGTGAGGGCCTGATTGAGTCACTAGTCACACACGTGGAGTATTGTACGAACAACAGCCAGCAGGATGATAAGGTACTATTCTGTCCTAACTGGGACCTAGTCTCCATTCTCAATAATGCGAAATGTTTTTTTTTTTTTTTTTACTGATATACGGCTAAGGCAAAGCCTTAAAATTCAATCGACAGAAAATTAGGTTTTCAGCAAGGAAAGCTTTTAGACGATCTGTTTAATCATTACAACGATGACAACATTTTACTGGTAGATTAGTTACAGCTTTCCATAAAAATTCATCAGGACCCTCAGTATTTGTAGTCATTGTAATAATACACATAGCCTGAGGTGTCACTAACATACACAAAGTGGTAAACATTTTTCGTTTCCTAACAGGTGTTAATTGTTCTGCTATTTGCCCGCAGTCTGTGGAGAACTGTGTGTGTGTTCTGCACAATCTCACCTATCAGCTGGAAAACGAGGCACCTGAGGTGTTCACCAAGATACACAAGCTGGCTAAGAGTTTGGAAAGCCGCTCTAGCGCGCCTGACACCAGCCCTATCGGCTGCTTTAGCAACCAGAGCCGCAAGATCCAGCAAGAGGTCAGTTTACTGTGAGCAACGTTTAACGTTCACTCAAGCATTTGGAAAAAAGAGTGCCACTTTTCATTTCTGAAAAAGTCTGATTTACAATTCTGGAATAATTACACTTGTTGTTGTTGTCGTTTTATTGTTTTAACCCTTATGTTTGTTTCACGTCAAAATAATGTATTTGACATTTTTATTCAAATTTAAACAATATTAAAAACCATTTTTCCAGCATGAATATCCATGTGTTTAGCTTAATTTGGCTATAATTTTCAAATCACATTTATATTTGTATAGATTTTTTGGGTTTTTTTTTTGTTCCTTTCGCATGACCTCTTATTTCCTTTCCTACTTGTACTTGGCTGTCATCAAGAGGATCATCAAGCATATGAAGGGGCAATTTGTGTTTGTTTATGGACATTATGAAATATAATTTATGTTGCTAATAGGTCAGTAAGATGCATAATAATAATAACTGCTAAGTAGGGAGCAAACCGAGAGGTTTAAGTCACTTCCTTTCCACCCACAAAAACAGCTGAGAGTACAATATACGTAAAGTGGATATTATGAATCAGTACCATGTCTTATGAGTAGTCTGTTGTGCTTTTGCTGTCTTGAAGAGTAACTCCGAATACCCACTGCTGGATGATTTCGATCCCAAAGGCAAGAGTCAGCTTATTCACCCAAAGACGCTGGGGTTGTATCTGAATCTGATTGGCTCCAGTCAGAACACAACAACCCAGGAAGCATGCTGTGGAGCACTGCACAACCTCACCGCCAAGAAGGGCTTCGTAAGATCTGATTTTTAACCCTTCTGCTTGCTTGCTGCCTAGCTATTAACGCATTGTTTTGCCTGGTCCCACCCCTCTTCATTTTATAACACAATTACACAATTAGGGACAGCCAAGTGCTGGGGTTGAAAAATTTATACATTCAGTATTTGGCCAAATGAGAAATATATTTTGACCAGTAAGAGCACAAGTCTCTGATCAACTGGTCATGTGGAGTACAACAGAAAACCTCACTGGTTTTATGTCTACGTTTGGGATTGCAAAATCCGTTTGTGTAAATTCCGAGCCGTTTTTCTGTTTGTTGCCACGTTGTCTATCACTACATGAATTGAGCACCATTTTGAATGGCCCAGTAATTAACAGGTTATTTTCAACAGGATCTCACAAATATAAATTTAAGTGTTTAGTATTTAAGTGCCTGTATATCGATTTGTGTGATCAAAATCCTTAAGCGTGACAAAATAGATTGTTGTAATCTTTTCATAGCAAATTATCCAGCAAGTTAAGCTTACTTAAGTTTAAAAGTTACATAAGTATTTCTCTGTATTCAGAGTCCGCTTATGCAGGTGATTTTCTGGACCGCCCGTTCAGATTATTAAAATGACTGTGGCCTCCAGTACTGTGGCATTAAAATATTGTGGTTATAACAATCTGTTAGTTAGGCACTGGACCTAATACTACTCCTCACTTATAAATATCGCACCAAAAAATGGCTTAAGTTCAATGTCAGAATTGTGTGTCACCGAGACACACCTTTTTTCGGCTGAACTCCTCCACATGCATGCAACTCATGCAATAATCAGTTAAGAGTAGTGCTTAAGTCACGTCCGTAATTTAATAAAAAGTGTTCGTTTCCCTTTATGTATTTAGACTTTTGGAACACCCTGTATGTGTGTCTGTGTGCGTGTGTGGGTGTGAGTATATATATATATATATATATATATATATATATATATATATATATATATATATACACACACAGTCATATGAAAAGTACACCCCGTGGAAAATTGTTGGCTTTTACATATTAATATATGTATATATATATACAAATATATATATATACAAATTTTGTTATTAGATTTTCATTTGATGACTTCTACATTATGCAGTCGATTTCCAAACATTGGGTTTCTCGCACACAATTAAATGTTACAGAAAAATGTGTGTATGTCAGTAATGAAAGCAGCGTATCATGTGTTAATATGCTGCATTTCAGACAAAAAGCTTCAAGTGGCTTTAAAAAGCTATAATAAAGTCTCCAGAAGTAGCTGGTTCTGCAAGATGCTCAATAAAAACCTACAGATCATGTCCTTGTGAAACTGTACTAATTCTACCTGAGACTACTTTTTTTATTTTATTTTTTTAAAGCGAAGGGTCGTAACACCAAATACTGCCTTTGTTTAATTTATTACTGACAATTAATCAAATGCAGTTCAAGCTTCAGTAATTCCACTGAAAATATATAGGAAGCCGTTACTGAGTATGTAAGACTTTAAGTAAAGTATTTCGATTATATGAACACCTAAGTATTTGTGAGGAACTTGTTAATGTGGTTTATCCTTTGTTTGTTTGTATGTTTTAGGTGTCAGATATATTGAGTCACTCCATCGTTCAGAAGCTGAATGGTCTGCAGACCCTCTCTCCACAGCTACAGTCATCAAATCTTACCCTGAAGAACAGCATCATTACACTGATAGGGAACCTGTCTCGACCTCCACATCTTCACAGAACTCTGGGTAAATTGACTGTACATTTACTACATTTGGCATCCTTATCCAGCGTGACCTACAGGTGTATTTGATTGTCTACGTGGAAAAAACAATCATCTCTTATGCTAGAGCAGATCAGAATGAGTGTAGAAAAAAAAAAAAGCAGCAAGACGAGGCACCGTCAAATACTGTCTGTCTACATGCAAGACTTGACCATTACCATGAAATTGGAAGGGACTATAGTTTTGGACTACAGCTTTGTTGCGTTTGTGTTTGAGACTATTGCAGGCAGCTAGCCAGTGAAAGGGAAATCATGGCAGAGGCGTAGCAGTCATGCACAATACACTTGTCCTTTGGTGCAGTCAAGCCTGTGATTTATTTAAGTAATGATCAAACATTCAGAGCTGGTTTAACTTGTGGCTTAACACCCTCTTAGCTTCCCATTTTAAGTGTGTGTGTGTGTGTGTGTGTGTGTGTGTGTGTGTGTGTGTGTGTGTGTGTGTGTGTGTGTGTGTGTGTGAATGTTGCTGGTAATAAGTTGTGCTGTGCAATAGTAGTTTGGCTTGTGCTGCATTGCTAGTTGTTGCTGGCGAAGTTGTATGGTTGCATGATTTATTTTTTTTGTCTGTTGATGGAATATTGTATGTTTTATACAATTTTAGTCTGCCGTCGGTTCTTACATTGTTATATCGTGATACGTGCCGGTTGTGGCTAGTAAATGGCTGTATATGGAGTTTGATAGTATAATTGTGTGGTGTATCATGTTGTTGATTGTGAAATATTATTTTAATATGCCATGTTTTGTTCTTTTTTTTTTTTTTATTGCTCTCCATGTTGCACTATGCTGTTGATAAAGGCTTGTGTTGTGTAACCTTTTGTTAAATGTTAAATTGTTAGTCAAACTGTTTGCTTGGTTGCGTGATTGTTGCTGATTGTGCTATGTGTAATTACACGGCAGTGCGTCAGGCTCTTCCTGGTCTCGTCAAGACCTTTACATCTGACCTTACTCCAGAGTCTGATAGCGCCATGGCAGTGGCCTGCCACACAGCAAACAACCTGATGAGAGCAGACCCTGAGTTGGGGAAGAAATTGCTAAGCGATTCCATTATCAATTCACTCAGTAACATGAGTGAAGACACGTGAGTGTCTTGTTCTGAATTAAAAACAAAACATACACACAGACAAAAACAACAACAATTGTGCTACTGGTAGTGAGTAAATATTCAGATATGTGTTCTGATGTGTTGTGTTTTTCACAGGAACATGCCGAAGGCCAGTAAGGCTGCAGGAGCTCTCCTTAATAGCCTCTGGTCTGACAAGAATATTCAGAGTTTCCTCAAGAAGGTGAGGTGTTCAGTCAGTGCTTTACATCTAATAAGGATTTTGCACCTTTCTTCTACCATAAATTGCTGTTCTACCTTCTTTCTTTTTCCTTCCTCCCTCCCTCCCTTCTTTCCTTTCCATTTCGTTTATTTAAACCAGAAGCTTGCAGTCCTTACCAGAGCTACTGCACAGAAGCATAAAAATAATGGTTTTCTCTACAAGACTAAACAGGCCTAGTCATCAACTATGCAGCATGCCTCATGCAAATGGATCCCTGATAGGGAATTAAAGTTGTATCGGTCTACTGTATCACAACACCAACACAATCCATATTATCCACTTTGCGTCCTTCAATAGTAGAGAGACGATCAGTCATCAAGCACGCTGAAAACAGATGATTAAAAATCATAGAGTTGCACAGTGTCAAACAATGTGAGTGGTTAGCTCTGTGCATGCAGAAATAGATTCTATGGCAGAATAATGTCGTATCCAATTGCTATCAATATTCCTTGCATTATTTTGCCGTTAACACACGACAGCGCAAGACAAGATATGGTGCTATTTTTAATGTTGTTTAAGAAAGTAAAACGTGTCATTGTCAACACAGAGCCAATTTTTAGGAAGCATTTATTTAACATTTATTAAAGGAGTCTCAGTTGTAAGCACTCTGTAACAGTCAGAGGAGATTATATTTTCCGGTTTCTCAGTATAATGACCAGCTGCGTTATTTGAGAGCGAGAGAAGGAGAGAGTAGTTGAGAACAGGAACTAACTTGTCTCTCGGATGTTCCACGACATTAACAATGAACTAATAAAAAGCACGACGCCATTCATAAAGAAATTGAACATTGTAATCGTTGGCATATCGTGGCGGTATAAGTGGAGGAACACAATCCAGACCAAATATTTATACGAAAATAATGCACTTCGAGGGTAGCATAACCCCCAGCATGCATTATTTTTGTGTAACAGCATGGTCTGGAGTGTGTTATCCCTTACATCAATAACAAGCTACAAATAAAGGTGCCATTTTTTGTTGACTAGATCTCCAACAACTGTAATTGTAAAAATGTAATGAACAGCTGTTGTTTCTCAACATTTCAGTGCTTTCTATGCATGGAAGTTTTTTTTATTTTTATTTTGCATTTATTTTTATTTAATCCCTGCTAACAATGTTTCAGGGTGCAGAGAATACATGTAACTATTGGGAATTGTTGTGATATGGTTAGGTAAAAACCTAACCCTAAATTGCACTTACAATTTTACAAGGCATGAGATAACCGTTTTAAAGGATGTCAATATTTATGGAAAGAGACCGATCAAAGGCTCCAGAGAAGGCTTTCTTATAGCTATGTGAGAACAAGAGGTAATATAATACTGTGAGGAACTTTGATAAGGAGCGCTTGTGTTATAAGTACTTTCACACATAAGATAAGACACACAAAGAACACAGTGACTTGTATGTTTGTAGTCTTGTGTGCAATTGTCCTGTCACGCGTCCGTGTTCCCGATGGACAATTTGACATCTAATAAGAGAAAAATGTGAATTTCCTCATCACGAGCTTGGAAATTTAGCAGTATTGTTTGAATGACAACTAACTTTGGAAAAAAACAAAAACTATTATTAATTCTGAATACTTGTTTCATTTGAATACATGCCTCGTGCCTGACCCTGACAGACTATTTCTAACTGACAGGTGGTATTTGTTGGACATTTAGAACATGCAGCACTTTTAACGAAATATTTAGGAGTGAGTAAACATGCCAGAACTGTCCTATACTTTAACGACAGGATGATTGACACTGGGTCTACATACTGCAGAGTCTAGGTCCAGATTCTAATGTTGCCAATGCCCTGATGGATTTCTTTGAAAGGCAGCAATGGAATAGAACTATAACTACATTTTTTTTTGTAGACCCACACTACAACAAACTCTATAATTGGCTAGTAGTTCTTTCGCTGTCTTCCGGCCAACTGGACATTCGAGAAGATGCTCACATCCCCATAGGAATCGTAGCAAAGCAGTGGCACTTGAGAAGCATTGCACTTTTCCCCCATTCCTGCTTGACGAATATCTTTTTCTGAATCTTTTAAACCCTGCCGTGGGTTTAAATATGTTCAAAGATGTAGTATAATGCACGCAGGCATGAGAGATCCATGGCAGTGAAGCATTGTACATAAATATACTCAGCTGGGCAGGACAAAACTGTAAAATGTCTAGAGGCTGTTTACGTACACAAACTGTGAGCTTTATTTCCCCTGATCCAGCCAGAGCGCACTACACTCTTGACAGTCTGGTAATTAATGCCAGTTGATTTTCTGACATTCTTGACAGCACTGATCTGTTTACTATAGTGTTGCAGATCTTAGCGTGTAGCTGCAGATGCAGGGTGGAGGTGAGAGTATATTAGGGCTGGGAGTGGAAAGGTGGATAGGTTTGGGTGTGTGACTTCTGCTTTCAGTTTAAAGCTGTTACATGTTGCCAAGCTAGTAACAAGGAGAGGCTGAGTGAAAGTGGGTGTGCTCCAGTCCATGTTTCAGTGAAAGGACCTTTGTTTGTGATGAAGAAGCAGTAGGTAAAAGGTAAAGGGGGTGTTGAGAAAACGTGTGTCCAGTATCGAATTGAATCTTATCACACTAGTTTCCATGACAAAAGCTGTTGTCTTATATAAATACCTTGATTGAAAAATAGGGTCTTACAGGGTTTCGTATCGGTTTGTGTTATTTAAAAAAAAAAAAAAGGCTGTTATAACTGCTTTATAATGACTTTTTGGTGTAAAATTGTTTTGTTCGATCTTCTTTTTATTACCATGTTGTTATCATGATTTATGGATTTTATAATCATATACGTTATTATCATATACGTTTTAATTCAACATTGGGGATTTTTGCATCGGTTTAAGAATGACAGATTGTTTGGTTGTTTAAATTCGGATTGAACTTTTCTTGACATATTTTTGTGGTTAAATTAGTCACATGCCTGTTTTGTAGTCAACATTTTTACATAATAAAACTGTGTGATGTAATAGACTATGTATATTTTGTAATAATGTTTTGTTTGTTTGTTTGTTTGTTTCATTTCCAGCAAGGGATGAATAAGACAGTCTTTGTGAATGAGACAACTTCAGCTGCCTTCAGGGCTCTTCAGATCATTGAGTAATTTGACCGCAGTAGTCCAATTCTACAGAACAGCTACAGAAAATGACTTGCATACCTTTACATATCCAATAAAATCATATATTCCTGTCCGCTTTAAATATAAAGAACTGCAGAGGTAATGAAAAAGCAGCTAAGGGGAATGTCAATAAGCTTCACAGCGCTGAGTTTGCACAGAACTGGAAAAAAAAAGTCTATTTCTTTATCTTTGTCATTTCTCATTAATTTTGTGTTGCATGGAAGCACCGTTATGGAAACTTATTACATTTTTATTGCAATTTTTGAAAAAAAAAAAAAAATGGCTTCACATTTTCTAACTATTGGATGTATTGCTATTGTGAGTATGATGTCTAACGTGAATAGAAAAGGAATGATGTCTGCCTAAACGAAAGGGATAAACTGCTATATTTCATGGCTTTTTATTTGGAATATACTTGTGTTAAAATATAGAAAAACATTGCAAAGATTTGGGTTCTGGTTCCTGCCAAACCGCTACAGCTAACATTAGGGTGAGGTATAACACACCAAGGTATTATTATGAATATGAATGTTTTTTTGTTGTTTTTTTTCCTGATGCATTGCCTTTTAATAATCTTTCACTTGTTCTTAAGAATTGAATAGGGTTCCTTTGTAGTTGGTCATTTCATTTGAGTCTCATGTTTGAGTTGTTAATATCTTTTTCCCCAGCAGAAACCAAATAAAGCTTTTTGCAATGGTATTTTGTGTTTCATTTATGCTTGAAAAATCCACCCTGAGACATGTTAAACATGTTCCTATTGAAATATTTGTGCTAAAAGAATCTGGTGCTTATTCGTAATCCGGTTGTTGTACTTTCCCATGAGAAGTTAGCAGTTCTTTGCTGCACTGATGCCACATGAGAACATTGCTGGAGCAGTTACAATGGTGTTTAACAGGAAAATAAAATAGTCATCTAAAAACAATTCAGATTTAGCTGTTAGTAAAAAAATAAAGAGCATCTTTTTTCACCAATTTTCAGCAGCATTCAATGTCATATTAAGGAGAAATCCAGTGTAGAATTAGGGAAGATAATAAAGGTTTGACTCAAAGTTCCAGAATGCAAATGCTGCTATACAACGCAGTGGGTTGGAGGCAGGAAAAACGTAAGCGTAAGTGTCTGAGCGACTCAGTAGTCAAGGTCCAAATTGTATGGCTAGATGACTATGTCAGAGAATCTCCAAAACATCTAATGGTCCCGGTATGCAGTGATTAGTGCCCACAAAAAGTGGTCCAAGGAAGGAAAACCAGTGAACCAGCAACAGGGTCATGGGTGGCTCAGGAATGGTTTGATGAACATGACAAAAAGTTCAAGGAGTTGACTTGACCTCCAGATTCCCCAGATCTCTATCATATCGAGCATCTGGGGGATGTGCTCGTCAAACAAGTCCAGTCCACGGAGGCCCCACCCTGTAACTTACAGGACTTGAAGGATCTGCTGCTAACGTCTTGGTGCCAGATACCACAGCACACCTTCAGAGGTCTTGTGGAGTCCATGCTTTGACAGGTCACAGCGTTTTAACGGCACAACATGGACCTACACGATATTAGACAGGTGGTTTCAATGTTAAGGATATTAGACTTTAGGTAGGTCTAGCCAGTACATGACTTTATTGTTTGATTTGACCACCTTGAAGGAACCGTGTGTACTTTCTCTCAAGTCTCCTACAAACCTGCTTAATCAGAGGTCTATGGTGGACAGCCGCACTTTGTCTCCAGGTTTGTACACAGGAGTTTAGCCCTATGCCAGGCCACCATTCTCTTGGTTTATAGGGTCACCTGTTCTACTTCGTATGTGCTCTGCCACACCTGTTCACTCCAACAGTAGTAATTGATGGTAGTGGATACGATCCAGCAGAAAAGATGTGGCTGGTAGCCCAGAACACACTGGAATGAGGTCAGTTTGTTGTCCGAGTGCCTTAAAAGGTTCTGGGAGTACACAGCCAATGGACTAGTCCTCCTGATTGTTAGAGCAGAAAGTGCAGAGGAAAAAAAAAGGCTTGTTTTCTGATTGGTCCTCTACACATGGCTTTTAGCTTGGGGAGTTATATCCCAATGTTAAGCTCATCAAAACTCCCAGTGTCTCCAAAAAGTAGCCCCACACTTAGGCCCCTGATTAGAAACTATGTCCTCTGGAATTCCAAAATACCTGAACAGCAGTGACCATGATTGAACAACAACTAAGAGGCCTGAAAGTTGATGGTTAGGGCTGGCAATTGAATCCGTCAGAGGGACTTATAAAAACCAATCAGTGAACACCAGAATTTTAGTCCACTGCCAAATGGGTCCATGGATCTTGGAGGACAGCTGATCTGCTGGAAAAGAGTGATCCTAGGTGATTAATTTATCAAGGTGTTTAGGTGGTGCTAGGGCTGCAACAATTCATCGACAAAATATATCAAATTTGATCCAAATTTTTGATCCGAAAATTGTCACCTTTTAGTCTGTTATAAAGCTTGCTGTGGCATGCATTGCATCACTAAGAATTTTGATAGGAAATGGAGAGCGTTACAGTAAGAGTGTTAGAATTACTTGCGTTTTGATGTTTAGAATAATTTGACTTGATCATTCATTTGTGTAGATCCTGAGAAACAGTGGGAATGCAATGTCCATTGTTGGACCATGCTTATTAACCACCGGGTGTTCTGTTGAGTTGTTCTACATCACCTTTATGGTTTCTACCCTATCAATAAGCATTATCATGTGCATTCTGGTCATAAGGTTAGAAGTTTGTATAACAACATGACCAATTCAAAATGACTGAACCTGCTCTTGAATGATACATTTACAAACCTTTTACTTCAAGTATCTTCACTTCAAGATACAACTCACGCCATGTTCCTTTTATTTGAATTATGCATACTGTGTATGATTCATAATCAGTGTCCTGTTAACATTAATAGCATGGATAACTGTGTCCTTATGTTAGATATGAGTTCTGTAGTAGTATTCGTTATGCAGTATTTAAAAATAAACATGTTATAGTATTTTTTTTCTTCTTTAAAACAATTCAACTAATTGATTAACCAAAATATAATTGATCGATTAATCTATTATTAAAAGAACTGCTAGTTTCAGCATTACGTGGCACATAGGTTTTAATCGCATGGCACTGTAAAGGGGCTGGTTGGTTATTACGTTATGTTTCGGTTATTTCTTGGTCAGTGCCCATGCTTATTGTATTGTAGATGCAGGACTCTTCTATGGGAAAAGTGCGATGGGGACATGAATGAGTGCGCACATTGGTGTTCTTGGACTGAGGGTAATGCAAAACTGTGATATTAAAGTGGGGGATAAAAGATTGCCCATTTAACTTGTTGGGTTGCTTAGCCAGCTTTATTGGACATTTTTGAGGGCTGTGTAAAGGACAGGGGGTGCTTTGCTTTCTCGGGCCAGTGGAGCCACTCTAAACATCTTGCAGGACCTGCAAGGTGCTTCTGAGTCTCCAGTGTTACCGTGTGGCATTAATAAGCTATTTCAGAGCTGAGGAGACTGAGGGCAGTGGATAATGGCACTTGACAGTGAGCTTGTTTAGTCCTCTGTAATCAGTACATGGCCTGTGTCTCCCTAAAATGTTCTTTTAGTGTCCTAAAAGAATTCTGTGATATGAAGTTCATGGTAGTTTGTGGTGCTGGTTGTGACATGAGGAATCACACATTTTCAAAGATAATATTAAATGTAAAATAACACTGCAAGTGTTATCATAAGCAAGTAAGAAATTATTTGGCTACAGCGTCTGTTAAGTTGCTGTTTCCTCTGAACATATGAGGTCATTCTTAGACCAGAAGAAAATCTATTTTCACTCTATTGATTTTTTATTTTATTTGTTTTTTCCTACAGTAAAAGCCCATAATGCTAACAATACTGTAGAATAATTTCAGATTTCTTAATCCCGGTATACTGAGTGATACATTGGTATACAACTCTGTTGTGTATGATTCTCAGAATATTCCTGGTTAATTCTTGGCAAATATTTTAAGTTCTGAACATAATAAGTAATATCGTGTATGATAACAGCAACAAGCTGTCAATACTTCTTAAAAAAAAAAAAAAAAAAAAAAAAAAAACCTGTGTGCATGATAGAATTCCACAGAACTTGATAATAGTGACAAGTCAGCTATTTTTGCTGTTGCTATTTTGATTGTTGCTATTGTTTGAGAAACAGACAACAAATTTAATCATGATTTATTGGTTTACAATGTACAACTGTGGTTATGGACGTGTGGATACTGATGTGAATATGGTCACATTTGTCACACTGGTGATGTTCTTGACACGTTAAAACATTCCGCTGGTGATGGCCTTCTATTTTCTCAAACCTCTCTTGCTCCTGGGCCCTTTGGTACTAAAAGACCAGACAAGTATAGCAAGAAGAAAATAACTGATAAGACACATAAAAAAAGAGCATTGTCAGATATAAAAAAAAATGTTAGCAAGGAGAAACTGAGTGCTCCTCAATGTGCAGTCAATAAAATAATATAATCCTTACTGACATCATTTCCAACTTACAAACTGTTCAATATGATTGCTGGTTTTGAAGAATGATTTGATATACATAGCATCCTGCACTATGTTGTTTTGTCAAATAAAATAATAAATAAATAAAAAAACATGTAAAAAAATGTAATAATAAGGGAAATACAAAAAAAATTGTGTAGTGTTTCATATTATTAAAGGGAAAGTTTATTATTTATGTTTAATGATAATGCTCTATTGTAAAAAAATTTTTTTTTTAAATTCCCAATCCTTCTAATCTTTGCCACACCCTCCAGCTGAAAGATTAGCATACGCCCCACTTCTGTCTGATCTCAGTAAATTTTTTTTTTTTAAAGAAAGGACCACACCCTTAACCTTTGACTACACACCCAAATAGCAGATCAACACTGAATCAACATTGAAACAATATTAATGCATCAACCAAACTATCATTGAACAGTGAAAATTAGATCAAGATGGACATAAAATTAATATTTGTTTGAATTAAATTAAACTGCTTATTTAACATCCAATCAAAAGACACCCTGTGTACAGATTGTTATAAACTGGATAACAAAGTGACTTAAAACAATTAGATGGATTGCTATTAAATTTCCAGTTTGGGAAATGAAGCTGACCGAAAATCAACATTGATTCACTGCTTGTCTTTTCAACACTGAAAAACCAACAAATTACCAACATTGATTCAATATTATTTAGCATTGACTATTCAACCTCAACCAAAATGATGATTCAACATTTAATCAGTCACCTTGCTAGTTATCTCTGACTTCAAGATGACAGTTGCTGTCATCTGTCTGTCTGTCTGTCTGTCTGTCTCTCTCTCTCTCTCTTCTCTCTCTCTCTCTCTCTCTCAATCTCTCTCTCTCACTTTGACTTGCCACTCACTCATCAACCTGCCCTGTGCCAGCCTGCCTACAGCAGGCTCTAATTTCTCTGACATTTCTGATCTCCCTCTGACACATATCCCTGAGAAAGAGAAGAATATGATCGTGACAGAGATCATTTGTTCCATGGGAGAGGCCTAAAGAAACGTCTTAATCCTCTTTGAAATAGAAGATGGGATTTGTACCAAGGTCATCCATCATGTAGCAGAATATAAGCAGAATTTTTTTTTTTAGCAGGTCCTCCTGAGATGCAAACAATAGGCAACAGAGTGATTATTAGGTAAGGGAAGAAACGGGACGGGCCAGACATTATTTAGTAAATTAGTGGTGACTACACACACGTCACCTTTGCAAGTAGACACAGATCTGCTATGAGTCAAATTTCAAATGAGTCAAAAATTTGTCAATTTTCATATATAAAGATAAAATTGACAATGTTCATGGCGGTATCACCCAGCATGACAACCTGCCTTCAGGGGTCATGGCATGTTTTATTACTATTAATTAATTTTTTATTATTATTTTTTTTAAATACACACCTGTGCATTGACTCATGCAAATTGTTACCTTTTTGTTAGGGACAGTGACTGGGTGTTAGAGGACTTGATGTTTTGAATGCCAGTTCTGTGGTTTATTTTGTACTACTGGTTGGTATAATTATACTGCCTGACTTCACACATGGCTTAGTGTGGCTTCTCAGCTGTCTTTCCTCTCTGTCTTTCCCTTGCAATTGTATCCACCCAGGTTGAATGTCTCTCTCTGTGTTCCATGCCGTGTTTCTTTTTTGAGACACCTTTATTTAACACCATGCTTTTGTGCAGTTAGTCCCGATGGGCCTAGTTCAGAGGTCGTGGCATAATGAACGCCAGCTGTTACTTCAAACAGAATGTTCGGGAACATGGCAAACACGAAGAGAGAGGAGAAGAGCCTTAACACTGTCACTGTATAGCTTGTTTGCACATGACGTCACTGCATTGCTGTGGCGCGACATGCAGATAGAGGGCAGGAAGTGATTTTCTACACAGGAAGCACTACAACAAAGGGGGGGGGGGTGTCACTTTGTCAAATGCTATGTTTATGTTTACGTAACGTTAGCTGTTTCCGTATTTTGTAATGTTAAAGTAATTGTTCGAGTTTGTATTCCTGTAACTGAACAGTTGCTTATATGTACAACCTTGATGGCAGGCAAGTATTTCTACTCTGTAGAAAATCGCTCGTCTTCATAACATGTTGGATCACGTCCAACATATGTTGTGATTTTCTGTTTATACTTTTCTCTTGTAATAGTGTCTAAACCAGTACACTACGGACTTTCCTCCATCTCGTCCGTTCTGTTTTGCACTTCCTGCACTTCGTCTGAATTCCGCGCCTCATCAGAACCACGTGACTGCAAACAAGCTATTGAAGGAAACCAATTGGCAAATGGTTTCTGTTGGAAGTCAGTGCATTACTTTAAGTGAGGAGATACCTGTTTGGTTGATTAAAGAATGATGAAAACACTATGAACCGTAAGTACTCACATTATCTGGTGGTCACTGATCCTGTTTCTCAGAACAGTGACCTACAGACAGAATCAGAGATATGACACTGAAACAGAGATATGGCACATAGCCTCTACACAAAGTATGTCCGTCTCTTTCAAATATCTGGGAAGCAATCCAGGGACTAGATATACAGCAGAACCAGGTAGTCCTGCCAAGTCTGGCTTAGGTGTGAATCCCACAGCCTACATGAGTTATGCTTTAATAACTCTGTCAACAGACGTTCATGTGAAAATGAGCAAAAGAGGTTGCAATAAGTGCCTTACATGGCTAACAACTTTGTTGAGTGTGCCTTTTACATTCGTTATATTAGATTTACTTTCACAGCCAATAGATTACCTCATATTTCTGGATTTATCTTTTTTTTTTTTTTTTTTCCTTTTTGTTCTGTATGACATGAGACACGATAAACAGGACGAACCAGTCACTGATATGACCTTGTAGTTTTGTCTGTGGCTTTGCAGCATTTATAACATTTTTTAAAAGATGCATTATCAGCCAAATTGTGAACTATTTGTTTTGAAGCCGGTTGGACTTGTGCACTGTACCTGAGCTTCTCAGCATTCAGGTCTTCAACATTGAGCTCTTTACGCCGTTCACTAAGAATCTTTCTCTTCTTCTCTCTCTCCGTTTGTTTCCTCGGTACTCCCCGCCTGTCTGTCTGCAAATCAAGATAATGATCATGATCAACCAGGTGAAAGTCACTTAGCTACACCCAAAAATGAGAGGATTAACAAGCATTACCTTCTGCATATACCCGGTGAATTGTAAACCTGTCAGAACCTTCTTTTTCTTGGCATCTTCTTCAGCTTTTTTCTTTGCCTCCTCCTCTTCTTTCCGTGCCTTTTCTTCCTAAAGTACACACATCATATTAGTTAACTGTGGATAAACCCTTGAGTATTGAACTGATCAAAATCGCTGACTCACCGCCAGCCTGTTCTGGTGTTCTCTCTCTTTTTCTGCACGGATTCTCTGCTGCTCTGCTCTTTCTGTCCGTCGTTTTTCCTCATTTTCAGAATAAAATACAAGTGTCAATCAACGTTTAAAAAAAACAGATGTTTTTACCACAGAATAATAAAGCCCTTCGGTGGGCAGCAGCTGTGAATAATTAGTTAATGATTAATGATAATGATTCATTCATTCATCTTCAGTAACTGCTTTATCCTGGTCAGGGTCACGGTGAGCCTATTCCACAAAACGCTGGGTGTGAGGCAGGAACACACCCTGGATGGGGTGCCAGTCCATCACAGGACACCATACACACACACACACACACACACACACAGATTCACACAGTCACACCTAGGGGCAATTAAGTATATACACCAACTGGCATGATTTTAGGAGGTGGGAGGAAATCGGAAACTCACGTAGACAAAGGGAGAAAATCCGAAACTCCACAACTTGTTGAACACTTGAACCTTTTAAACTTTTTACCTGTTTTAGATTATGATGATACTTTGTTCATGCATGTTTCAAGCGCAGCTTTGAAGTCACTGGATTCTGGCTACTATATGAACTTATGAAGGTTCATAAAAATGCCTGAACCTACAGTATACTGATCATAGTCGCTTCTCAAATGAGTGATTACCGTCTGCTATCAATGCACACATGGCTAACACTGGAGTAGGTTTGTATATCATGTAATTCTTGGTCAACTATCCATCTAGCATGACATATCATTTGCATTTTTGTAGTTACATTCGTTTTTATGTTCCATTGATGAGATCGTAATTTGGCAAAACAGGTATTAGTTACAGCATTCCATCATCATAGAATGACATAAAGAAACTTGTTTAAGTAATCTCATGAATAGAATTTAAGATATTTATAAGGAAGACGTTACTACGACTGAAATATTCATTTTAGTGTCACAGATGCTGTTATCAGTATAAGTTGTTAGGTTTTGTGGCAGCACGTTGTTTGTAGTAGTTATTGTGCTTGACTTGGAGAGGGCTCCCATGTAAAAAGAACCTGAGCTCAGTATTTTACCAGGGATCCTGCAGCAAACCTGTTGTAAGCTGTTGAAAGCAGAACTGTTGTAAGCAGTCCATTAGTGGTGGGCAGCTGTGGTTAAGGTGGTAGAGCAGGTTGTCCACTAATTGTAGGGTTGACGGTTCGATTCCGGCCCACATGATTCCACATGTTGATGTGTTGGGCAAGACACTGAACACCAAGTTGCTCCTGATGGCAAGCTAGTGCCTTGCATGGCAGTTCTGCTACCATTGGTGTGTGTGTGTGTGTGTGAATGGTTCAGTGAGAAACAATGTAAGGCACTTTGTAGAGCCACGGTTAAAAAAAAGCACTATATAAGTGCAGACCATTTGACTTTAAATGTTGTTTTTTCCGCAATTTTTATTATTTTTTTTGCAGTTCCTGAGGTGAAAAAAAGATACATCTCTCTGTAACTCACCATTCTACTGGATAGGGAAATTAATTCCTCCTCCTCTTTTTTGCGGCTCTCAAAGTGTGCCTCAATTAGGGACTGTAGCTCTGTCAGGTCCTTCTCCATGCGCTTACGGTGGATATCCTGCACATCCAACACCAGAACATTATTTATTAGTTTTACAGTAATACAGTTTTAGAAACAGTACCATCTGTTCGAAACTGTTCAAGGGGTAATTGTCCAATTTTTTTAATTGTATTTTTTGTTCTACACATTTATTCCTAGGAACTGAAAACTGGCAAACACACTATGACTAGAAAGAATAAAATGTTCAGTCATGCTTCAACCTGTACTTACATCAAAGTCAACTTTTTCCCCATCAGGTATTTTGGGAGGGACCATGGGTGGCAGAAAAGATCTGAAAATGAAAAAATAACAATAAACAAGTTTTTTTTTTCCCCCCTCGTAAAACATTAATGAAATTTTAATCTTTTTGTCACACTGTCACTCACTTTGGCTTTGGTTTTGCATCTTCTGTGCCACCCAGTGATTATGAAGAAGAAAGATATAGAAAAGAAAGTCTGAAAACCAATGTAACCATTAAAAAAACATAAAAATGTCACATTCGTATGCTTTCCTAACCTTCCTCTCCATGTTCCATGGCCACACCTACAGAAAGAGAAAGGCTCTAGGTAATGTTTTCTCATAGCTATGTGAGGACAAGACCAACACAGGCCCAACACTGAGGTAATACAATACGATAAGAAGCTTTGATCAAGAATAATGTGCTCATATATTCGACTCAAGGGGAAGAGGCAGAGGTTTTCATTACCGTTAAAACAAATGTTTACTGTTGTGACGACTGGGGGAAAACATTAGAGGCTTATCGCTGGCTGTGCTGTTGGCAGCTGTTAGACACATACATATAATATATGAACGATAGATAGATAGATAGATAGATAGATAGATAGATAGATAGATAGATAGATAGATAGATAGATAGATAGATAGATAGATAGATAGATAGACAGACAGACAGACAGACAGACAGGTAGACAGACAGACAGACAAGTAGATAGATAGACAGACAGGTAGACAGATAGACAGACAAACAGACAGATAGATAGATAGACAGACAGACAGACAAGTAGATATATAGATAGACAGACAGACAGGTAGACAGACAGACAGACAAGTAGATAGACAGACAGACAGACAGACAGATAGACAGATAGATAGATAGATAGATAGATAGATAGATAGATAGATAGATAGATAGATAGATAGATAGATAGATAGATAGATAGATAGATAGATAGGCAGGCTCAGACTGTAAACTATCTCTTATTGTTGCAAGAACAGGTTATAAAAGTAATCACAGCATGAATATCCACCTAGAAATTTCCTACAAGAAGTCATGCTTATTATTTGTAATATTTTTTTTATTTTTTATTTTTAGCTCAAGCATGATCCTTAAAAATGTGCATATTTGCATATATCCAGCCTTTTGTAATAACGGTATTGCAAAGACCAATGCTGTAATAACAGTTAGCAGATCATTTATCATAGGTCAAAGAAATAAGCAGGAATATATAACAAATAGTTAAAATGTTTTAATATAAGGATAAAAATAACTGCATGAAAAAAACAATTTGAACTACACATTTTAAAAAAACAAAACAACAACAACAAAAAAATGTTTTTATTATTTCTGTAACAGATGAATGGCATGCATAGAACCAAACAAATGTTCTGGGCAAAAGTGCTATCTACCCTCTTCCACATATATGCCTGCAATTAGCTATTGTCACTGTGATTGACAGGGCATAGCCAATTTTGCTCTCTTGGACTCCCAAGATTGATGGATTTCTGGATTTCTTTTGCAGCAATTGCCAAATATCCGTTTTCAAAAATTTAATTTAGGTTGGAATTTTGATGTTGATGTTGATAAAGAAAGTAAGAAGGTGTAGAAATTTGAAAGTAAATAAAGTTCATATCATTTTTCTTTAATAGTAATTAAAGATCTTGTCTACACCTTCGGTGTATAAATTTAAATAAATATAGAGGATATGCTGAAGGAAAAAGGTCACTGTTTAAATTTAGCCTGCTGCCACTGGTGGTTGTTTCATTACCTTTTGCTAGCCTCTAATTCATATAGCCATTGCTGTGGAATCGCTGTTTTCTAGAAAATCACAGCTACAGTAGTTGTACTCAAAAAATAAGACAGGAATTAAAATGAGATTCATGTAGTTTGCTAAATCCTTTTCAGTTCTCTTTAATATGAGAAAATTAGACAGCTAGCCAAGTACACATCTTAGCTAAATAATGTGAACACCGGCAAATCCTACCGGTAAATAGTCACTGTACGTTCGGGCTGTTGAACAAACAATGGCAAAACAATCATCTCTTAAAAGTTTTTTCCACAAAGCAAGCGATTCTGAGCAGCCTAATGGAGACAGTGAAGAACATGTCTCATAACAGAGACCCAGAAAGGTAATATTTTTCATTAGTGGAAAGTTTTCCTGTTCTTGGCCGTTTGTTGTGTTAATAGGCCTGTTGATTATTTGATTTGTTTATTTAAATGTTGACTGTGTGCGAAAAAAAAATCTGAATTAAACTTTCATTCAATACTCGATTCCTGTATAGCCTGAAATTTCTGTGTTTTCTCGCAGCAGTAGTGATTAACCTGTGACTGGAATTGTCCTGTAAACTGCATAATTTCCAGACACCATAACTGGCACCAAAAATTCCTATGCTTCTACTTGGCATTCTATTTCAATTTAATACAAAGGTTTTCATTACAAATGATATTATCAGCACATTGATTGAAAAGTAGAATCTTAAAAATATTTACATGAATTTCAGAGTTTCATAGTATTTATCCCCTTTTTGACACAGATGCCACAAATTTGTATAAAACCTGACGATCCTTGTTATTTCAAATCCATCTGTGTTTCATCTGAACAAGTGCTTCAATGGAGGGATAAGTCTCACTGAAAATCGATCGTAGAACTCGTGCACCATCTTGGATATTGAATACTCAAGATGTTGTACATTTCCTTTTTTTGTTGAAGAATTTTCAAATTTCTAAACTTTTCTTTTTATTTTACGTTTAATTTTTTTTAACTCCCAGATTTTCAATGTGGTCTCCAACGTATGGACCCAAATGTATATACAGTCCCCCACAAAAGTATTGGAACAGGAAGGCCAATTCTTTTGCTTTTACAATTACATTTATTCACTTAGCAGACGCTTTTATCCAAAGCGTCTTACAAATGAAGTGTATATAGATTTGCTATACACTGAAGACATTTGGGTTTAATCCTAAAAGATGAATATGAGATGATGGATCAGAATTTCAACTTTTACTGATATTTACATCCAGATGTGTTAATCAGCTTAGGACATGGCACCTTTTGTTTGAACCCACCCATTTCTCAAGAGATAAAAAATATTGGAACAGGTGACTGATAGGTGTTTCTTACTGCCCAGGTGTGCCCTGTTAGATTGTTCATACAATTAATAGCTCTGAATGTTTACTCTTGATTTGAGCCCTGAGTTTCACCTGTGAAGACTCCATTTGTGGTTAAAAAGAATAAACCAACATGAAGATCAAAGAGCTGTCTATGGGAGAAATTAAAGCTATTTTGAAGCTGAGAAAAGTGGGAAACTTGATTATTCCAATTGCATAGCCAATACAACAATTTGGAATGTCATGAAAAAGAAAGAAACCACTGGTGTAGTAACAACCATAGATGTTAAGGCCAAATTGGAATTCACAAAGAAATACAGAGATGAGTCACAAAAGTTGTGAAACTAAGATTAACCTCTACCAAAGTGATGGCTGTATGACTGCTTCCGGAACAGGTTCACTAATCTTTACTGATGATGTAACTCATGATGATAGCAGCACAAGTTTACAGAAGCATTCCGTGTGCCAATTTACAGAGAAATGAATCCAAATGAATCAGGAGGAACTTCCTCATGCACCAAGACAATGATCTACAGTAAAACATACTGCCAACTCAAGAAAGGACTTTATCAGGGAACAAAAGTGGAAGGTTGTAAACTGACCAAGTCAATTACCAGACCTTAACCCAATTGAGCAGCATTTTACCGTCAAAGGAGACTGAAGGGAGGACCCCCCAAACAATAAGTGAAAGATGCCTGTTAAAAGCCTGGAAAAGCCACACAAAAGAACAATGCATCAGTTTGGTGCTGTCAGTGGGTCACCGGCTTAATGTAGTTATTGCAAGCAAAGGACATGCAACCAAATATTGTGTTATTTACTTTCATTTACTTAATTTACTTAATTTAATTTACCAAAGGTGTCATGTAGTTGTAAATATCAGGAAATAAAAGTCTGAATTTTTTTTTTTTTATCTCAAACCCAGATATGTTCAGTATATAGCAAAAACAAAAGAATTGGCCTTTTGCCTGGTACCAAATGAGCACACACAGATTTTCCACTCATCAGCCAGGTTATGTCCTGCATTGTGCAGGTACATTCTTTCAGTTGTTTGTACATTCTTTCAGTTGTTAGGAGTACATTCCTTCAGTTGTTTGTGACAGTCCTCAGAGCTTTACAGCTTGCTGATCATTGTTTGAATTAGTAAAACCTTCGCATCATTAGCATTAACTAAAGCTGCTCTACCTTCCTCCTCCTCCTGCTCCACCTCCTGCTCCTCCTCCTCTGTGCAAAAAAGCAGATAGCACAATGAGACATTAGCCATCGTTTACAGCCAGGAAATTCAGCCAGTCCTGCTCATACACACCCAACTAATGTATACACCTAAAGCACACACCTACACACACAACACACCAAATTGACAATGAAGCTCAACTTTATGCAACAGATATTTGCCGAGCAATGTTAAGTAATGAAGTGACTGTATATTTGTGACTGTACATTTGTGACTGTATATTGTGATAAGTTACAGACATCACACACGCATGCACACACAAATATTACTATTATGCCACAAAATGCATGCACATCAACTCAAGTGTAAGAGAACAGCAAAAGCTGAATATTATGAATATGATGTGCTAGCGTAAAATTTTCTTAGAAATGGATTCATATGACACAATTATTTCAGACTGGAGACAAAAGACTGAACAGTTTACTCTGAAAGCCTTCTACTGAAGGAGAAAGTGGGCAGTAGCCCTGAGCTCGTCTACAGAGAATTGAAAGCAGGAGATGGATTGAGATTAGCATTGTGCAGCTAACAACAGCACCTCTCTCTAGAGCCCTCAGCTAGCTCGGCCTCTCTCTCCAAACACAAAGCTGCTTTTCTCACTAACCAGAGCAGAACGGTTACAATTACATTCTCCTCTGGATTGCCTCTGTGTGCCAGGAAGAAAATGGCAACTGGATAGCTTAGTGACCTTAACATGGTTTCTCTGGGTAAAAAGAAAAAAACTTTGAAAGAGCAAAGGTGTTAGAAAAGAGTCTGAAGACTTTTATAAATGGTCATGTTGTGTTACAGATAAGTGCGAAACGTATTCATTATGTAAATTAGAGATTTTTGTGGCATAGGTAAGATTGTTATGATTCATTACAGTCGAGAAAGTCGTGAAGAGTACACTCCTTACTCAGAAACAACTCTGAGCTCAGAAATAGCAGGAGCATAGAAAAACACAGATCACGTATTGTAACACAATGCTTCATTCCTGTGTGTTTGTTCATTTGCCAAAACCTGCAGCAATTCTTGACTGGGCTGAGCAGACATTGCCCAAACAAAACCACACCCATGCAAAAAGCTTAGTCTTTTCTAACAGACATTATGGAAAGTGTAGTCCACGTGTGATCCAGTGGGTGCGGTGTTCTATAACTGATGTTGTCTGAAGGTCCTGTTGTGGCAGGATTACAAAACTGTCTGCCAGATTATTATCCATGCTTAAAGGATACCAGTGATATGATAAATATACAGTATCCCAACCCTATTTTCCTGCTGTATACGCTTTATTTGTCTGTCTTGATCTGTCACATTGTATTCAGTGCATTCTTCTCTGATTAAATATATATAGCGCTCGCAACGTGATGTTGTATCAGTGATATCGCAGTAGCTTCTTACCCTCATTCTCCCTGAAAAATCAGAAACAAATGAGAAAATGATTTTTTTTTTTTTTTAGATTAGCTGCCACACACTGTACTAATATCCATTATTGGTTACAGTTAATAATCAATAACTCTGCATGGGTATTTAAGAACTACAACAGCATTCTGAAATAGTTCATTAGTACTTACTCATATAGAACTTCTTCTGTATTGGACATATTTGGACTAAGATCTGTTTCAAATAAAGATAAATAGTTTGCTTTTCTTTTCCTCAGCAAGGTTCCATATTATTACATTACTTTAATAGTTTCCCACAGCAACAGCAACAACAACAACAACAACAACAACAATTATCAGCAACATGGAATCTTTTATACCATAAAAAAAAAAAAATTCCAATTACTTAAATGACATTTCATTTGTATAGAGTTAAATATCACACATGTACAAGTTTTCATGCATTTAAAGCCACAGTAATTAGGAATAAAGACAATCGAATCTGGTTTTACCTGCCCTTGTGTTCTGTAGATCTAGGGGATCCTTTAAAAAGTTACAATACCCCCTGACTCAGTCTGAACTCTGAATCAAATCTGAACTGGTTTATAAACAGTCCTTGTATCACATGACCAACTTTAGGGCTTTACATAGTTAGTAAAACACTCTGTAGTATGAGTGCATACATGCCTCAGTACGGAAACAATAGCAATCCAATATGTCTATTTATACATCTTTTGCACAGCGTGCCAGCAATGAACTAAGCCACCTAGCATGGCTCTCTGTCTCAGCTCTGCTCTGAAGAGGGTTAGAGGGGAAGATATGAAGTGTGGATGGCTGATTTGAAGCTACAGTACATATGGCTCTTGGGGGTTCTATCAGTTCTATCAGGGGAGGCTGGGAGATTGTGAGCTTAGGCCACATGGCTACTTGACGCCATTCCAAAACCTCTGATCTGTCACTGGACACAGTGATGACAGTCCACAGCTCACAATAGCCTCATATACAAGAAGAATGAAGTACTTAGACCACAAGCTTGATTAATTTAATTTACAAGCTAAAAGAAAGTGCCATGAAAAATGCAAACGGATTCCTGTCCTGGTTTACAGATGTTGTCACAACTGGGTGGGTGAAATAATCAAGTAGGAAGGGAGTTTTATATTTTAAGCATGTAAAGTGCTGTCATTTGTTGCGCAAATTAACCTAATGGTTGCCTTTTAACATACATTCATACAGTATATACATTAACTAAGGTACAGTGTATACACATGCACAAACATTGATACAGGCTAACGGTTGAAAATTGTTCATCTTAATTCTAGACATATTTCAATATGATTTATTTTCCAGTTTCATCCCAGTGCTCGGTAGGCTTGTCTGTTTCAGGTTAACCTGCAGTGTGAGAGCTGAGAGTTTGAGAATGCTCTATATCCCCAGGTGAAAATGTTCCAGTGACAACTGCTTTGACACAATCCAGCAATGCAACCCTGATGAGTCACTAATGTGGACTGATGCTATCGGATAAAGGAGCCTTCATCACCGCCCTAAATCTCTGAATACTACATGGGTTTTCTATTAATAAACAATTCCAGGCCACAAACCAGTCATTAGAATTTTCCATTTATCACCTTTACCACCTTACAGACGACCTGAATGTGAAAATGTAATTAAACATGTGTAAGCCAACTTTCCAACAAATAAATTCTTATCTAACAAAAAAGCTGAAAGAATTTAATCTGAAAAGCAATCTATGAAAATAAATAAAACTGCGCCTGAGTGTTTTTAGTCTTTAGAGTTATGAAATATAGTCTTCTAGAATGTAACTTCATCCAGTAGGAGGAATCATAGAGCGTTGAGTGGAGCAACCACATGGCTCTAGTGTGAGTAGGCCATCCTTACAAAAAAAAACCTAAAAAAAACCCTACAACAATCCTGCAGGATTTCATTATATCTGCCGGATACCAGCAATCATCCTGCAGATGTGATGAAATCCTTGCAGGACTCATGGATAAACTGTGCAGGATATTCCTATAGGTTTTAGAATGGAGCCTTCAAGGAAAAATATTGCAGGACTGCTGCACACCTCTGGTAGAAATAAAATAAAGGTCCCAAGTACTTCTTGCAGGTTATTTAGTCGACAAAATGAATTTTAAAAACGGCAGATCTGCTTTGAGTGGGAAAAACACGTCGCTCTTCCTGAAGTCTTTTTGTAGCTATTTAGGCATGCTCATTTTAGGAAAAGAAGGCATGATTTAGCCATGAACAACTCAGTTTTAAAGAATCTGTTCAATGAGTCATTCACAACAAGTAATAAAGATGCTATGTTTTTTTTTTTTTTTTTTTTTTTTTTAGAAAAGATTCAATTCACTAAGATGTCACTCTGGAAGCTCAAGAAACTCAAATGGACAGAGGAAGCCATTCAGGCCTTCATCAAACTCAAAAAGTGGGTCATGAGTGTTCCACCATCCTGATCCCTCACGCCTGTTGTCATGGTTGAAGTGGATGCATCAGAGATTGGTATGGGTGTGGTTCTCCCCCAACAGCATGGAATGAACCAATGAAGCTCCACCCACGTGCATTCTTTTCAAAGAAGTTATCGCCTGCCAAGTGAAACTATGACTTTGGGAACCGGAAACTCTTTTTTATTAAGTGTGCATCCAAGGAATGGTGTCACTGGCTTTGATTAAGATAAACACTTGTTCCTTATCCTAACTGATAATAAAAACCTGTAGTATGTCAAGCCTGAAAACAGGTTAAGCCCATGCCAAGCCAGGTGGGTGCTCTTATTTTAATTTATTATTATTTTTTTTTACATGTTTTAAATTTATTTTTACCTATAGAAAACATGAAAGCCATTGTATTCTCAATTGTATGACTGTTCTCATGTAAACACTGTTCATTGGGATATCATGGAGGACATCCATTGGGTTCAAGAAGGAGATCAAGCACCTCCTGAATGTTCTCCTGAAAATCTGTATGTGCCATCTGACTTGATGGAGACTGTAATCTAGTGGGTTCATACTTCCCTCAGTTCCAGACACTCTGGCATCCAAAAAACTCGATGTTTGGTGGAAAATTATTTCTGGTGGCCATATTTTAATTCCATTGTTTAAAGGTTTGTTAAGGCCTGTTCTGTATGAGCCCAAGTCCGTGCTAATAGACAACACATACTAACCAACCAAAATCAACAGGTTTCCTAAGGGATGCCGTTTGCTATAGTACTTCTCCTCAGAATTCCCACAGCTATGAGGACAGAGGAGTTCATGTTCACTGAAGTGTTTCGGCATGATGGCATTCCCAGAGATTGATCAAGGAGTTCTGTTCACCTTTTGTTCTCGACTGAACATCAATGCCATTCTGTCTTCAGCTAATGGACAAGCCAAATTCCTAAACCAGGAGACTTTCAGGTGCCTAAGAACATACTGTTCCAACAACTAAAACAGATTCAAGCGACTACCTCCCCTGGGCCGTGTATGCTCAAAGCCTCACTTACTGTAACCAATCATCCACAGGTCTCATTCTATTTTCCACTGGTCAGGGGATCCCTTCAATTTCCCAACAGTCAACAGCTAGATAAGAAGGTTCAAACAGACCTAGGAATTTGCACCTGCCCATCTTCAATGATCAATTCATCAGCAGAAGGATGACACAGACAGATGTCACCACCCACACATTCCACTACAACCTGGTCAGCTGGTTTGGTTTTCCACACAGGACCTGAAATTGAAACTCCCACCACAGAAGCTATGCCCTCAATTTATTGGTTCAAGATGGTTAAACAAGACAATGTAGTAGCAGTTAGAGTGAGACATACTATAGAATGTCTCACTGCTAAAACAACCAGTTTCGTGATTCCAAGCAGCAGGACAATGTACTCTCACAGGTCCCAGCAAGGGACATCCATGACCCTTAATTTATAGAGAATTTCCACAAAGAACAACCAGAGTGCAATGGTCTCAGACCTTGCAGGGGTGGTTTGGCTTTGGGACCCCATAAAGGGGGTTATATCAATATAATTTTCTGTTTGTAAAGTATATAAAGCACATTAAAACTAAGCCAGGTATGAAGCCTTGCCGATTGATCTTTTGAGTGAGTTCTGAGCTGTGTTATCAGGTAGATGGCAAGAGATGGAGCAGACAAAATACCAAAAGAGGAAAGAAAAACATGAAAAAGAGGAGAGAACAAGACGCAAGACGGGGAAGACAGCTAGTAACCCGGTTTTTCAACAAACAAAAAAAAGGTGATTTATGTTCCATGTTTTGTGCTATGATTCTGAAGCTCGCCCATATGAAGCTGTTATAATGAACATAAAATAGAAATTCTATCAGTCACTCATTCCGATGTTTATCCTTGGAAGTTGGAAGACAATATTTCCAAGAAAGTAGGATTTTCCATGCAATCGAGCAATAGTAATGGAGCATTGAGCTTCAAAAAGGATGGAAGCTTTCTGTGAGGAATCGATAGAAATCGAATGTAATCATATAAATCTGCTTTATTTGTTCCGAGTGAGTTTATGAGAGAAGTGTTGTAATGATGTCCGATTCATGAGTAAATAGATTGTTTGAGAAATTTCCACATTTCATTCTGGAGCTGCTGGTGTGTGAGGCTTATTATTCCCTCATTTAATAATACTAATAATACTAATAATAATACTAATAATACTAATAATACTAATACTACTACTACTACTACTACTACTACTACTACTACTAATAATAATAATAATAATAATAATAATAGTAAAGTTACTTGTTCATTGGTACTTGGGGAATGAGAAATTACAAGTTTATAGCTTATAAAGGCATACAGGCATGAGTGTCTATAGTGTCTATGTATGAGAGAGAGAGAGAGAGAGAGAGAGAGAGACAGTGAGAGAGAGTACAATGGTGTTAATTAGTACTTTAGTAATTTGTATATAGTTATAAAATGCACAATTTCAGCTAATTTAATAAACTGTTCAAATTGAATTCTTTATAGTCTCTTATTGAATATGCAATAATTGTTATGCTTATTAATAATGATTGCTTTCACACATTGCAATAAGAAAAGATAACTGGTCTCTGGACCTGTTCCTGGCTTTCTTCTGCCTTAGATTAGCCAGGATTCTGTTTTACTACATTTTGGGTTTGCAATATGATTGGTTTATTGTGTGCCTTTACTAGGTATAACCTTGGACTGTTTTGGATTTGATTTACTAATAAACTCTGAAACCGCTTGCATGAGTGTTGCAAAAGAGATATAATGGATTCATTAATGAAGGTATGAAACATCTACGGTTAAATGATGCACTGTTGGATTTTATGTGCATTAAATTGTGTTTTTATTAAAACTCTTAAGAAGCGAGGGAATAAGGTAGACTGGGAAATACAGAATGTTACTTAGGTCTACTATTTAGTATGCAGAGATTTTTTACTTAGTGTACTGTGTTCATGTTATTTTTTTTAGAGATTGCTGTTGATGTTTTGTTTTAAATCCTGTTTTATGTTTACACTTCAAGAATTTTTTTTATTATTTTTTTTTTATTATTTTTATTTTTTAGAAAAGACTGGTTATGAATGTATCTATGGTGAATAATGGGCAATATGTCTTGTAAAATGTAAGTGGTCCACTCTGTCAAGTCATAAATCTGTCAAAAGTGTCTTCCTCTCCCTCCGGCTGTTAAGATAATTGCAACTGGACCCGACCTCAACTGCTAAACTACTGCATGACTGCGTGGCTGCTATGTCATAATGTTAGACAACAGGTCTGAACTAAACCACAGTAAAGACACACAAATATCTGAGAAAATAAGCAACTGAAGAATAAACTAGAAGTAGGAAGCCATATAATATTCCAAAAAAAAAAGTATTGATTGAATGGTTCTTCTGTTTTTTAGTCTTGGGAAACCCTTAAAAGGGGAATCCCTTTAATAACCCTACAACAGAGAATTTTCCTCTTATAGAGAAGACACTTATAGAGAAGCCCTTATAGAGAAGCCCTTTTTTCTTAAAATTATTATCTTGTGAATCTGTCATGTTTAATTGATGATCTAATACACTGTTGTTCTTTTTGTTTGTTTGTTTGTTTGTTTGTTTGCTTTCTTTAAGATATATAAAATACTGAATAAGTACAATATGCTGAAAGGTTAGCCATCAAGAAAAACACAAAAATTGTCACATACTAAACGTGTTCATTAAACTGGCCAGTTGCACTCCACTCAACTACGTAAATGATTGTGTACTGTATGTGGTCAAATGAATATGCTTTAATACAATGCAAAGCATGCTGCCTACATGTTATTTGAATTCTATACAAATTTTATTTCCCTTGGACATATTGTTGCATCTAGTGCAACAAAAAGTATATTTTATTTACCCTGAAAATGCGGTTTCATGTTAGTAGTTTCCAGGATTTTCAAAATTTGTTTCATATTACCTCTTCTTCTACTACTACTACTACTACTACTACTACTACTACTAATAATAATAATAATAATAATAAGAAGAAGAAGAAGAAGAAGAAGAAGAAGAAGAATTATAGCTACCAGATACCCACAGCAAAGGCTTGTTAGATTTATGTAGATTCACCGTCTTAATGTAGATGCACTGGGCTATAGTGGATATCTACTAAAGTTTTGAATTTTGAACAGGTACTGTATAGAGACTCAGCACATTTTGAACAGGTACTGTATAGAGACTCAGCCCATTTTCAAATCAATGTAAGTGCATTTGAGGAAGGCATTGCTCAGTGCAACAAGAAAACTAAATTAAAGAAATCCTTTTTCTAATTTTTTTTTGTTGTTATTAGTATAGTGTTGAACTGTTCCCACAATTTCCAAAAAGGTCACAAACTCTCTTTAAACTGCTGCATTAGCAAATAATGTTCATATATTACCATAGTAGGGGTTTGTAGTAATAAATTACTAGTTAGAATTGTATAAATAACAACAACAATTATATAATAATAATAATAATAATAATAATAATAATAATAATAATAATAATAATAATAATAATAATTCTTATTATTATTGTTGTTGTTGTTGTTGTTGTTTTTAAATTGCACAAAATTAAAAGCATGATAAATTTAAGATTCAACATTCCCATCCTCTAATTTATCAAATTTTCTAAGTTTTTCAAAAATGATCAAAGTTAAAAACCCTCACTACTGAGGAATTATTCATTGAGCTAATTGCAACACCTTTCAAACATCAACTGTTTGTTTAATTGTGACAAGGGTGCGTCTTCTGCATTTCATCAGATCGTTGACTATGACTGTTTGTCCACAGTGCCACCTAGCATCACACTGTAGTAACAGCATGTGTTCTGTCTGATCACTTGATTTACATGCATATGTGCACTTATGAGCACTGTAAAGAGCATGTATAGGCCTGTGTAGCTTCAGTGGCTGTAACAAGATAATGCTCCAGCCTAATCGCTTCTCTTTATGCTGGTCAAGATGGGAATACACCACTGCAACACACCATGCACACAGACATTCACACCTTGGGCAGTTTAAAGTAGCCAATGACTTTGGAACGTAGGAGGAAAGCAGAGAACCTCACACAGACAGTAACCCCAGCTCAGAATCAAACCAGGGACCCTGGGGCTGTAAAGCGACATACCTTCTGCACTACCGTGATGTGTGGGCTGGAGTCTATTCATTCATCCATCTTTAGTAACGTTACTTCCTGGTCAGGTTTCCTGGTGTGGGCTATAGTTAAAAATGTAAATTCATTTTCTGTTTGGATACATAATGTCCCAACCCAACTAGTGGACATAATTTACCACCACTGTACTTATCTGCACCTTAACATACTGTTCTGTAAAACATAAGGATCAAACGCTACTGATAGATGACGGCAAAACAAACTGGCCAGTGTCCTGGTGAGATACTGGTGAAATAATTAACTTCTGAAGTGCTGTTTAATATATAATTTTTCAGTTTTTACAAAGACTTATACAGTGAGGCAGAACAGAAATGCCTTCCTAAATTACAATGTCGCTATCTGATATTTAATGCCTGAAATTTATTCTCCAAGTTTTACATAAAAAAATATATACATATATATATTTTAAATCTTGTGCCACAGTGACTTCACATATCAGGGGTTGTAATCCAGTTCTTTACAAGTATAATATTGTGTAGTGTCAGGGTGAGAACTCGGCTCTGTTCTGTGAGTGTTGTTTTAGTAGCATGCTTTGGATGATATGCTTCATTCAGAATACACATATTTATTGTTTTCATTATGTTAAGCATTTCCTAGAAGGTAATTGCTTGAATGACATAATACCTAATGCACTTTGCCTTTTCCTGATAGTAATGCCCCTTTGATGTAATGTTAATTGTGTGACCCATTTTCTTGGTTTTATGAGCCTGCTGATAAATACTGTATAAGTATGCAATTATTAAATGAAGTATGAACACGCTTCTCTGTTAGCTGTTGAATTATCCTTCACCACCAGATGTGGCAGTATGAATTGTGCAGTAGAGCTTTGCTGCATATTTATTCAGTCTATAAAATACCTCTTATTAGATTAGAGCTTTTTAGGGCCTCAACAATACATTCAATCATGAGTTTCAACTTCATCATCGATCACATTACTAACGGGATTCTTTACAACAAGAAAAACACAAGAAGATTGTTTATAGAAATGAAATGAGAATTTATTGCTAAACCTTAGAGAAGGTTATCAAGTCACTTCAGACTGGACAGGCTATACGGCAGAGCAGTGGCCATTAAGAGACATTTCTGAGACTGGCTTAAACTGACACATAATCTGATATAACATACTGTAAGTTACTTAGGTATTGAGAAAACACATACATTAAATGACATGCGTATATATATAAAAAAAATTATTATATGTAATACAGGCTATAGACAGTATGCCTATTAATAAACGTATAATGTAATGTTTGACTTGAATTGATTAAGCAGAAGTCCGCAGTGCCACCTCTTCACTCTCAACTGAGCCCACGTCCTGATAAAAGAAAAAGAAAAGCGTGTTGATTATTCTATAAGGAAGCACCAAAACATTTATAATATGTCAGAAGCATCACTGAATAGTAAAATTGATTCAAAATTGAATTAAGAAACTAAAACCCAGTTAATACTTTCCTTAAGTCTCAAATAGCCAGGAAAATAAATGAATAATAACTTTATTTTACTCTTTAATCCATCACTTATACAGTCCCTTTGTATTTTTCACCTTGGTTAGCACATGTTTAGTCATTTATCTATGTACTATCTTCCTCATTATTTGATTATGAAAGGGCCAAACGTTTCTGTGTTAAACTAGTCTAGGTGTTTTGGGTCTGATATCAGCGCTTAATACAGACTAAATCATTAGAAAGTGTCAGTGTCGACCAGATTATCTGTCTGAGCTACTGCAGATTAGAGTCGAATTTTACAGCTTCAAGACTACATCATGCTCTCATCAATGTCATTGTTATTTAAAGACGAGATATTTAACATTTTTCAGAATGAATGTCAGCCTGATTCTAAATTTTAAGACACAATAAATGTTTGCCTTTCTATTTTGATCAGCAATCATTCATTCTTTTCAAATACTTTTCAGATTGTAATTCATATTTCCCCCTCACTATCAGAAATTTATTTAATCTAATTTCTAATTTAATCTATCTCCCCAGATGATACACACATTACAAAGCTATAGATAATATAATCAAGAGCAGCTATTTCTTTATATTTATATACATAAATACATTGTTTTTTAAAAAAGTGTATAAAAACTTAGTTTTACTTTTGCAAAATTGGTGCTAACTGAGGGTTATATTAATTTCGTGTTGTTAAATATTCGTTTAATTACTTGTCTTTTATATTTATAGTCAATTCATTAGTGGTTCTTTAACGTGCTTTATGATGAATACTTTGTTTTGAACTTTGACGTTTGTATACGTAAAACACTCTTATCTATGGGCTATTGCAGCACTTGGGTTGTATAGTGAGTGTGTTCTTCTCTCTCTTTTACCCCCCTGTGTGTTTCCTCTCTCCTTGTCTGACATCCCTTTTGCACACGCATGTCATTTAAATTCTGTAGGTAGCAATTAAACATGTTACTTTTTTAGTGTGATTCATCACCAGCATGATGCTCTAACGTAAGTAAATCATTAATACAGAGGCCTATAGCACAAAGTAATGATGAGAATTCAATCTCTTTGCAGTGAGTCAAGTCCATTTGGCTCAGCTCACCAATGAGAGCCAAGTCTTTTTGACTCCCAAACAGCTCATTGACAATTTTTTCTAAAACGTTTGTGATGTATTGACAAATGAATGTACATCTTTGCCTAATAACAGCTCACTATGCCTTCAGATGATCAAAATAATATTACCTTACATTTTATAACCTCATATTTCTATTTAAAATAAGCCTTGATTATGTTTGCACTTAAATCATTATCGGCAATGGCCTTGTGAGTATTTCACTTTGTATTATTCTAATAAAATGAACCTTATTAAAGATATAAAGCCTTCTTTACCAATTGGCCTTTCCCAGATAGCATCCGGATGTGGGCCACGTCAGGCAGTGATGGCCTTCTTTTGGCCCGGACAAAACGGATATGAGCCTGAATTGGCCCACATAATAAATAATAGCAAATATGGCCCAAATATCCCAAATCACAAGTGAATCTTTTTAGGCAAAGATGCGGTGCTCGTGGCAATGTGTAATCTGGATGTGACCCTAAAGTGGCCCTTGTGGTAAATATCACAAAACAAATGCGGGCCAACTTTGGCAAAAATGTGGCACATGACATGTGGCATTGCTATGGCTTGCTTGTGGCCCAAATTGAGACCAGAACGCCAAGTGCCATCATTCCACGCGGTATGTGGGCCGGAAGTGTCGGGTGTGGGCCAGATCTGGGCCACAGCAATTTTGCTATCTGGGTTATTTCCACTGATCAACACAGTTTGATGGCTTATTGGAATATTAAGGTAAGGTGTAGTCATTCCTGAACATTATTAATGATTGAAAATACAAATTCAACCACAAATGGAAAACAAATACTGCATACTATTATTTAATAACTTTAGACTGAATATTAACGTGATCACAGGCTGAAACATGCAATGTGTCAAACTATACCATTTGTACATTTCGATTATTGTCTTTACCATTAATCTGCCGGTAATCAGCTTCGTAAGTCTTGAAGAACAAAATAACACTGATAAAGGAAGAGACTGGCCGACTGACTGAATGACTGAAAAGGTCTGGATGACAGACTCCAAACATATTTCCTTTCTATGAGGTTCATGAGGGTGCGTTCTAATTATGTGAGTGTTTTCATTAGGTTTCAGTGTGTTGCTGCTTTTATAGCTCTGCATGAGATCTGTGTAATATGCATTTCACTCATAGTACAACTATCTTGTGGTGATTACTAGAAGGTCTCAAGGCTGGTTGATCACTCACTTGATCACTGCGCAGGTCCCTTGGCAGCATCGAACATTTTCTTGCGGCCTTCCATTCCAGACATGGCCTCCACATTTTTCCTCCAGTCACTAACCTCTACTGTCTTTTCCTGCGTTACACACACACACACACACACACACACAAGTTTGCCACTTTCAGTTTTTATCCAATCTTTGTTTGAGACAAGATGCACATAGCTCCTCATACCACTACCCCACCTTTTCTGTGTCCTCTTTCTTGACTGATTTGAGGTTTGCTCTCAGGTCTAACGACACCTTATGCTTGGACCCCAAAAGAGAGCGCAGGATGGCATCTGCTGACACTCGCACTCTTCTCAGACTGGGGCGCTTAAACTTCCCCCTCAAGTCTAAGACCTTAATGGTTAGATCTTTTATCTGCATAAAAGAAGGCCAGATTTAAGATTTACAGCAAGGATCAAGCAATAGTTTTGCGCTTATTTTCTCTTAAAACATGCATGAATAAGAGTTTTCACCTCTCTGGTGTTATGCAGCACTTTCGCTTCAATATCATAGCGCTCCTCATCCACCACGTCGATCTTGGCATGGAGCTCTCGACACAGTTCCTGTCAGTGGTGGGGGAAAAATGCAACACGCACTCATTAGTTTTACAATGCATGCTTCAGGAATTCTTTGAAGCAGTAACTGCTTTTTAATATAGAGGATCTAACATTAGCTTGTGTTTGAATGTTTGATCTTGTGTGTATGAGTGTACTGTGTGCACAGGCATACCTGGAGCTCGGCGAAAGACATTGCACCAGTCTGTAGAAGAGGGGATTTCTCTTCCAGATATCGCTGCTTCTCCTCCTCCTTATCTATCATCTCCTGCTCCAACATCTCTTTAGCTTTAGCAACCATCAGGCTCTGCACCCATACACATACAGAAACAACACAGTAGAACCCATGCTGTTCGTGTCGAATAAGTCTTGGTAAGTGTATTAAAATACATCTCCATTCATCTCAACATTACTAATCATTTAACTGTTCATAATCACGTTTCTCAATGGTCTACCGCACCTACATACCTTTAGCATGAGTTTACGAGAGGCTGAAATCTTGGACTTTTTCTAGTGGATGTTAAACAAAAGCACATTGTTGGATAAATGCAAATCTCAGACCTGGTATATTTGCAAGAAGAGTGAATTATGTGTAGCCTGCTACATTAACACAACCAAAGTGAGGAAAAAAGCACACATGATAGTCATGAACACGTAAACCAAAAAAAACAAAACAATAATAAATCTGTTATAATGTTGAAATAAATGGGTTGCAGTATTTTTTTTCAATGTTAATATTTTATTAAAGTACACTTTGTTGCTTGTTTAGAAACTCTTATGTGTAAAAGGAACATAAATATCTATATGTGTATTATTTACACAGCGATACAAGATGTCCATGTCACTCACGTCTTGCCTGCAACGTGAAAAAACAAATTGTTAGTAAATTGTTAGTTCTACTATAGAAAATTCTACTAAAATGTACTAAAAGCTCCTCACAGACTTTTGCTGTGAGGGGAAACCCCAAGAAGGAGAGATGGAAAGCAAAACAGAAACACAACTCACTCGGGCATCTTTACAATGTGGAGTCAACCTAGAGGACAAAAATAAAAGCTTTTGTTACTAACGCTTGGCACCATGTGGAGAATGAAATGCTTTAGCCATTGAGATTGATGCAAAAGGTCAGGTTTCAGTTGCCAGCATTATTGAGACAACACAGGCTAACAAGCACCTTTTGAAGTTTGTCTTGAATGTAAAAAAAAAAAAAAGAATCACTTCTGGTCTTTAATCAATTAGATTAGCACTTAGTCCCCTCTTACCAATTTCGGTTTCTACTGGTATATTGAAATGACTGTTGGAGAGTAGTTTTGAATGCCAAGACATTTCATTGGAAAAGCCTGTAACTTTGTGAATTATTGTGATGATTAATTTTCATCCTAACATTTGACACATACACAAAGATTTATGCTGCAATACAGCTTGTGCTCAGTATGGACTTCAGATTAACTTTAGAATAGCTGTGCTTTGCAACTGTTGGCCATTTTGATTTGATACCTTTGGCCACACACACACACACACACACACACCCTATTAAGAGAGTGTTGGCTGAGCAGGCTGACACACAGTGAGTTAGGGGATAATGGCATGCCAGCTATTTCAGATAACAACCCGGCTTTCTCCTGCTTATTTCCACCAGTGCTGTTCCATAAATAGACCTGCATCAGGCCTTTTAAAGAGTTCCATGACTTCTGTGACTTGTACAGAAATACCATTAAACATCCACTTTGAACACATGGCACTAACAAGCAAATTATACTCTGGTATATAGTAATTTGTGTGAATATCAAATTCTTCTTCTTCTTCTTCCTCTTCTTCTTCTTCTTCTTCTTCTTCTTCTTCTTCTTCTTCTTATTATTATTATTATTATTATTATTATTATTATTATTATTTTAAGGTTTAATGGTTTGGGGGAAAAATGACCTGTGTGTGAATTAAAGGGATTGTACAGCTTTTTGCTATTTGCAATAAAACTTAGCCTTAGACTCTCAGATATCAGATCTTAGACTCTTATGAGACAATGCTGCTTGGTGTATCATATAGCAGAGAAAAAAGACAAGAAGTTGAGAGCAAACAATAAAACTTTCAGAATTAATTATTCACAAATTATTAATCTTTTTTTTAAGATTATTCATTTTCATGATTATTATTATTATTTTTTTTAATCAGTGAGTTAAAGTAAAGGTATGACTCTTACCTCTGACACAGTGATGGAAGGAGGGCTGCACCACAAAATGATGCTCAGGAACAATGTCTCCTTCTTTTAAGCCATCCTCTTATTGTTCTTGCCTTGCTTCTCACTGGGAGATATTAATAGAAGCATGCGCGCATGTGCACACACACACCCACACACACGCACACACCCACACACACACACACACACACACACACACAGAGAGAGAGAGAGAAGAGAGAGAGAGAGAGAGAGAGACAGAGAGAGAGAGGGAGCTCTTATCCAGCACTTGTGCTTCTGCCTTTTATTCTTTTCTTCTTTTTTTTCCTTTTTTCATGTTTCTGGAGTTGGTCAACAATGACCAGCACCTACTCTATCACTCTGTTTATCACTGTCTTTGTCTCAGTCTCAATTAACCACAAACTGCTCAGAAACAAGAACAAAACAATATGTATATTAGCATAAAACTGACTATTATTTGTAGTACTGGTAGTCTGGATAAGACTTTTAATGTTAACTTTGGATTTTTAAAATGTTCTAAACAGATTAATTAGCATCGTATTAGATGTATGAAAAACTCAAATAAAAGGTGACATTCTACAATATACTTTAGTCTTATAGTTGGCATTAAATACATTTCAATTCATTCAGTTAAATTGTATTTTATTTGTATAGCGCTTTTTAACAATGGACATTGTCCCAAAGCAGCTTTACAGAAATATATAAATTCATGATATAGATTTTAAATGTATGAACTTATTCCTAATGAGCAAACCAGAGGCGACGGTGGGAAAGAAAAAACTCCCTGAGACGCTATGAGGAAGAGACCTTGAAAGGAAGCAGACTCAAAAGGGAGCCCATCCTCATCTGGGTAACACAGTAATTATAAATAAATCCCTTCTACAACTGTGTACTACATGGTCAAAAACTACAATTGTCTAACCAGGAAATTCATTATAGTTATCACATGAAGTCTGCTTTGTTGAACTCATCAAATGTTCAGTCATGGAGACTTCAATGCAAAACTTTTTATATCAATTGCTGTCCAGAGCAATCTTAATGGTTTTTAAGTGGTACCATCCTCAGTAATCTTATGTATCTTTAGGCTGTCCATGTGGGGCTATCCTCAGCAGCGTGAAGTGATTTCCAGATATTTCTTAATGCAAATGAATGTATTATTGGAGCTATTTATATCTGTATTATATGTGCGTACAACAATCACAGTGAGTGAGTGAATTACATTCACAGCCTTTGGAATGTTTTGCTATAATTTCTTATATGGTTTAACAATTATGGCTATGCTCATTTAATTACTAATAAATGCTAGCTTGCTTATATGAAAGTTTATTGCCCAGATACTAGCAGTGTTTGGCAAGGTTGTGGTAAAAGAAAAGAAAAAATAAAAACTGTCTAACTGCACCACGAAAACTATAATGATTGAGCTGCAGTTTACTGTTCATTTAAAAATGGGGTTCGCAGTGGCATTGCCGGGGATTCATAAATTCATTTTCACATTAAATGAACATTTAAAAAAAAAACACCATATGGCCAAAAATATATGGCCCATATATACTTGGTGAACATCCCATTCGGAAATGAATATAGAGCTGTTCACAATTGGTGTTCTAGTTCATCCCAAAGATGGGCTAAGGGCTCTGTGCTGGCCATTTGTGTAGGCCATGCTTCAGCACCAACCTTGACAAAACATGTCTTTATGGACCTCGCTTTATTTACATTGTCACGCTGGAACAGGATTGGGCTAGACCCCATGGTTCCATTGAAGGGAAATCTCAATGCTACAGCATACAAAGACATTCTAGACAATTGTGAGCTTCCAGCTTTGTGGCAACAGTTTGGGGAATAACCTCGTATTATAGTCTGGTGTCCACATAATTTTGACCATATAGTGTATAACCTTTTTACAAGTTCTAATAAACACTCTAATAATAAAACTGCATAAGTATAAGGATGTAATAGAAATGAGCACCCATAGTGTAACCAAGTAAATGCAATCATTCTTAGCATTTGCCTCGTACTCTCAATATTTAAATTGCTCTATAGAGCAGCTAAAAAAAGGTTGAGAATCCCTCAACTAGGAGTTTGGCATGGTTTGTCTTTATCAAGTATGTAGGGCCATGTGTTCCACAGAGAGGCTTAATGACTGTGCTATTAGAGAGCTCAGTGTTTCCCCATCACAGCCCTCTGTCCCGTAACACTGCCTCGATTAAAATATTAACTGTAGACAGCTCAAATCTCTGTGTCTTGATGACAGGAACGTAATACTCTGCATACAACTGTGTGGCTAAACATAGTGCAGCATACCAGCTGATGCTGCCACTCGTACTTGTGTTTATAATACTGTATGTGTGTGCTGGGAGACTTATGAATGTATAACTTTGATTGATGTCCATCTCTGAACTTAACCTCTACCCACATAGTACACCACATATCTAGCATGCATATATGCTTGTAGATTTATTTCTCTGTTGTCACGGTAGTTGGATATCCGTGCCCTGGTTAACTAGCCTTTGTAGCAGCAGGGTAGAATGGAAATGTGTGTGAGCATTGTTTCCTCTATGATAAACCTAAAAAGATTATCTAGAAGATTGTCAGTTCATATCACATCACCTTTGGCCATTAATCATGCAGGGGATTTTAGAGGGTAATGGAAAATGATTTAGAGGCCCACATCTGCTGTGGACTGTTGATCAGATATTACCAGTTCAAGAGACTATAGAAACACCCTCAACTGCGTTAAACACCTGCTACGCTTACTCACAAGACCTGATCTGTTGCTTGCTATTTTAGCCTGGACATTGTTTATTACACTTGGGCTGTTTTTCATCATACATCAGTCCCTCTGTGTGCTAATAAATCTTTTGTTACTAAGGGTTATAATTGATTGCTGGAGATAATTACAGGCCTAAACAAACCTTGCATGTTTCTGTGATGTATCTTTTTATAGTATGACACAGACATTCCACATTAGTGCTTCCTGTAAATTGCAGGCCTCCAGACAGTTGGTTTGTGTGTACATGGATGTTGTATTAACATTCCCACTGTGTCTTGTACCTGATCCAGCCAGCTAATTCTCCCTGGTCAATCCCAAATGGAAACAGTTGCGCTTTGGTGTGTGATAATTTCCAAAGGAAAAAATGCATTTATTTTTAGCTTGAAACCCCCTCATTAGTCCAGCAAGGTCATTGAACAGTTAATAACCACTTATAATGAACAGAGTGCTAATCACAGAAGTAACATTAAGAAACGCAGCACTTTATAAAAAAAAATAATAAAAAAAACTTTATAGAGGCTGTCTGGGACTTGGAGCGATAGACATAAATGAAAGCCTAAAATCTGCATTAAAATAATTTCCGTATAAAACTGCATGACAGTGTACCTGGTGGCAAAGCACTCCACTTTTTTTCCACATAAAACACAGTGACTGTTTTCCCCTTCTAGAAAAGACAAATCTGCTTGATGTTCTTTTTCTTTTTTTTCTTTTAACTGAGGTCTGTATTTCTGTTGTATATTCAAAGACTTAAACCTGCATTTGGAGTATTTCATTTCAGATTAGCACCGAATAATCTGTCACTCAATGTCTCTCAGTCTTTCATTCCATAATTCGTGTCTTCACGGCAGCATGCTCCCTGTCAGGGTGCCGACAGGCTCGGAGACATAATCCCCCATTGTTCATTAACAACACTTCTGCTTTTTGATGTCTCAATGATGTCATATGTAAACAATCAGGTCATCTGCACATGTTTAGCCTGCCTCTATGAAGGAAGGTTATAGCAGTTTATAGAGATCATTTTAGTATAATCACGACCGTTTCTTCACAATTTTCTTCAATATTAGACATGTAACACGTTTCTGATAGTTTAATGTATAAAGGTCCCAAAGAAGCATAAACTGTAATATTTAGTAATGTGTAGTATTGCACAGTGAGGTAATGTGTTTTAAACCACTAGTGTGGCTCACTGCTGACTCAATGGAACAAGAAAGCAATATTTATTGACTTAATAAATTAGCTCTTTTGTAGTAGTTTGAAAGGATTGTTAACTTCCCGTTATTAAGATTCATTGAGAACATTTAAACCCCAGTAGATATAAAACAGTATGAAAACGTCATCTGTTTGATAAACCCATCAATGAAAGTGTAATCATGCTTCTTCTAGAATCTGGCCCATGTAAAATAATGCACTTTATAATGAGTAGTTAAAGGTTTAAAAGCCTTTCCATGTGCAAATTGCAAGCACGTGCGACTCTGTGGTAGGTGTAGAAATGCAGAAATCAAAGCAGAAAGCTGAAGCAGATCCTCTTGGTCTTGTGTACTGCTTTCCTACTGTGCATGGGCTAGAGCTCCTGCCCCTTGGCCGAACCCAAAACCCTTCGGCCCAAAGTTTTTAGCATAGCAACCTGTAGATCCAAAAGAAAAAAGAAAAATGACTGAGTTATACATTTCAAATCCTCAGTATAATCCCAGACCAAAGAGGAATAAAACTGACCTATAAAAATGGGGAAAGGGGGTGGGGCTTTCATGAGGTGTTAATATAATAATATCATAGAGTTCAAAACACCTACCCAATTGTCAATCATTCTAAATTTATATGTAGGCTTCCCTGATGTAGTTATTGTTGAGCAAAAGGAAGACTCTATTGGTATATTGTTTAGGGATTGTAGCAGCATACTCTGTAATCTATTTATGAACATATTATTCACATAACATATATTTCGTAACATATATTTCCTTCACGCTTTTGAGTTCACCAGATGCTCACTTTTGCAGTAGATCTCTCCATCTTTATCAGCTAGTGTGGTGGACTCCAGGCTCTTTCCACACTTAGCGCACCTGAAGCAGCTCTTATGCCATGCCTAGAAGAAAATACACACACACACACACACACACACACAAAATAACCTTACTTCACAACATTTGCCAGATGTTTATCTTTGCCCACTACATGCTGGACCATCCTCCTCTTTACATTGTCTTTCCATTTTAATGAAAGTGTGTACATAAGGGAAATTAATGGTGTAGATCACAGAATCATGGTATTTATTAATTAAAATATTTAAAAAAAACAAAAAAAAAAAAAAAAAAACAGGAGAGAAGTCACTTACATTGCCAGCTCCCATCACTTTCTCTGCTGCATAAACAGCTTTGCCACAGCGAGGGCACACATCCGAGCTTCCAAATTTCTGTGCAAACTTGGAGGCATTGGGGTTGTTGGTAGGATGATGTGGTGCTTGCCTGCGTGAGAAATATGTATTTAATATAGGTATTTAAACAAAACTGATTCAGACATGTATATATATATATATATTTCCAAGCAGGACTTTCACTATGAAGATCCTCCACTTACTCCACAGCTCTGATCCCTAGTCCTTCACCTGAGTCCATACTCAAGGTTCCGGCACCGCCACCATAACCGTAGCCTTTTGGACCATATTTCTTGCCATAGCACGATTTGCAGTAAATCTCATCCACGTGTACAGCTACCGTGGTGCTGTCCAAATTCTTTCTGCAGACCACTGAGTGGAAACAAAGCGGAGAAGAAAGACAGCTGTTGAGTTGCACACAGTAATGTACTTTAGATGCTAGATTCTAGATTATGATCATGTATTTATCTACTGTTTTAAACATGCAGTTTCAAGCAGTAATATGATTATGTTTAGGTGGTGTAAATTTACCATTACCCTGTCATTAGTCAATCAAAAACCAGCTTTTTCCAAGACACAGATTAAGCATTGTGCTGATGATATTTAATGAAAAGCATATTGTTAGCCTTGTTGTACACAACACTTGCCCTAAATACTTGTCTAAGTTTGTATCTGATGTGTGTCTCTCAGTAAAGCATTCTTCTGTCTCCAGTCTGTGCGATTAGTTTTTTCCTTTAGAAAACATTTCTTCATTCAAACTTCAGGAAATAACTGACAAAAGCCTTTTTTTTTTTTTGGTCAAGGCTAGTTCAGCAACAGTTTGTTTATATTGCTGATGAACTGCTACAATATATTGGACAACATAGACAGAGTATTGAGGCGGTGCACAGACTGGAGTCCCATATAAGGCGTTCACCACCAGAATGACGTTCATTTTCTGACTTCCTAATATGGACACACTTGTTAAAGTGGAGATGTTAGTCTTCTTCGCATTGCAACCTAAGAATTCGAGGCATGCCATCTTTCTGCACATATTTCTTGGAGTTTCTGAAATAGACTGGACAATAATAAGCAGAAAGGAAGCCTTGCCTACTCAAACGAAATTCCAGAAGCTGTTGACTTACTACAGAGAAAGCAGGACTTGTGGAAATACTTCCCCTCACACTGGACTTCCTCTGCAAAGTACACAGTCTTCTGGCAACAGCCACACCTGTTTCCCCCTCCGAGGGGCATCCTGAACTCACACACACACACACACAGTCAACAACACTATATTTGCAACTATACGTGGCAAAATATCTACAGCAAAACAACCATTAGTCTTGGAACATGATATTGATATTGATACACATATGATATTCTGAGTAAACTGGCTTGTAAACATAAATTTTTTATAAAACTGTGACTTATTTTATTACTTTAGCCTCAGCTCAGCTGCATATTTTACAGCACACACACACACACACACACACACACACACACAGAGAGAGATTTATCTAAATCCCAATAGACACATGTCATGTATTTGTCTTTCAAAGAAGGCATATACAAAGAAATAAATATTAAAGTTCAATATGTAGTAGCGTATTGCAGCTTGGATTATCTGGGCCATACACAGCAGGAACAGACACTGAAAGAATATAATATGTGGAGCATCATTGTCACTTACCTGCAGTCAGTGTGATGGTAGTGCTGGGGACGGATGCAGCTGAGAAAGAGTTGTGAAAAGTTCACAGTTGCTCATAGTAATATCAGAGAGACAGGGTGGGAGAGAGTGGGCAGGACAACAGATGGAGAGGAGAGAGAGAGAGTGAAAGAGAGAGGGAGAGACAGAGGGAGAGAGAGAGAGAGACAGAGAGAGAGAGAGGGAGGGAGAGACAGAGGAGAGAGAGAGAGAGAGAGAGAGAGAGAGAGAGAGGAGAGGCAGAGGGAAAGAGTGAGACCAGGAGAGAGAGAGAGAGAGAGAGGAGAGGCAGAGGGAGAGTGAGACCAGGAGAGAGAGAGAGAAGAAGAGAGGCAGAGGGAGAGAGTGAGACCAGGAGAGAGAGAGAGAGAGAGAGAGAGAGAGAGAGAGAGAGAGAAGACAAGCGGCAACTCCCTGAAATGACGCAAATTTCTCTCATTCCAGTCTTCATCTGGTTCCTCTCACAGTTATTTTTTCTTTTTACCACAGCTATAGTGCCTTCCTAAACTGGCTTTGAATAAAGATCCTAAAGCTAATTCCTTATGATTTTTCTTCCTTTTTTTTATTCCTCATACATACATGAGTTATGATTATTTCAAATAGTTCAAATAAACAAACACTCGAAATTACTGCAGTGATGGATAATTAATGATTCATGAGCAAGGATTGATTTCTAGTAGTCTTGTGCCAGAATTATCTGAATGATTACCTGATAAACGTATTAGAATCTAGTTTGACCAGAGGACATCCTGCTGTGTTAGTGTAATCGGTGCTAGAGGTTTGCCTGTATTTCCATACAAGGTGTTTGTTATGTGAAGCCGACTCAGCATGAGTCCATCACAAACACATCCACTTACTCACTCTTTCCACAGGACACCACACAGATACGCTTATCTGTTCCATTCACACAGGAGATAACCATTCCAGGATAATTGTTGTGCTACTATATTTTCCTACCTGGCATGTTGAAATATTCGGAGGACGCAACCTTGGTGCTTTCAGTATGAAGGTGTAAATTAAGTTATTTTAGATTGGCTGAAGGTATTTGAGTACTCAAAGTAGGTTTCCATACAGTTATCATTCTTGGCCAAGTAAGAACAAGGTGCAGTAAAGTGTTTTCAGATTTTTGGATTTCAGAAGTAAATCATTGTAGGGAAAATAACAAAGCTCTTTGTTTGATGAGTCCTTACTAGAGGGAGAAAAACACAGTACCAGGAGGAAATCATATTCATATCTGCCAGAATTAACTACACGTCAGAACATTTAGTCCACAGCATAAACCTGATTTACGCTCTGGTGACAAACCCAGCACATGGACGCAGACATATTTCATTTGAAATGGAAGGGTATTAAAACTGGCCAGAGAGAGAGAGCTTTCTGTTAAATGTCAGCCAAATGTCCCCACAAGGTCAAAACTGTCAGATATTGTACTTATTCTTTGACTTTTTCCCCCCACCAAGATATGCTTACACAGAATACTAATCTTTTGACTTGTAAAAGATGGCTGTAAATAAAAGGTACTTTTCTTCATGGAGAAACAGTACCATGTCCGAACAAGGACTAGTTCATCATGTATTCCTAGCATGGTGGCATGCGGTCTACGTAAATGTTTACCCGTAAGTGAAATGCATTAGAACAGAACACACCATGACATATTTTGAAAAGTGGTTCAGTTACCACCTGAATGTTGTTGTAGCTAAGTTGTGAAAAACAGTCCCAAAATGACTTTTTATATGGTGATATCTCTACTTTAAGGAAACATAAAAATGATGTGGAAATGTTTTATATTTCAGAAGTTTTCCTTGTCTTCGTCCCTCCAGGATTTCACGAGTTCAGAATCAAGGGAACTACACGATATTCTAAAGAGCTAGGAATTTTTCAAAATGACTGCAGATTTTCTGCCAAGATGCGTCATGTGACGTCATCACAACACACATTCAGCCAAAGCCCTTTTTGACTCATGTGCG